>VYXG01007146.1:0-56509 GCA_013397235.1 Lanius ludovicianus | reverse complement strand
TACCTGCGGCGGGAGCTGCGAGCGGGCGGCCGGGCGGAGGTGCTGGTCAAGGTGCACCGCGGCGGCGGAGGAGGTAGCGGTCCGGGACGGGACGGGGAGGGTGGCCAGGATGGGGTCGGTTCTCCCCGCGGCACTGCCCCGGGTGGGTCGGGATGACCGCGAAAAGGACGGGTGGGCATGACGGGTTGCCCCGAAGGAGGGGGATGCTGAGCAGGCACGGCCGTGCCGGGCATTTACCATTCGAGGTGATGCTGCCCTCCGTGGGATGCGGAGAGCCGCAGGGGGCTGCAGGAGCTGCCCCCCGGCTGTGGGAGCTGTGGGATGTGCCGGCTCTTCCCCGGTACCGCCCGCAGAGCTTCTCCCTCTTGCCTTTGAAGGAGCAGCTGGAAACGTAGGGAATAGTGTTTTGGTTATGTTATCTTGTAAGGAATTCTTGTCACAGTAGGTTCGCTTTTGTGGGACCAGACGCGTCTGCTCAGGGGTTAACAAGCAGTTAGGGCCTGCTAAAGAAGGGGCCACACCACAGTAGACAGCTTGTCTCATAGTGGGGGCAGTTAGCAGGGAGACTCTTCTGTCGCTCTGGTCCTGCTGGAAGGACCTGGGAAGGAAGAGGTGACGCTGTCCTCGGTGTGGGCACTTGCAGACCTGCAGCTGCAGCCCACTGCACTGGGGGATCCCGCTGCACCCGCTCCCTGAACCATGCTGAGAGATCCCTGAACCATGCTGAGAGTCAGCTACGGCGCTGGCAGAGCAGCGCATGGGAAGGGAAAAAAGTCGTTGCAAAACAGACGTCAACGAGCCTAAGACAAGGAAAAAAAAAAAAAAGAAAAAAATCTGAACCAGGAATCCTAAGAGTTGGTGTAGAGAACTAAATGGAGATATTGTAGTTGTATCACTATGTAAGTCCTCTATTCATCAAGAGCTTCTATACTGTTCTGTATGGTTTTCCTAATAACTCAGCAAGGAGAATGGCTAGACTTGATAAACTTGTCAAACCACGACTACTTCTTAAACCACAGTAAGCTTGAGGCATGTTACGGCTGCATGAGCCATCCTTTCCTTGTGTTACTTTCATGTTAGAGTAAGTTTTAGAGTGTGCTTGTAAGTGTTGCTCAGATCTCTGATAACATCACTAGTTATAATTTCCTTGGGTTTGTTTTGTATTGTTTGTTTTTCTTTTTTCTTAGATGTGTGCTACTTTACTAAAGAGGGAATATTTACCAATTTCTATCAATGAATTTTACAGCCTAGTGCTCAGGAAATGTGAAACGTAGAGCTGGGAGGAGAACAAACGTGTTGAAGCATGCTGGAGGCTGTGATCTTTACCAGACTGCTGTGTGCAGTCTGAGAATCCAGAGCCTGAGAAATTAATTCTTGCAGGAATGGGATGTGTTGTGCAAGTGGCAGACACTTCACATTAGAAAAACTCTGCACAGTATTTCTAGGTACTAACTTTAAACAATCTCCTGATGTTTGAAGTAGAACTTCTCATCCAAGCTAAAGATGGAGTTGGAAAGGGGACACACAGCTTGTCTGTCTTGCTTATTTATAGTGAAGCAAATAACCTTGTGAAGAGTGTTCAACATATGATTAATTGTGTTGTCCTCTCCAATCTGGTGGTGTACAGCATGTTTTTACCACTGTCTGTGCACTAATAATGTATTGACAAGAGATGAGCCTCAGGGAGAAAGGAATTCAATGATCAAGTGGGACAAGGTCATTTAGACACTACTTTAAGCTACTTTGAAAATCAAAACTCTCTCATAACTTTGTACAGCAACAAACTCGAGATCTTTTTCTGTCTACTTATTTTACAAAAATATGGTGAAATGGTGAGAGGATTTGAGCATCCATTTTTTTATCTGAAGAAACCTGGTGAACTGTTGAAAGTCAAACAGAATTAACTTTGGTCTGCTCCTCATTTCTCCTCATGTCTCTTACTAAATGTAATTAACAGTCAGTCACAAAGTAATCAATATTATGGAATATATGCCAAACTTTTAATCACCGCTTTAATTGAAAAACAAAGCTATTGGATCTTTATTAATTGCCATCTCTTATGTAAAAGTCATGAATGGACTCAGGCATTTCACAGGTGCTGCTTCTCCAGGCAAGAGTGTGTCTTGGGGTTTTGGATGTATTTGCCTTTTTTTTCTTTTTTTTTTCAAGAAAAGAAAAACTTTTTTAAAAAAATAAGCTTAAAAAAAAAAAACAGGCAGTCAGAAGGTAACTTAGAGGACTGTTTCCTACAACGGCAGTCCTAGGAAGACAAGGTATTCCTGTGCACAGTTGAAATACTGAAATAAACTGAGCACAGAGTACAATAACCTTCTGAATCTTCCCAGTTGCTCAGCAGCACACGTAGCAGTGATAGGGAGTGGGCTGCCCTCTGTTTTGTGGGGACCCTCTAGCAGGCACTGTGAAAACACAGCTCTTCTCCCATTGAATATACACTTGGTACATGGACTGTGCATCGTAAAGGTGTTTGCACAACTTCTGTGGCTTGTCTTGTTTACCTACACAGAGCAATTTGTATCTTCTTCAGGAATCTGGCAGCCTCCATCTATCTGACAAAGCCTTGTTGTTCTGGGCTCTGTGCATGCATAGTTATGGGTTGGACCTGGAGTTTAGACAAGCCTTACACAAAGGTATTAGCTGAAGACCCAACATTTCTCATCCAGGTTTTCTTTTGGGATATTTCACATCCTGGAAGCACTGACTGCACCATCAGAACAGTGTGTGGCCTGAGCATGGAAAGGCTGGGGGTGGTGAGGAAGGGTTGAAAGGTTTGAAGCTCCCTTTCTCTTCCAAGTCTGCCTCTGTTCATGCCCACTTGCAAGTACTTCTCATACTTGTTACCAGTTTACACAGGGTGGGATGTGCAGTTGCTCTTTCCTCTTCTGACCCCTCAGCTGCCCTCTCTGATGCTGGCAATAGGTACTGGTGTGCACTGCGTAGGAGTTTGACATTCAGGACTTTGTCTATCATGCTTCAAAAAGCAATTTCTTACCCCTCTTCTTCAACTCTTGAAGACTTTTAGCTCTCTTGGAGTTTTTGGTTTGGCTAGGGGGGAGGGAGGGTTGGGGTTTTTTTATTTTTGGCTTGGGTTTTTTGTTTGTTTCGGTTTTTGTGAGTTTTTATGGGGGGTTTGGTAGTTTTTGTGTTGTTTGTTTTTCTGGTGGTTTTTTTTTGTGAGGGTTTTTTTGTTGTTGGTTGGTTGGTTTAGTTTGGTTTTTTGCTTTATTAATCTTAAGAGCCTGTCACAAAGGGCTTACAGAGTGCACACTGCCTTGGCTTGGAATAGTGAGACACAGTGGGGGATGTCCATGTTCCTGCACACTCTCTCACTGCAGATACACTCCACATGCTATCTAACTGAAAACAACTGTGTAAGAAGTCACTCCATAATCTACAAAGATGAAATTTTTTTTGCAACAGTAGGAACTCAAAAAAAGTATAGCAAGACAAACCTCTTCCCCTCCCATATGTCTGCGGCACCCTGAAGGGTTAAAGGGTTGACATTAGCAACCCTTTTACTCTGGGATGCCTCAAGACATCAAAGTGGGGTAAACACCAGCAGGTAGTTTAAGACTGAAGTGGATAAAACAGTTGTTCAGTATCTTCTTGGTTTCGGAAGTGAGATGGACATCTCATTCTCTTTCAGGTGGGATAACAACTGTTCACTACTGTGAGTGAATTCCAAGGAGATAGACAATAAAACTGACTGAGGAGGCTGTAGCATAATGCAGTTCCTTCAGTGCGGTGTCTTATGGTAAAATATGATTGGTGTTGAACCCTTATGACTCACTGGAAGCAAACTGCATTTTAAAAAGACATCTGTCAAATCCTGACATTCCTGAAAATACAACCTACACTGCACATGGAAAGAATATGTGGTTTGAGTCCCTTGTACTTTCTTAAGAAACTTCCATCAGAATGTCTACTGTGAAGGGAAACCATTCAATCCATTTAATACAGCTTTTTTTAAAAACTAACTAGTAATTCATGTATGTTGCTGGCCAAGATTTCAAATCAAGACATAGCTTAGGTTTGGGGCTTTTTTTTTGTTTTTTTTGGTTTTTTTTCAATAGAGCCAGAAATGGCCCACTGCTTCCTGGCACCTCCTGACATTTTTAGAAAGTAAATCTCACTCCAGAAACAGAAATTTGATCTGATCAAGTATGGAGGTCATATTATATGCTGCCTTTTTTTTTTTTCCTGTGTGTGTGTGGGGGGGGGGGGGGGTGTTTTCTCCTGGTATCAGATTGATTAAAACCATCTGTGGATGCCATTAGTGTGCCTCCAAATTCAGGTACTGACAGAAAAAGCTTGCTTCACTTAACCCCTGAAACTACTTTAATGGCCAGGGATCATTGGATGAAAGAGCAAGCTCCAGGATGAAGGTTATTATGTTACCTTGTCTATACCTATCTTTGGAAAAACATTTCTGTAAAGGAAAAAAAAATGTAAACATATATAATGATCCAGAGGCAATAAATAAGTCTTAAGAATGCCTGATAAAGACAGACATTTTGAGAAGCCAACAAAAAGCTTAAAACTGAAGAGGTAGATGTAAAGCTTATGTTACAAGTATTCTTGGTAAGTTTCATAAGCTGTTTAAACGATGAGAAAACCTCTATCGTAACAAGTTTGAGAGAAAAGCAGTGGGAGACCTTAAAAATACAACATTCAACCCTTTATTCTTAAGATTAGCATCTTGAATCCTTTTACACAGACTATGATTTAGTATTTCTGAGTTTTCATTACATTTCAACAGCAGAAAGGCATTTAAAAATCTGGTTTTAGACCCAGATCAAAGCTGCACCATGCCAGAAACACCCCTGCATGCTCCCAGTGTTGTCTCACACTCCAGGAGCACTGTGCAGTGTGCAGCAGTGTTTGATTTTCATGTACTTGGGGCTGCCTTTACACACCTGCATTACACATGGGAGGCCCAAAATTCACACATACCATGTTTGCACAGGCGGTCTATTCATAGTAGCTCCCCATGGCAGGTGTGTGTCGCAGTAGGACACGGAAAGCACACACGTGTTCACACAGCTGAAGGTGAGGGTGAAAAGAGGAAGTTTATTATCTGACTCCACTACTTATAGTTTTACAAAGGTGACAGGGGATTGGAGAGTGAGAGGGCCACCTCTCCCATGACACTGGATGAATTACCAGTCCATCAGCTTCTCTCCACCTCTATGAAGGAATGCAAAACATTGAGTGTTTACAGAACACAGCATGGGAAAGCTTGCACCTAGAATGAAAACATCAGAAGGCTAACAGATTTCTAAAACCCAGGGCGACAGGTGTGCACACAGCCCTCTCTTTTGGCACTATGACTGAAGAGGAATTGAACTTGGTCCTGTTTGTGTGTCTCCAATGGACTTGGAAAGCTGTGTCCTACCCAGGGAGCAGTGCCTTCACAGCTGGTGTTTCAGGGCAGACATTAGGGTTTCCTTGCTGGAGCAGTCAGATCCTGGCTAGTGCAGAACTCAGCAGTACTGCAGTCTGAGCAGTGAGGTTGGCTTGCTGGTAGAAACTGCCCAAAATTTAAGAAAAAATAAAGCAGAAATTTTAAGAAAAGCCTTTAAAAACCTGACCTGAGGAAACCAGCTGACGGAATGGGCTTGGAGTTCTGCTTCTGATGTGGATGCTGCCGATGGAATGACCTAAAAGCAGTGCTTGATGACAACAAAGTGAGGAGCTGTTAGTTCCTATGGGTGGCTCAGCTTGTGCCTGAGTAAGCAATCCCTGTGTATGGCATAGACACTGCTTTGTGAGAGAGAAGTAGCAGAGTGTCAAGGGCCATGTCTGTGGAAGCGGAAGAGGATCTGTTTAGAAATGTAGTATATAAGGAGAATTGGAAGGTAATCTAGTGACTTTACCTTTTCATTTCTTAGCACACAGCACAGTAGCCAGCACATGGCTCCTTTGGAAGCTGCTGCTCCCAACACACCTCTCAGTGCTGCTGCCTGGCTTTCCCAAAGGAGCATGTGCTGCTGGGTCTGAGATGCTCCTCACAGCTGCATCCAGTGGTGTTAAAGTGGTGAAGTTAATATTGCTGCAATGTTTTTTGGCATATTTGTGTACACATCAAACACATTTGCTGTTCTAAAATGATTGTATTTTGCTGGTGACATTAACCTTTTAAGTGTTTAGAAAGAAGTTAACACACTCTAAGTATGGTCATAGGAGCAGCTCTTAGAGCTTGAAGCCTCAGCAAGCAACTTTCTATTTTAAAAATATTTGAACAACCTTCAGGGGGAAGAGACTTAATTTTGTTAAAGGACAACACTGATAAATGCCTGTAGTTTTTCACAGAAAGTGAGAAATGGGCTGAAGATTTTTCTTTGCTGTCCATGTGTGCAGTGGCACCTGCAGTTGCCTTTTAGTTCAATGGTCCCACTGGTAGTATTGAGAAGAGCAAGACCTTGCCTCTTAAACTGAGCGAGGGTATGTATATATAGAAATTGTGTACATGCTGGTGAATATTAAGAAATATGTAATAAATATAATGCAAAATGATCTCTGCAGGCTGCCCTTTCAAGCTTGCTGATTGTGGTTAACTGAAACTGAGACTGGCATAGTTTTAGATGAGGCAATTGGTACAGTCACATTGCCCACGTGTACTGTGGCTGTGGGCTCTTTACCCACAAGCTGCTGTAGTGGTTTTTGGACTGCTGAGGGAGTTAAAAAAGGCTTATTGCCAGAACTGATGGTAAGGGTATTCCCTTGCCTTCAAGACACTGTACTTACTGCTTGGTCCAACACGAGTGCAGCCAGTGCCCTGGTGTGTTGCAAGGGAATATGATACTCCTGGGTGTTGTATCCAAACCTTAGGAGCATTTGTGAGACACCACACCTGTTAATTAATAAAAATGCCACACTCACGAACCTCTAATCAGTGCTTGAGGTGGAGCTGACCCATCATGCTCAAGACAGCTAACTAGCTGGACTACAGATGCTCCATACAACTTTCCTTAAGGGAGTTAGAGAAAACAAATTCATAAAATTAACCCTTCAGTTTTGAAAAGGGATTATCTGTGTTGTGAAGGCTTTTCCCATTGTAAGAGCTTCCTGATGCCCCTGCACTTCTCCCAGAGGGGGTGACAGCATATGCTGTACCTGGGGCAGAGGTATGAACATCATAGGTGTTGCTGACTCGACTAGTCCTCAAGACTAAGTTAAAGCTGCTTTCTCTTCTCCTTTACCTCAGTGAATACCTTTCTTTGGGATGCTCATCTTCTGGCCAGCTGCTAATGCTCAAGCTTGTAGGAATAACTTACCACCAGATTCAAAAGCCACCTGGGCAGGAGAGAGTGGCACAGTGGACAGCATGACTGTGTAAATATCACTAATATTGTCATTAAAATGCAAAAAAAAAAAAAAAAAGCATTTCTAGATGTGATGATGAACTCTGGTTAAAGATCAATTACTGCCACAAGAAATTTTGGGTTAAATATCCCCAAGTAGATTATGCCTATGGTCCTGAAGATGATAAGGGGATTTTAGCATGATAGTAACCATTTCCCAGGTGTAGATTTCCTGGCTAAGGTCCAATAATGAGCCAAATCTTGTGACATCTTGCCCTACTGCTGAGGACTAGTGGTGTGGCTGACAGCACAATGGGGGGCTTTCTAGGCATTCCACCTCAGTGTCCTATTTCAGCTGGATACTTCAGAAACTTCTTCACTTACCACACTGTCTCTTTTCAATTCAAATGATTGTTTTTGCCTGAGGGAATAGAAACAAAACATAAAATAACATTTTTTAATGCACATTTTTTACTTCTCAATTTTCCAACATTAGTCCCCTCAAACCCACATCAGTCAGTGCAGCTCTAATCCTAATCTAAGGAAAAGAGATTCTCTTCTCTTATGCTCCTTCTTCTGGCAAGGGAGGAAACTAAAGTATTAAAGGCATGAAATTGATACAGACTTGCAAGAATAGCCACTTGCAGTTTCAAAACCCTTTCCAGTTCTTTCTTTGCTTTCATATTCCTGTCCAAGTATGGTGTGGGTGTATTTGCTCTGATCTGCTGAATAGTGTTTAGCCCTCCAAGACACAAACTTAGCATCTCTTCATTACCCCCATTCTTGCACTTGCTGCATCCTAGCGTTTTTACTTTGGATGCTCTTGGAGGGTAATTGATTGACATCCCTTTTGTTTACATGCCTTTTTTAGATGTAAGCAAGAGGTAAAGCTGAAGCCTTGGGGATACACCAGTATCTCCAGGAAAATCAGCACACCTTAATAATTCTTCCAGACTGATCATACCAAGACTCTTTCCAATATGAGGTGCAGAGGCCAGACTATCCTGTTGACAGTCTGGTTTCACAGGGTATGGATTGAGCCTGGTTTCCTGATTATTTCCTTCCTTGCAGTGGATGATTCATATTGACAAAATGGGTGAACTGCAACATCACTGGGTGATGTTATATTTTGATTTAATAGGATGCTGTGGTTATGTCAGGAGCACAATAAAACACAATTGATTTCAGAGGCTTGATCTGCTAATGCCTTTGCTGCTATGACAGTTGGAAACCCAATGCATTCCTGGAGAAAAGCTTTACTTTGTCAAGGCTGGTTTTGTTTCACTGACTTACTTCAAGTCAGTGTGATAATTTTACACAGTATTTGGCTGCCATGTGTCTGTAACACCTTAAAATCCTTGAGGTTCTCACACCTGGTGTGTGTGCAAAGGGCAACTACCAGAACAGAAATGTCCATACTCATAGCACTGCTTTTGAACAGCCCTTTCTGGATGATAGGGGAAATTAGTGCTGTTTGACTGACCTCCTGTTAGTCTCCAGGCCATATTCAACTCTGCTTTTTTAGGGTTTTGGACTTGATTTGATTAAAATCTGCTCTTTGTAACTATCTTTTCTTCCACTGATGCCTTGCTAGAATTAGAGCTCTGATTTATGTGGATACAACCTGGACTATTTTGTCAGCATGCCTGCAGGTTGCTTCAATTTAAATTTTGTTTACGTGCATGGAGAAAACAGCTTCAAGTCTGAAAATCTGAAAAAAATGCTGAGGGCCTGAAGGAGTGGGCCAGGTCTCAGCTGCTAAAAGACATTCCACCCTATAGCTGAAGTTTATTACCCCCTGCTGCTGTATCACAGTCCTCCAGGTTTGGCCTCACTCCATGTTTTTTTCTTTCATGTGTGGTGCTGGATGTTTTTAGAATGCCATTCACTCCTTTTCTCACTTCTTACCCTTTTTATTTTGCAAACAGAAAAGATAAAACACGAAATCCAAAGAATGTTTACGTTAGAAGTTCCTTCAAGCTGCATGGGAATGAGTGACATGGGGACATGTATGCCTCAAAAATCAATGAGATGCAAAAGTGGAAAGGCAGGGAGATTAAGTTGTGATGGAAAGGGTTTAACAGTCTTGCTGGTTCCATGCCCCTGCCTAGAGGCAGGTTTTGCCACAACAAAGTGATTGCCAGCAGGTACTTGTCTAGTCAGGTCTTAAAGATCTCACTGATGGCTGTCTCATCTCTCTGGCCACTATCAAGGGCTCCATTATCTTTATAATTAAAAACATGCTGAGAGATCCCACCCCCAACATCTAATGCAAGTCTTTTCCTTGGGAATGAGAGGTAGTTATATTTGGTTTGCAGGTTATGGAACTGCTGACTGACTTCACACATCAGTCTTCAGCCTCTTATTTCACGGTTTGCATGTCTCTTGCAGTCTCCTGAAAATCTCCAGGTCTTTTCAGCTCTCTTGAAGGTCACGCTTCCTGGTTTTGCTCTTGGCTTTTCTCTGGACACTTGCCAGCTGGTCCATGTCTTTCTTGAAATCCAGCCCCTAGAACTTTAGTTCACTGGATCGCCCAGGGAGGTTTTGGAGCCTTGTGGACATTTTTCTGAGCAGCCAGCTCTAGGTAGCCCAGCTTGAGCAGAGCGGTTGGACCAGGTGGTCTCCAGAGGTCCTGCCAACCTCATCCATCCCATGAGTCTGTGATCTGAGGCTTTGCTAAGTGTCACAATTTTACCAAGGTTCAGTGAGAGCTGAACATGAGCCAGTGTGTGCCCAGGTGGTCAAAAAGGCCAATGGCATCCTGGCCTGTATCAGCAATAGTGTGGCCAGCAGGACCAGGGCAGTGATTGTCTCCCTGTACTGGGCACTGATGAGGCCTCACATCGAGTGCTGTGTCCAGTTCTGGGCTCCTCGGTTCAGGAAGGACATTGAGGTGCTGGAGCGTGTCCAGAGGAGGTCAACGGAGCTGGTGAGGGGTCTGGAGCACAAGTCCTGTGAGGAGCAGCTGAGGGAGCTGGGGGTGTTAAGTCTGGAGAAAAGGAGGTCTCCTCTCCCAAGTAACAAGGGATAGGACAAGAGGAAATGGCCCCAGGTTGTGCCAGGGGAGGTTTAGATTCGATATTAGGGAAAAAAAATTTCACTGAAGGAGTTGCCAAGCATTAGAACAGGCTAGAATTAGAACATTGTCCGGGGAAGTGGTGGAGTCACCATCCCTGGAGGTATCTAAAAGACATGTGGATGTGGCATTTAGGGACATGTTTTCATGGAACCATAGAACTGTTAAGGTTGGAAAAGACCTTTAAAATCATGAAGTCCAACTGCCAGCCTAACACCAGCACCATGTTCACCACTAGATCATGTCCTCAAGTGCCATATCCATGTGCTTTTTCAACACTTCCAGGAATGGTGAATCCCAGGTTTAGTTGTGGAGTTAGCAGTACCACGTTAATGGTTGAACTTGATGATCTTAGAGTCTTTTCCAAACTAAATTCTTCTATGTTGATATTTAAATACACCTTTCAGAGAGGGAGAAGGTGAAGTTTTTGTAAAAGTCTAGAAAATTATGATTAATTTGAACAGCACAAATATTTCCTGTGACATGCTGTCCTGAATTCAGTGAAATTTATTCCCTTGTCTGTCTTTTTTAAAACATAAAGCTCTGTTTTAGTGCTGACTTTTGGTGGGTTTTACAATGCCTACATCAGGATTAGGACCTCGTTATTTGTTGGTACTTAGCACTTGGATCTACATGGAGCAATATTAAGAATAATCTGTATAATTTTTTGAAATCATTCTCCAGGTTTCACTTAAATGGGGAAAATACTTGACTGGATATTCAATCTCTGCAGAAATTAAACTGCCTGAATTAGACCAGTAAATGAACAAAAGTATCTTGAAATGCTCATGCCTACAAGTTTTCATCCCTTTACTTGACCCTTGCAAAATAACACTGTCTGTAGCTGGCTGCATTAGGACATGTATTTCTCAACCCTCCTTCTTGGCTGTAGATAAAATAGTGACTGCTCCAGCTGCTCTCATGAGCCACTAGCTCATGCTGTGGGTTGTGCCTTGTCCTACACAGCAATACAGAGAGGGAAAAAAAAGTTAACCAATGTTCCCATGTATGCAATGTTGGTACATGAGAAAACCAGAAACCATGTAATCTAAGAATTTCCTCTGGCTAAGGAAACTGTGTCTTAAATGATCCTAAATATGTTAAAAGTCCGTAAAACTTCAGTTAAGACTTTTCCTTCTGGGAAATTATTTTCTCTGGGAAATTTGTCCAGCATATATTTTTACTGCAGGGTAGGACTGCTCATAAGTACAGGTCTGACATGTCAGGGAATGTCTATCTCTGGGTAGCCTTTTATTTACTATCACATCCCTGTGACATACACTTAAAATTTTTTGGAATTTCTGGCTAACTTCTTGCTTTTGATGGTGGTTTTGTCCGCGTGCTCCTGTCTTCTTCCATCCTGTGTGAAACATGGCCTTCCTGAAGGCAGAGATGAAGGTTTTCCTGTATGAGACACAAATACACCTGGGTGGGTGTTTCACTGGATAGTAGTATAGCCCTTAACAGACCTGCAACCTCAGTGCAGTTTGTTGAAGTATGTGATCATATTTTAACAGGCAGAAAACATGCATTTCTCATATATACCTTTCCAAATCCCCCCCTTTCTACATCTAGTTTCTCTTTTTATACAAATTTATTCTCTAGATTCAGTAGTATATCCTTTTTAATTTGAAGTCAAGTCTAAAGGCCTTTTTTGGAACACAAATATGCTTACGAAAATTTTTTCAAGAAGCCCATATGTACCTTTAGCATCTGTTAGTGACTTGTTGCGAGTTAAAAAGGCTTGAACATAGGTCTCCCTAGAGGTAAAAATACTGTGATTAAATCTCTGCATGCCCTTTGCAGTGGAAGATTCTTTCTCAGTTTGTTTACAGATGGTAGTGGATAAGATCTTAACATTCCTGATTAAGTTTGTGACCAAACTGTCTAAAATGCATGTGTCTTTTGCAGATGATGACTGGTACCTCTGCCACGTGACACTCCTTGCCCCAGAGGAGGAACTTCTGTCCTGGGGCATGTACCCATACCCGTACCTGGCACGTGTCGATCCCGATGCGCGCAAAGGCACTCTCATCTACCAGCTCGTCGCACATTACAGTAGCCATGAAAACACCACTGCTGGCATAACTTACTCACTCATTGCAGGTAGGTCCACTATGAAAATAAGGTAAAATTCTGTTAAGTTGCAGATGCTTCTTAACAAGTTTCCATTTTATAATTTCATTGGTAGATTTTTCCCATCCTTAAAGATACAGCAGGTGCAGCAAGTAGAAGTTGGAGGTGCTGTATGTATGTGGATGGGAATCTTTCTTGTTGCCATTTTCTTTGCTTTACTTCTATTTTGAAATTGATGGCAGCTTTACTGTTTGCTTAAGGCTCCATTTCTTACTTGTTCTTGTCTCTTTTACTCTGCACTGGTAAACAAAACTGTGTGAGTGAAAGATAAGGTGAACAACTGGAGAGGTAAAAAGAATTGTGTACAAGACGTACGTGGATGAGTTGAGTATAGCTTACCTTGAAATGGTGAAGGTGCAAATATTCTTGCTGTGGGGCATGTCTCAGACTGGCTTTGTGCCTGTATTGATAGGTGGTGAAGGGCGATTCCAAGTGGATAAAGATACTGGCATTATAATGACGACTGGCTTGCCTTTGACGTGGAACAAGGAGTATGTGGTTACTGTGGAAGCCTCTGATGAGTACGGCAACAAAAGCCCCTACGCCTCCGTTTCCATCCTGGCAGGCTCCCGACCTCCACAGTTCACTAACATGTCCTACAATGTGTTTGTACCTGAAAATACTCCAGCAGGAGAAAAGTAAGTTTTACTGTTTTTGGTGACTTGCTCCCAGCAGTCTGAGAGGACCTTCACAGAGCACAGTAGAGGGGAAACTTCTGTGGTTTTGATTCTCAGGGCTATGCGTAGGCATTTGCCTATTACACTTTAAAAATAATGTTGTGTTTTCTGAAAGAAATTATGCCTGTTCTGATGTTTCAGAGTCTCCAGTGCGGCACATGGGATGTAGTCTGGGACACTGGAATTACTTTAATATTTTTGAAGTGTTAGTGCATTGCATTGTGAATTAGAGCAGCCAAACTACTGGCTATGCATCTCCTGGAGATTTAAACAAATGCTGGAAAAATAGACATTTAATTAATCAGATTTGGAGTTGTTTGTGTCCTGTTTGACTTGTATTTAAATTTCTAGAAAGACAAGTCACTGCCAGACTCCTGAGACAGCAGCATCAGTGTGATGTACAAAAAGACAAAGTTCAGTCTCCAAGGGGCTCTGCTGTTGCATGAATAGTAGCTAAGCCCAGCCACAGTGGGGGGATGCTCCCAAGCTGGCTCTGGGTTTATTGGCACTGTTCAGCTACTTGAGAGCTGAATGGGCTTTAAGGCCTCTAAGGAGCAGGTGAAACAGTGCCATAAGGCCTCTAAGGAGCAAGAAACCTCAAAATAAACTGATGACCTAGGAAAAATTGCTGGAGATGTGCCACTAATTCTTAAGAAAGACTGAATGAGAAGGAGGAGGGAAATTTTTCTCCTTCCCTGGAGCTTTCAGTGAGATGAGCTAAAAGTGTATTGTCATGGTGGTGAAAGACTGGTTTGAGAGGTGGAGCTTCAAACATAAGTTACAGTAGGGGGGCAAATGTTCCTTTGATGTCCTGCCAAGGTAGACAGCAGGATTTGGAAAGCCCTGTGCTCCAAGGGTTTCCCATCCGTGTCTGAACCTGTTTCTTTTCTGCCTATACAATTTCAGAGAAACTCAGAAGTATAGTAGGTCACCTATTTCTGAAAAACTGAGGGTAAACCAGTAACTGCTATCAAGTATTTAGAAAGGTACAGTGGCAAAGAAAAAGATGTTTTAATGTTAATGGGGGTTGAAATGGGTTATTTCATCACTGCTATATCAGTGAATAAGTTTGGTGACAGAAGAGAGGGTAGATGGGCTCCCTCTAGGAAAAGGGGTTTCCAGTCTGAATATAAAGCTGAGCCAAGCATTGACACCTTTCCTCATCTTCCTCTTCTAGGTGCTGAGGAGACAGCGTTTGTTGTTATTGTTTTGAAGCAAAGGGTTGTTCTCTCATTCTTTGCAGAGTAGCAGTTGTTGAGGCTGTTTCTTTCCAGAGCCAGCCTCTTTCCTACACTCTCCTGATGAACCCTTCTGGGCTCTTCCGGGTGAGGCAAGAGAGCGGAGAGCTCAGCCTGACCCACACCGTGGACTACGAGAGTGAGCACCACCTCTATCACCTCTTACTGAAAGCCATGGAAGTTGAGAGCACTCTCAGCAGTGTGACTGAGGTACATGAATCCCTTCATGTCCTACCCACGATCTGCAGTCTTGTTACTTTGCTAGCAGGACCAGTTACACAGATGGACAGCCCAGGACACTAGTGAGGATGCTGGGCAGGGAGGAGGCCTTGTAGTTCATGCAGAAAGCTGGGCACTGACCTGGGTTCAGGTATACAGTCTGCAAATACCTCTTGTTATTACTTTTTGGATTTGCCTCCCATCTTGGTAGTGGAGAAAGAAATATTTCTCTGTGTTATAGGAATAGTGTGAGAAAAATAGTCTCAGAGGTGTAAGTAAGGATGAGAGAGCAGAAGAAGCACTGACTGTCACTGCAGTGTCCAGAAAGAGGTGCTTTTTTGCAGAGTGTAGGAGCTAAAATCCACTCTCAGCATGTCCTTTTGTCTCAGGTCATGGTCCATATCACCGACGAAAACGACTGTTCTCCTGAATTCCAGCGCTCCATTTACAGCAGAGACAACGTTCCCGAAACCATTCCTGTTGGCACATCTCTACTGCAAGGTGAGGACCATCCTGTTACCTTTCATTTCAATCTTTCCAGAGACCTGATGGTTTGTTACCTGTTCGTGTTCTGGCCATGAGGAAGTGCCCTCTTCCACAGGCACAGCCTCTGTAAGATGTGGATGGCAGCTTTCCTGGCCACCTGTGGATGGCTTTTAGGTATTCTGGAAGTACAGTTGCGAGTGTCTTCAGGTGAGGATGACTGTACTGTGGCAAAGGAGAGATCTTGTGGTATCCAAGGGCAGTTAAAGCAGGTGATAGGAAGTGGCTTAGTGGATTGCCACAGCTTGTTTCTTTTAAATGTTGTCTTTTAACCCATGTTGGTAACCTTTTTGTGTCCCAGAAGCAGCTGCAACTAGTTTTTCGTATCATGTTAAGAAAAACCAGGGCTTTTTAAAACAGGCAGCTAGTTTTGTCAAATAGGCGTGAATGCTGTGTAACTAACTTGCAAAGTGCTAAAGGAAAAAAAAAATTAAAAGCCTGTGAACTTATATTTATGGTTGTGGCTTACCAGTCATCATCCCAAGTGTGTTGTTTTTAACATGGCTATGTATCACATGCATATAAACCCTGAGTGCAGAGATGATATTTTTAGAGGCTAGAATTATATCCTGTTGAAAATGATCAGGGGTGATGAACCCTGAGAAATGAGTACGTGCCAATGCAAGAGTTAGCAAAAAGACAACAATGTAAATTTCCCAAAGTTGGACCTGAACTCTACAGGTTGCAGAGGTGATAAGAAGCTTGGCTTTCCTTGTGCAAGGGGACTGCAGGGCCTGCTTTCTCTAAACACTTGCTAAGAGAGTTCAGAGCTTCTCATACTTCATTTTTAGATTTAATGGCTCTTGGGAAGAAAGAAATTGCTCTGAATAATCAACTCCTAAAATTCCTAAGCATGTGATTTTCCTTAAAGAGATGAATTTTCTTTTCTCCAGAACACTTGTAAAGCTCATCAAAACTCCACTTGTGGGGGAAAAAATGTATGCCCCATGTCCAAAGCAAGCAGAATGTCAAAGCCATGCAATTGCATCCCATGTTGTTGCCTTCCCACATGGGGAACATTTCAAGGGAAAGAGCCATCTTAGGAAAGAAAATGGGAGGTGGAAGTACAGTGACAGTCAGTGGAAATGGGTGTGTGAAGACTCGCTTGCTGTAGAAGGGCTGAGCAGGGTTGTTAGTGGCTGCAAGGAAGCTGTACCCTGTGCAGGATGAGACCTGTGCCACTAACTCTGACTGCCAAAGCAAGTATCACCTCAGGAAATAAAAAAGGCAAACAGCTCTTGCCCTCACTGTAGTTCCTTGAGGGGTGGGATGCTGCAGCCTCAAAATGACCCACGAACAAAAATAAACGCAGATATGAGACAGGCTTTGCCATTCTGGGCATACCTGTAGCTGTTGATGGCAGTGAAAAAGGTAGTGTGATATATGCTTTTGTTGAAACTGTCGATAATGTGAATGTAGGTTTCAGTTATCAGCCACTTTTATTTTAGCACGCTCGAAGTCTGAAGCGTGGAGGGTGCTCTCAGCAGGGCCCTCAGCCTTCAGCTGTGTTGCTGTGCCAGCAGAGCAAGGCTTGGAGTTGTAGCTGGCAGCACAGTGGGCTTTTGAGCCAGTGGTGGCTTGCACTAAACTAGCTCAGAAAATGTGCAAGGCCAGCACAGAGCTGCTTGTGGCTGCCATAGAATCTTTAAAATATCGTTTGCAATGCACACTAGTTGCCAGGATGGGATGAAATGGAGGGAAATATAATTCCCAGTTGCTATTGGAAAGTAAGGTATGTTACTGTCATGTACGAGTAAGCACCACATTCCCTATTTGCCAGAAAACTTCTAGGGGAAAAGAAGCATATCATTAAGCACATAGAATGTATTTTTGTGAATGGTTACAATGGCTTACTAATGACTGTAGATTCAATCAGAATTTTTCAAATCAAATATGTTTTTCACACTCTGCATGCCTTTCTAAAAACAACACTTAACCACTACATTTGAAAGATTTAAATCACTTTCATTCTTAGTCTTTCCTGAGTTTTTAATATATTTTGTCTCTCAGTATATCAAGAGAGTGGTTAACTCTAAAGCCCTTGATTTTGTAGTCCATAACACACGCAAGTGTTTATTCACAGCGGGATTTGGAGAGATTTTAAACAAAATGTTACAACCAATCTAAATATCCTTTTAAACAAAGATGAGTGACTTTCCACGGGCAGATGTAGTGGAATTTTTTTGCAACTAAGTAGAACAGTTTTTCAGTGTACTTTTGAAATCATTCTCTGCTCCTTTCCTATTTTGAGTTAATATTCTGATAGAGATGGGTTGTTTCCACCACCCCTCTGTGGATGATGCTGCAGCTGTTTGCTGGAGTGTCCACACACTGCAATCACAGTTCTGCTTCCAGAAGGCTGTGTGCTACCACAGTGGCTGCATCTGGGTCCTGTTGGTAGAATAAGGAGTTTGTTTATTACCAGTGTGGTTATGATGTGAAGCCTCGTTGTTTGGCTAGAAAAATTGCAAGGTAATTGGAAAGGTGAGCTTCCTCTCTTAAAAATCACTTTTGATGCTATGCTGTGAGCTCCAGGTCTTGGTTGTGCTGGTTTGCTGCTTCTGAGCAGATGGGACAGTCAACATGCTGAATAAACTCTTCCTGGGGAGGAATGTTCAATCACTCTTTGTACCTTGAAGCACCAGGTAATAAAAAAGTATGTAACTAGTTAGGAGCTAATTAAATATAAACATGACATTCCTGGAAAGAGTGAGGAACCAGTTTATGACTAATAACGTTCAACCAAAGTGCATACTAATTGTGTGCTAATTACCAGTGTTGACTGCTATTTGTACAAAGCATTTTGTGCAGTATTGAGGTCACAACTCTTTTGCAAACACACCTGGTTGTGATCACTCAGGCTGGGTTGGAACAGAGGGAAGAGTTGTTTTGATTTTTCACTCCCAGCCTCTGCTAAGTTCCCAGACTCTAACCACATAAACAATCCAAAAAAACTTTTATGGATGAAGCCAATTTAGGTGATGTCCATTGTCAAAAACTAACAAAATACCAGGGTTGACTTGTTAGGAAACAGCATAACCAAACCTCCTTTGCAGTATGACTGTTCTGTAAAATGTGTTCTCTAATAGTGCTTGCAACAGACTGCGACTCTGGCTCCAACTCTGAGATCTCTTACTTCATCCAGAGCACTGATTTTTCCATCACACGTCACGGCGTCATCAATTCTAACCAGAGGCTGAACTTTGAGCGAGCAAACCACATGTACGAGTTTGTGGTGATAGCTGTCGATAAAGGACATCCCCCTCGGACAGGGACGGCGTCTGTGCGCATCCGAATGGCCAACGTCAATGACGAGGCTCCTGTCTTCTCCCAGCCCGTGTAAGGCACCTTGCAACACCTGCTTTGGCTTTAAAAGCTGCTGTTCACACGTGTAACCTTACTAGCACTTGGCTAAATGGTCACTTGTTGTTTAGTGTAAGAACCAGTTAATTTCACTGTAAGAACCAGTGAAATTGAAGGGTAATTTCTATATAGAAAAGCTTTAGTGGTTGAACTTTCGTTTCTAGATTGTATATAAAAAGAAAATAAAAATACATCGGTTGTGATACCAGTATATCATTTTTATATTTATAGAGAGAGGACAGAATGAATCGAAGACCTGTCTATACAGGGGATGATTTTGACTGCATTGACTCCTGGGTCTCAAAGTGATTGTCCATGTGTAAATAGATGACAGATAAATGGTAGTTAGCAAACACTAAAACTTAATTTTAGCATCAAAAGATTGAATTATAAGCTAATTTCATGAGCCCCTGCTTGTTTAAGGTGCCTCTTTTCTTTCCTGTCTGTGATCAATACAATTTCTATTCTTTGCACAATTTTGAAGTATGAACATGTTTTAAATACAAAACAGACATATATTTATTTACAAAATTAAAAACTTTTTTACATTCACCTCTGGAGGGCTTTCCATTAATATCTAGGGACATAAGAAACACTGCTTGTCAGATACTAGTCCTTTTTCTCAAATTTAGGAGATATATGATCCTGTTTTACAGCACAATGTAGTATGGTGCATGTTGTTATCCTCCAAGAGATCCTTTGAAATTATGTATACCAAAAGCACAGGACTACAATCCTAAAATAAGTACCCTATGCTGAACAAAGAAGACCAAAGTCCTATCTTAAACCAATGGTTGCATGCCCAAAGCTTTCAAACAAAAACATCCACAAAGAATTCATAATCTTGCCTGATGGTTAACATGATGATGGTTATTCTGATACTTTGCATGCTGCCATTGCTCCCTTATGTCCATCAGCTACAGGACTTTCCTTTCGGAAGATGCTGGTCCCAGCACCTTGGTGGCTACTGTTCGGGCAGAGGACCCTGACGGAGATGGGCTACTTTATCTGATTACAGGAGGCAATGAGGAGGGCAATTTTGAACTGGATAGCCAGAAAGGTAAGGAAAGAGGTTTTAGAACACAGTTATTTACTGTCTAATCTCTACTGAGTCTGCTCCATGTGTATGTCAAAAACCTTAAGAAAGCACCAAATCTATATAATCTGCAAATGGGGATGCTTTGTTCAGTGAGGATTAGTTCTTTGATATGATGGTTGTTCCTCAGCTGTCAGCCAAAACTTGGGATCCTGGTCCAAGGCTGTGCAGACTAAGATGTCAGGTTCCTGTGCTTTGCCAGGAACTGAGCCATCAATACAGTGACAGAGAAATGTGATGCTCACTTGATGTGGTGTGTTTACACAGTAAATTAACATGACACTTTATGCTTCCAAATTCAGGTATCATTAAACTCCGCAGAAACCCACCGCCCAGCCTGAAAGGGCCACAGTACACCCTGAATGTCACTGCAATAGATGATAATGCCTCAGGGGGACCCACTCCTCTCAGCGGTTTTGCTGAGGTTATTGTAGGAGTTAACGATGTTAATAACAACAAGCCTGTCTTTAGAGAGGTAAGGTGTCTTTCTGCAGATACTCTTTTCCCATCTAGGCTATAACTGGGGTTGTAGAGTCTCCATAGCTACTGCACAGCTGGTGGGCTGAAGGGTCTGTGTGTGCAGAGCAGAATGAACTTGTAATTGAACAGTAGTCAGCTTTCTTCATATGGGAAGTGTAAAGTCTTCATTCTCCTTTTTCCTTCCTCTCCCTTAAAGATTGATTTCTTTGTGTGCATAAGTAGTAGTCATGATTTTCTTACAAGCTTTTCTTTGACCTGCTGGAAAAAATACTGACGCTATTGATGCAGCAAATTCACGTGACTCTGTGTAATATTCAGGGTCGGATGTTTGGGTGTATTTTTAGTGCGCTTACTACAGTGACAGCACCTGGGTTCTGGAGAATCAGCCTCCAGGCACGCATGTGCTACAGGTAGAAGCCTATGATGCAGACCTCGGAATCAATGGAGAGGTGAAGTATGGGCTCATGCACCGAGACGGAGCTTCCCTAGGCTTCAGCATTGACCCAGACACAGGTCAGTAGCTTCAGGTTACTGAGGAAAAATGGCAAAGACATGGTATTGTAATGGAAATGCTGCTGTACCAGTGTGTCCATGTGGGCTCATAATTTAACAATGTAACTGCAGGGTTAGCTGTGACAGTTTATAGAATAAACACTGGGAAATGCTCAGGGTATGTAGATAGCCATACACACAGATTAGAATAAATCAAGTTTGTAGTGATTCAGATCATAGAAGCAATTGAATGGTTGGGGTTGGAAGAGACCTGAAACATCATCCAGTTCCAGCAGCCCTGCTGTGGCCAGGAACACCTTCCACTAGACCAGGTTGCTCAATGGCCCATCCAACCTGGCCGTGAGCACTTCCAGGGATGGGGCATCCACAACTTCCCTGGGCAACTTGTGTTGAGCAGTGTGTTACCACCCTCACAGTAAAGAATTTCTTCCTGATCTAAAGCTGTTTTCCCTCAGTTTAGAGCCATTATCCCTTGTCCTATAACTACATGCCTATAGACTCTCTCCAGCTCTTGTGTAGGCTTCCTTTAGGTACTGGAAGGTGCTGTGAGGTCTCCCTGGAACCTTCTCTTCTCCAGGCTGAAAAATCCCAAATCAGTCTGTCTTCACAGGAGAATTGTTTCAACCCTCTAATCTTCTTCATGTCCCTCCTCTGGATTCACTCCAATAGATCCACATCCTTATGTTGGGGGCCCCAAATGCAAATTAAATAGGGAAACAAACCCCAGTTCAATAAGAGGACAAAAATGTGTTCTGTATCACTTACCTTCCTATTTGGATTAAGGGTAGCTATAAAAACGCAGAGCAGAAAGTGTGATTTTTACAGGTTAAGTTTATTCTTCCCTACAATGTGGCCACAGTTTATTTTTCATCTCATGCACAAATAGGAGATCCAGTGCACTGCAGGCAAAACTTTCATACCAGAACAGGACAATGATGTCTTTATGTATGATTTATTTCAAATTAAGATGTTGTATAGTTGTTGATGTTTCTATAGTCAAAACAGGAAAATGGGATATTGCAATGTCTGGGATTGTGCAGGAAACTGGAAAGAACTACAATAGAGCTGAAGAACTCTGAGCATAGTAGAGAAATAGGTCTAGAAGTGGCCTTAAGAAGGTCAGTTTGAAATCTGCTAACCAGAAGAAAATAGCTGAAGCAGGGAGAGACTTGATTAGTACAGAGGAAAACCTGAAGATTTGGAGAAAATTGATTTATCCACTATATGTTTTTACCCAATTTTAGTCTGTTGAATGAGGCAAACTCCATCTCCTGTAGTAGAAGTTACTTTGGTGGCATCACTGGTGTCTTCTGTGGTGTCACTCTTCCTCAAACTAATAATGAGCTGATTCAGTTACTTTAACTACCACTGGGGTAAACCTAGAGAGGCCCTTCAATGAGAAGGAGAAAGTCCTTCTGTGCTCCTTAAGCCATGAGATAACAAGGTACTCAGACTGAGCTTCTTATCAGGGCAGCAGGAAAAAAAGCAGCATGTGGCATATGAGGAGAGGAGAGATGGGAGAACTGGAGCTGGTCTAGTCCAAGACATGCATTGCAGGGGCAGTGAGGACCAGGCTTGACGGTTGTGTAGCATGCAGTCAGAGCTTCCTTTCATGCAGGAGATGTGCCCATCTCCTCTCTGCAAATTCAGTCCTGAGGCTGTGACACGCAGAACAGGAGGTGTCTGTGTTTCCAGGAGTCATCACCACCACGCAGAGTTTCGACCGGGAGCAGCAGAGGGAGTACACGCTCTCTGTTACTGCCACTGACCAGGCGCAGGAGCCGCTGATCGGCGTGTGCCAGGTCACCGTCCTCATCGCTGATGTCAACGACAACGACCCCAAGTTTGAGAACAGTCGCTATCAGTGTGAGTGTTACCTAACTGCTTGTCCCAGTACTGACACATGAACCTGGTTAGAAGGTTATTCCTTGTAACAGTGGTCAGTTTTTTAGGTGGCCAATCTTTCTTTTTTGTCCACTAAGCTAATTATTGTTTAACCAGTCATCAGGGAAAATGTGCAGAATTAACCCGTCCTCTTTAATCATTGCAGTTCTCTTAAAAACATTGACATCCTTCACTCCTACAGATGAGGCAGATCTGATCCCTTCTCTTTGCAGTTTTCTCTGCCCAGCTTTTTTTCACACTGAATTTTTATTTGATGTCCCAAAACAAAACCTTACATCCTAGCTGGGAATTCAACCCTGACTTGAAGTACAATTGTCATCTGTGTCTCTGTAGCACAGCACCTCTGTTTGAATAGACTGAAGTGGCATTTATGTCTTGTCAAACAGCACAAAATCCTTGGTTTCTAGGCTGCCTTTGGCTGGGAGCCAATGCCTGCTGTATCTGTCCTGCTGAGCTAGCTTTTCCCTTTTGCCCTGGTGACATTCCCTTTTTCATCTCCACATGATATGCTTTATATCAGTCTTTTTTTTAATTTGACTTGATGCTTCTCCAGTAGAATCCTGCATTTCATTACACTTGGACTCTCTACACTTAATGTCATCCACAAGTGATGAGCATAATCTCTAGTTGTTGAACTGGAGTAGGTCCTTCCTGCAAAATCGCCTGAAAAAGGAAAAAAAAAATTGTTGCTGATGCATCTGCCCACAGCTTCATTTTGGAGTTTTTTTGCCACTTGTGTGGAAATGTCATGGAGGGCAAAGCAGTGAACAATGCCTTATTAAAATGAAGATGGCTTGTAAGTAAATTGTCTTTAACATCACAGAGAACAGCATTTTAGAAGGATTCAAAAATAGGTTGGATGTTTATATTTTAGGACTTTATTGAGAAGTGAGCTGCTGGGAAATAGGCTAAAAATACATCCACACTTCAGAATTATGCCCAAGGACAGAAAGAAAATTTTGTTGCACCTTTTAAAGTATCTTGTGGTATCTAACTCTAAGTGCCAAACTGGTTAAAATTTATAGATTTGGAATAGCCCTTTCTACAGTCCTACCAGTGTCTTCTGCAAACCAAAGCAGCCACTGAGAAATTGAATAGAAATGATCCCTCTGGAGAGAAATATTTTTGAGCAGAGCAGACAAATCGCTGAAGTAATGTTTGTGCAAAGATGAATGTTTCTATTCTACCATCATACATGTCCTTCAGGTAAAACTGCCCAGGATTTTCGGTTTTCAAAAGCTGTGAAGCTGAGAGGTTGCATTTGTAATTGTGGCGGCTTCAGTACTTATGAGGAACAGGCAGATTTTTTTCTTTTTTCATGGACACAGGGTACTAGCAAAAGTTCTGAAACAAAGGCAGCTCTTTGAGATGACAAAACTGCAGATAATGAGGTCACATTATGCCTAGCACTTTCCCAGCATCTCTACATAAGTAATCAATGCTTGAACGTCACAGAATTAAAAATAGCTTCTTCCCTAACAAGATCAAATGCCATTAGTTATAGGTTTCTATTCATCCTGGAAACTGCTGGCTCTTTACTCTCAGCACTAGGATGTTGGTCAAATCCCTGATTTAGCCATGCATCTTATCATCTGCCTGCAAAACAGACATTAAAGAAATGCTTAACTCACTGTAGTAGGAATGGTGCAGTAAATGTTAAAGTTGTTTCAGCAGCAAACAAAGCACACGAAATAGGAGAGCCCAGCCCTTCCCTTCCCTTTTTCTTGCAATGCAGTTTAACAGAATTTGACTGTTAAAGACAGATAAATGCACGCATACAAAAAAAGCATAAACACAAAAAAGGGGGGTATTTTACGGTGTTTTTTAGCAGTTAATTCAATTTTCATTAATCTATCCTAGTGCTGGTAAATCTCTTTTGAGATTAGCTTTGTCTGTTACTGACACACCAAAGACATCCTGGACAATTAAATGACATAGGGATGAGTGAAGCCAATTAAATCTGAAATTATTGTTCATGGAGCAATTGGTTGTTGTGGTTTAAAGTTGTACTGCTCCACTGCTACAGACTGCAGACACTAAGTGGACACTGACCACTCCATAGTGTCAGTGTGCAGTTCTGATTATCCCACATCAAAAATGCTAAAGGAGATGCATACAAGGGAGGTCAAAGATGTGAAATAGTTTCCGAACAAGACATGAATTAATAGACTGACTGAGTTGCCTAAATCCAACTGCAACAGCCTTCCCACTGTCAGGGCCATTTTAATACACTGAGCTGATGGAGCCTTAGTGCAAGGAAACAGCTCAAAAATACAATCAGGCAGGCACACATAGCTACTTGGAGGAGGAATTGGGACTGGATGGCTGAGGATAGAGGGAAGAGCTGGACCAAAAATCAGTGCAATGTAAAGATGGGTGTGGAAGAAAGGCAGCTGGCAGGGATGTGATAACTTCATATAAAGCTGTGCCTTGCAGAGTGAAGGGGAGCAGGAAATGACTGCTCATGATTTCCCATCATTTTGATGGTGTCCCTTCCAGAAACCAGGCTTTAGGAAGACAAAATTTATTGCTCTTCTGTGCAATAGGCTCTTCAAATGCCTGACTCTGTCACCAGATTTTTAGATGACAATTATCCAAGCAGGTTCAAAGAAGGGTTGCTCTGTCTAGAACTATGGGCAGAAAGACATGACTTCTGTCAGAGGTGGATTTCTGGGAACAGGGAGTGAAACCTAAGGAAAGGGATGTACATAAAATGATCATTGCCCTTGCCCTGGATAGCTTCTCCAAAACACTGGGGTGTTGGAGGCATCTTCGCTATGACCTGAGTCTGTGCTTTGCAATTACTTAGTGCTTCCCACTGGCAGTGCTGCCAGAACCCCTCCTGTTCAAGATTAATTCAATTCACACAGAATTCCCTTTGATGCCAACCTGCTTTTATCACCAGCTGAGCCCAGCAGGCTGGGCTGTGATCTGAAGCAGTGGGTATGTGAGCAGCTGTGGGGTTTGCCAGCCCTGCTGTGGAGAGGCACAAGTGCTGGCAGCAGCAGTGTCAGTAAATCTTCATCGCCAGCAGCTCACTTTACAACCCAGCATGGCAGGGGCGAGGAAAGGGGAAGCTAAAAGAGGGGTATAGACACTTGATGTGGCAATACTTTATAACCTGTCTCAGTACAGAAACATTTAATCTCCCATGAAGGGAATACAGAAACATTTAATCTCCCATGAAGGGAACCATGATGTTTTACAGGGGTGTTGCTTTACACATACAGCTTGATAAACCAGAGCAGACCTGCTGACAATGCCTTTGTCTTTTCAAAGACTTCCTCAGAGAAGACACTGCAGTGGGGACGAACTTCCTCCGAGTTGCAGCTCACGACAGTGACCAGGGTGTGAATGCTGCTATCACATACTCAATGTTAGAGCATCAACTGGAATACTTCCAGATCAACCCCAGCACAGGCTGGGTGTATGTGAATTGCCCGCTACCCCAGGTAATGTGAAGCTCTTCTTGGAACAGAGCAATATCCAACCCCTCTAACCCATTGCAGAGGATTAATTGCAATCTCTTGGTTTGTACAAAATGGTTTTCAAGCATCCTCTATCTTTGTTCCATAGACAACACGCATTAGCTGCTATATTGTAGCAACAGATGGCGGGAACAGAAGCAGCACCGTGGAGCTGACGGTGACTGTCACTAGTGCACTGAGCCAGCCACCCCAGTGGGAGCAGAGCACATACTGGGTAACCATCCCCGAAAACACCATTGGGGACACCAAGATTGTGGTATGTTAGAAGCGTGATTACTTCCCTCCCTCTTCATTTCCACTTCTTCCTCTGTTGTGCTCAGAAGTATGCGGATGCCCGCTCTGCAGCCTTACTGCGTTGCACTGGTCTCTTGTGAGCTGTCACTGCTGAGTTTGTCAGGTGTACCTCCCACAGAATAGGCTGGCATTTCAGCTGGCAGCAGTTTTCCCAGTGTATTCTTACATGAATGGCCCTCAAGGTGTGCTTCCACAGGGGCAGGACTTGTACACTGCCAGATTGGGAAATCCTTGAGTGTTCCCACCAAGAAACAGTTCCTCACTCCTCCATCCTCAGTGGGCTGTGCTACCTGCTTGTCCTTTTCTTAAAGCTTTTCTCAGTTTAGAATGGGAACATGGAGTGATATAATTTGCTTTGGGCTCTTCCAACTCAAACCAATTCCTTTTTAACCCATACAGACTTAGTCTTTAAGGACAGTGCCTTCCGTATATTGCCACATAATTCCTGCCTTTCTCCTCCTGCATGTAATATTCAAGCACTTGCAAAACATTTAGTTGGGTTTTTTTAAATTTTCTGTAACTTTCTGGGTAAAATGTACAACTCAGTGGAGAAATGGTCCCTTTATGGATCAGTTTTGCTTTGGAAGGAGGAGAGAGGAGGGGTTTCCTTTAGCTGTGCTACACTTCTGGCTTGGCACATTTACAGGCAGGTAGCATCAAACCTAGATATTGTAAAATAAAACTCAGTTCTGTAAACTGTTTCTATTTTGTCTGTTACCCGAGTTGTACAAGCATGTATGTTCTTGGAGAACCTATATGTATGCATGTTTTTGCCATCAAACTCAACACGTAACACTTGCAGCCCTGTGCTTCATGAATATGTGTGGTGGCTCTTTTCTTCTTCAGACCATCAAAGCCACATCCCCTCTTGGTGATCCCAGGGTTACGTATAATCTGGAGGAGGGTCAAGTTCCAGAGACTAACATGCCAGTTCGTTTCTATCTGAAGCCAAACAGAGCTGATGGATCTGCTTCTCTTCTAGTCGCTGAACCACTTGACTTTGAGACAACTAAGTTTTTCACTCTGACAGTCCGGGCACAAAACGTAGCAATGACTCCTTTAGCTTCCTTTGCCACTGTTTGTGTGAATATAACAGGTGAGCTTTGCTGCTGTTCAGAACAATATTCTTGTTACTTTCAGTATAATGCCATGAATTAAGGTAACATCCATTAAATGCCACCTCAGAATGCTTTGTACACTTCTATACTGTAAAAAGTTGTGCATTCCTTAAAAAGGTCTGAGACAATTCCTAAGTACAGCTATCAAGTGTGGAGATGTGATAGGGCAAAAATGTGCTGTCTGAATGTTTAGGCAGCACTAGTGCCTGGTTCTGTAAAGGTTGTTAGAAAGATTTCAAAAGGAAGAGAAATCTAGTAAATATTCCCAAGCTATTGAAGGGAGGTGAGTATTACTGTAAATAGTCTGTGCTATAGAAAGAGAAACAGCCCAGATAGGCTGGGTTTGTGTTGGATATCTGTTCAGGGGTTTTTGTTACATTCAGAATTTTCCATTTCACACTGAAATTTAAACTATAGAAATGAAAGGGTCCTTATAATAGGTGCAATTTTCCAAAATTTGATCCAACCCTCCTTATTGTAGGATGTTTTCATAAGGTTCTGTTCCTGTAGATCCACATAAAACTATAAATCTGATATTAATCCCTGCTTTTTGCAGGATTAGTGGAGTTACTTTTTTTGGGCAGACATTCAGATGAAAATATGAATAAATGAAGTCTCTAGCAAAAAAATTTGTCTTGCCCACCACCATGTAAATGAGAATGGGGTAGTAATTTGAAAGGGAATCGAACTTTCTTCCTTCACTTTATCACAGCATTGTCCTGTCTTTCACAATCCACCAATGCAAAACCCCTTCAGGCTGTAAAGCAGGGTCTGAGCCTTGTTGGAGGTTATGGACCCTGTTCCCAAAGGTTTTTCCTATAGTGCTGTTATTGGTACCAGAATTTGGCAGAAACTTCATTCTGCTCACAAGAAAAAAATCCTTTTAGAGTAACTTAACTGTGGATGAAAGCACTCCCGGTTGTGGCATTCATGGACTTAGTATCTCTCTGGTCAAATCATTTGCCAGTATCTCAGTTGAGATTAGGCCACTGTTTCCCAGAAACTGCCCAGTGTCTGTAAGATGCCTCCTGACTGCTACCCCAAGAATGAGAAAACCCAAAGCAGAATTGCTTATTGCTATAAACAATGTAAGTTGTTCCTCCAAGCAAAATACAACTGTCGGGGGGAAAAAATCCCCACAGTAGACAAAGATGTCTTCAAATATTTTCTTACCATGATCCTCATCACCTCCTTTTTTCAGATGTCAATGATAATGTTCCATTCTTCGTGTCTTCTAACTACGAGGTGTCTGTGCCAGAAGGAGCTGATGTTGGCACGTCGGTGGTTCAGGTGTTAGCCATGGACTTGGATTCCGGCCTACATGGAGAGGTTTGATCTTACATCCAATTTTTTCCTCACAATACTCAGGTTGTAGTATTGTAAATAGTGAGAATGTGCAGTCAGCAGATGGCAGGGTAATGAGCCACCAGCACTTCTTGCAACCCTTGTCAAGCATTTGTCTGTCTTAGGCCTGATTTGCATAACAGGGGATGCAGGCAAAGATGCTGTTCTTGATCTCAGGGTCCTGCATCACGGCAGCTCGTCCTGATCCAGCAACCATGACAAAGCGCTGCTGCATGATTCTCAGGGGTGCTCCCATGACAAGTGGATGGGGTAGCAGGACAAACTCTTGCCTCTTCAACTCATTTTTTAGTTGACTATCAGTGATTATTATCAGTTATTCACAGCCATTTAAATATGGTCAATTAAATACCATCATTGGTCTAACCAACATTTGACCACCATCGTAATAATGACCCAACCCGAGGAAAAAGCAGAATTCTGACAGAAATTACTCATTTTCTTTGCATTTTCCTGAGCCAATTCTAAAAATCCTACTAGCTCTTCTGTGAAGAAACTCTAGCTAGTGGAGATGTGCTCTTCTGGAACTGTCATTTTGCAGCTTCTGAAGAGCCACCTGTGTGATAGAACAGCCTGCTGGTGCTCTGGGAATGACTTGGGGGTGGGGATGGAAATGGGTTTTTTTTCAGGGAATGAAGGGAAAATTATTAAAGGGAAAAATGTGAATAGCTTTCATTGGTGGGTGGAGGTTTTCATTTATTCAGTCTTGTTGAACAGAACCCACATTATTAGCTTGGGGTTTTTTGGTTGATTGATTTTTGGGTTTTGGTGGGGGTTTTTTTGGTTTGGTTTTTTTTTTTTTTTTGGAGGGGGATCAGAAGCACAGTGGATTACTAGAAGCTGAGGAGACACCAGGGAAAATGCCAGTCCATACATTCTCTCCCCTGTAATTCATGATCTTTCTTAACTGCTTCTACTGGCCACTGTTGGAGATCAGACCACTGTTTGGCTTGATGCACCTTGATATCACTGGTACAGATATTCTTCTGTTTGAGAATTCTGCACTTTTTATATCAAAACAAACAAAAGACTTAGAAAGATTATATTCAGATGATGTCTCTTCCCCCAGAGTGTTGCTACTTTGCAGAAAGAACCGGGAGGCTGCTGAGGAAGGGGCAGGTCACAGCACTTGGACACACAAATGAAAATTGAAAAGGTAACCTCTTTTAACTATTTCCTTTTTAGGTTCGCTACTTAATATTAAAAGATGCTAATGAGGATTACCAGTTCTTCACCATTGAACCTGAGACAGGAATTATTTCCACCCAGGCATCTTTTGACAGAGAGAAAAGAGCCTCTTACTTGATTGAAGTCCAGTCTCAGGACTCATCAGAATCTGCTAGACCTGGTGTTCATGGGCAGGCCAACACAGGTAAAACTAAGAAGGAATTCTATATTGGGCTCTTTGACTTTCATAGGCTTGGCAGGTATGTGAGCTGTTTGGAATAATACAAGGTATTCCACCTCTGCCATTTCTACTCTGCATGTTCCTCTTGTCTCCTTAGACTCAGCCTATGTACGGATTTTTGTCAGCGATGTGAATGACAACTCTCCGGCATTTCCTCGGTCAGTGTATGAGGTCAGCATAGACGAGGACAGGGATGTTGGAACTCCTGTTGTGACAGCAACAGCAGATGATCAAGATGAGGGTGAGTGGACCCTGCATGTCTTTTTAAGTCTTTTTAGTGTAAACGTGTGCTTGTGTGTAGGGCTACTTCCTTCATGGACGAACAATTCTCTGCATTCAGAAGACAATTACACATTTCAAGCACTTGAAAGTGAGGAGAGAAGTTTTGGGCAGGTGTGAGCATTTTCTTTAGTTATGTGCTCAGGTCTGTAGTGCAAAGGTTAATCTAGCTGGGAATCTCTTTGGGGCAGAATGAAATCACCTGGAATCACAACACTGCTGTAACTTCACACTCTTTCCTGAGCACTTGCTTGCTTTTTGCTGACTCCTGTGCTTTCTAGATCTCCTTAGGAGTCAGTTTTATTTACCAGTATTGTAAGAAAATCAAACGTGTGCTTTTTGGTGGGTTAGTGGATTGAATATGCTTGTGTAAGAATCTGACAAACAGTGGAAAATGTGGGATGACATGGCCAGAAATAAAATCAGGAAGAAAGGGAAAGTCAGACCCTTCTGTTTGGCCTCACACTGACATCAGCTCTGATGGTGTGAAGCTGCCTACAGTGTGGTGAGACCAGATGGGCTGAGCCAGTCCAATAGCATGTACCACCAGTCAGTTCCTGTCTTTGCTTTTTTGCTACTTTCATGAGCTGGTTCAGCTCAACTTGCTCAAGAGATACAAACCTATTGAATAAAAGAAGGCAAGCTGGTGACTGAGCCCAAATGAGAACCAGAGGGACATGTTGCTGGGAGCAGGTGAGAGCTGGCCATTCCTTTCAGCAGCATTGCTGCAATGCCTGTTGCCTCTTAGTGCCTGTGACGGAGGTGTAAAGAGGCCATTTGAAACCAGAGGCTGCACTTGGGAGAATATGACAAAAGCTACTAGCAAGTGATGCCCAAACTCTTGCTGCAAAGGCAGTCAAGTCCTTTCAAGCACTAAGGTTGAGCACAGTCTTTTCACTTTCTATCTGTCCACGTTGCTCTAGTCTTCTCATCTACAGCTTACTCACAACTTAAAAAGCTGAATGTTCTTTTTGCTCCCAGCAGTTCACCTATTTAATTTAGGAAATGACTTAGCATACTCGAATGCAATGTCATGTATTTTTTAGCTTTCCAAATGAGTAAACACTAAACTATTGACTAAACTATTTGTTATTGTTCCTAAATGTTTTGCATCAATCAAACAACTGCTGTTGTACAGGTGGAATGTTCTGAGATGAATTCTTGCTCAAAATAGAGGACATCTATTATATTTTAGCACCACCCAGTGGTTTAAAAGAAGTTAATGAATGTTGGCATTTGAAATGAGAGGCTTAGGAAACATTGAGTAAAAATAGCTTCTAGTATTTTCATAGTATGTTACTTTTTTATTATTGGCAAATGAATACTCAATAATATCGAGGCACACAATTCCTCCATTATTAATCAACAGATACTTGTCCGTGTTTGTAAATTATACTTGTTAATATAAATGCAGACCTAGCCTCCCATCTACCATACACAAACCCTTCAAATGACATACACAGTCATTCTGTGTATGTTTCTGTTTTACCTCACCCACACACACTGTAACAGCCTGGGAAAATAAGGTTTCTCTTGGATACATGTCCATTGTGCATATCTGGACTGAGCAATCATAGAGTGAACAGGCAACAATTGTTTCTTTCTCTTATAGGTGCAAATGCCAAACTAAGGTATCAGATCACTTCAGGAAATGTGAAGGGGGTTTTTGATGTGGAACCTGAGACTGGAACTGTCTTCATTGCTCAGCCTCTGGATTATGAGCAAGAACAACATTATGAGCTCCGGCTTGTAGCTTCTGATGGAAAATGGGAAAACCACACTCTTATCATCATCAATGTTGTCAATAAGAATGATGAAGCACCAGTCTTCACTCAGAATGAATACCAGGGCAGTGTCTTGGAGGAGCTCACAGATCTGCCTGTACTTGTCCTAAAGGTAAAGCAGTTTCCACAAAGCAGAACAAAACCTTGCTTTGTGTTCAGCTCATCCATTCACACAAATCCAAAAAATAGGTTATTTTGGGTAGGTGAGGCCTGGTATTAGGACTTAGCTAGCAACTGACTACAAACTATAAAGCAAGCCTGGTAACTTGCTCTCTTGACCAACATAAGTAACAGTTGGATTTGATGATCTTAAGGATCTTTTCCAAACTGATTCTAAAATTATGTGATTCTAAATATTGAAAAATGTGATGATTTTCCTTTACAAAGAAGATTTGGCACATTTTTAGTGACTGTATAAGCACAGAATCGTTGGCATGTGTCCTTCATGCATGTAATGGTTAAATTGGTACTACCAAATAAATATTACCAGAGATTATTCTTTGACTCCAGCTCAATCATGTTCATTGTTTTGTTGTTAGAGCAGTTCTTGGTAGGCCCAACTAGCGATTTCCCAAACAATCCCTGGATGCAAATCAGGAGCTGGGATTTCTCTCTGGCCTGTGCTGATCATCAGCTTGGATGTATGGCCTGTTTTTACAGCATTCTGTTCACTCAGAGAGAATCAGCCTCTGCTTGCTTTTGTATTCTAGCTTCGAAGAATTTCACAAGAAATATTTACTCAGCAGAACTGCTATTATTTTCACTTGATTCTTCCTACAGTTTTTTCCTCTTTCCAAAGTGTACTGGGAAGCAGAATATATTAGTCTGTCAAAATGTCCTCTTTTTGTTTCTCTAGGGTGTGCATGATGTTTATTGAAAGAGTACTTAAATGACTCAAACCATTAGACACTTGCTGTTAAAATTCACGCTGTTCGTTTAGTCTGCACTGTATCAGCTGCCATCAATAAGAGAACAGTGATTTCCCCTTTTCTTTGACATAAACTCTTGCCTGCTGTGGCTTGTTCCAGGTTTCTGCAACAGATCCTGACCAGGCGGCAGATCAAACTGCCATTATCTATTCCCTGCATGGACAGGGGGCCAGCAGTGAATTCAGCATCAACGAGAACACAGGTGAGATCAGCGCACATGAAAGGCTGGACCGTGAGAAGCGATCAACGTGGCGCTTTCTCGTTCTTGCAACGGATGAGGGTGGAGAGGGACTGACCGGCTTTGCAGACGTGATCATAGAAGTGAGGGACGTGAACGACAATGCACCCCTTTTCCTCTGTGTGTCAGATGGCTGCTTCACGGGCCACATCCCTGAGGACTCTCCAGCTGACACTCCTATCATGGAAATGACAGCAGTGGACCTTGATGACCCAAAGGCTGGTATAAATGCTGTGCTAACATACAGCATCATTCAGAACGTCAAAAACGAAATTAATTTGAACTTGTTCTCAATTGATTCAGTTAGTGGTACCATCTCTACGGTGCTTGGGTCCCTGGACCGGGAAAAGGAAGACAAGTACCTAGTGGTGGTTGAGGCCAGAGATGGAGGAGGGCTCACTGGGACAGGCACTGCCACTATTTTGGTGACTGACGTAAATGACCATGCTCCAGTTTTCCTGCAAAGGATTTACACAGCATTTGTCTCTGAGAATGCAAGTATTAACACTGAAGTGGTGGTGGTGTCTGCTGTGGACAGAGATGAGGGAGAACATGCCATGGTGACATTCAGCATCACTGATGGGGACAATGACCGCAAGTTCTCCATAGAGACAGATGAAGTCAACAACTGTGGGTTTATCCGACTACGCAAACCGATTGACTTTGAGAAGCCTCATGAGAGGGTATTCAATTTGACTGTGAAAGCAGAGGACGTGGATTTCTTCAGCATCGCTCACTGTGTGATCTATGTGGAGGACTCGAATGATCATGCTCCTGTCTTCTATCCTCAGTTCTATGAAGTGGCTGCACTGGGGGAAGATGTACCAGTTGGCACCAAAGTTATTCAGGTTTCTGCTGTTGACTTGGACTCTGGCCTGAATGGAAGGTTTTCTTTCCACATGCTGAACAAGTCTGATCCAGGTGGCCAGTTCTCTTTGGCTAGTGATGGGTGGCTGATGGTTGCAGGATTGCTGGATCATGAGACAGTGACACAATACCAACTCATTGTCATTGCCACTGATATGGGGCAGCCCCCTCTGACTGGCAGTGCCACTGTTTCAGTGACTCTGCAGGATGTAAATGACAATGGGCCAGAGTTTGAGGCACATTATAACCCAGTGGTCTGGGAAAACACAGCTTCTCCACAGGTGGTCCAAATGAACGAGACCTCCACACTGCTGTATGCCAAGGACCGAGACACTGCTGCGAACGGAGCACCTTTCTCCTTTCGCCTTCTCAGTGATTTCGATAGCCTGACCAGCTTCAGCTTGCAGGACTTCCACAATGGAAGTGCCATGCTCACTGCACTGCGTACCTTTGACAGGGAAGTGCACAAGGCATTCTACCTGCCCATCCTGATCACAGACAGTGGGACCCCACCCATGAGCTCCACCAACACACTGACCGTGAACATCGGGGACCAAAATGACCACCCACATTCTGCTGGCTACATGGAATGTCTCATTTACAGCTACAATGGTAAATCTCTCCCTGATGTTTGCTTCCAAATGTGACATAAGGTCAAAAGAGGCAGCTGTGAGTTTCACAGGAGGACTCTGTCCTTTTCCATGTAAGCTGTTAGTAAAGGTGCTGCTGAAGTTTGCTTAAACCCCAACAGAGAACAGTAGATATGTGGGGCACAGGACTCTGAGCCACATGATTTGTTGAAGAAAGTGAGTCAGCCTTGAAGAAAGAGCATTACTGGCTGATTTTCTTGACACCTTTCTATCAAACTTGAGTAATGATCTCTTGGTTTTAGATACAGTTTTTCAGCAGCACTAACATTTCAGGGGAAAAAAATTACCACAGTTAATAATGATGCTGAGAACCGTTTTTTTTTCTCCTTAAACCTTTTTCCATCTGCAGACTGAACTGAGTTTTAGTGAATACACTTAAGCTGAACTCATATGTAAACAGCTGATACATTCATCTAAATCTTCAGCTGACAAATGCTGTTATGGGGGAATTTTCTGTGAATGCTGGCTGCAGGCAGTGTGAGAGCAGCTATCTTTCCCCTCTTGCTTTAGAAATGAGGCAGCAGGATTCTTGTGATCTGCTTCCCCCCATAATGAGCCCAACAGCAAAATAAACCACACAGGTAAAAAGATTTTGGGATGCTTGTGTCCATGTTGGCTCAGGGCATTCCTTCCTCTTCTACTCTGCTCTGTGTCCTATGGTTTGATAGCACATTAAATAGATTGTTTGTTGTGGGCACACTAGGAACTACTTCTGAGTAGATGCTGTTCATGTTTATTTGTACTGAAACATTCTGCCTGTTGCATGATTAGTCCAGTTCAGCTTCTTGTTAAGTTGAAGCCAAGTCTGATTCTATTTGCTGAGAAACTCTCCCTGTAGCTTAAATACCAAACATTTTCATTAAGCCTGAATTCCATTTTCGTTGTTTCTTTAAAATCATTGGTACTTTGGTTAACTTCTGGGAGGGACTACTCAAGACCTCAGATCTTTGATTAATTAAAATGTAAAGGAGAGACAGAATCAGAAGGCTACTATCACACTGTATGTTACATTGATATACTGTGGGAATCAAACACCAGGGCATCCTGTATACTGTCTCCTGCAAATTACTCAGTGAATGTTACCACGGTTGCCAGAGAGGTACAGTTTTCTGTCCTTACATTCAGTTCCTCAGTTGTCAGGGTTTGTGCTGTTCCTTGTCACAAGGTGAAGTCCCACATTTATCCTGTTTGTGTATCCTTGATTCTTTACACAGTAGATTTATAAATTCAGATACCTATGGACCTTTCTCTCAGAAGTAAGTTTTGTAAATCCAGAAAATACTATTTTGTGACTTGATGAAAGAATGCAAAACCAGCAGAATAGATTCTGCTTTCCATCTCACTCCTCAGTCTCACCATTTACTCAAAATAAGACTGGTTACTGTATTTTGGACATCCTCTCTATCTTGCTGTAATTTCTATCTTCCTGTAATTGCTGTTGTTTTCACCCTTTATAACCCAGTCTGCATTTTGGTTGTTTATCCTGCCAAACACCAATCCTTGTCTAAACCACATTGTGAGTTGGTGGGATAATGCAGATAAAATAGTGAAAATTTTCAGAGGTGGCTTTTCTTTTTCCTTCCCATTGCTTTTCATTGCAGTCGCCTGTAGAATTAAATCTATATGGCCATACAGCAAACATCTGATAAGCAAGGCACCATGTGGCATTTGCAAACTGGTGCACATCTCTGGAGGACTACCACAACTATTTTTGTAGAGGTCTTAGGCTTACTACACGTGTGCTTAGACCAGTACGTGTTTGTGTACATGTGGGAGGTCTGACTGTGCCACTTGTGTGCTGTGTTGTTCTAGGTATTCTCCCCACAACTGTACTGGGCCAGGTCAGTGCCCCTGATGCTGATGACTGGGATCACAAAATCTACCATTTTGAAGGGAAAACATCAAGGTATTTGGAGAGAAAAATGGGAGCCGTGTTCATTTTATGGGAAAATTGACCACACACAAAATCATAGCAAGTATTTACACTGACTTTTTTTTGAAAACAGGACTGCAAAAGCATTTTACTGGTTAGACACTTCTGTGTGTAGATCTCCACAAGCCCTTCTGAGTGCGAGGCTGCAGTAAATAACTGCCTGCCAAACCAGTCTGCTTCCCATTTCCTCATGGACCAGAATTCTAAATTCCTGTTCACAGTCACACCCATAATCTGTATCAGTGAGCCGCTACAGAAAGAATATGTACAAACTTCCAGATTCCTCCATACAAGCTCGTGGTGTTTCCACGTCACCATTAGTTTTAAGACCTTATTTATACTGGATGTGTAGACTTGGGAGTGTCTGGATTGTGACTGGGGCTGAGATGTACATGTGCCACTCAGAGGTTTTGACAGAGGTGTCACTCTCAGTGAATCTATCTGCACTAGGAATTTGCACGGTTTCCAAAGCTATGGCTATTGCAGCCTTAGTCTTCCTACACAGTTAATACAGCATAGCAGCAGGAAGAAACCTTTGTGGTATACTGGTGAAGAGTCATTAGGAGACAACAGGGAGCAATGTACAAAAGTTCTGTTCTGCTCTGTCCCTTCATGAGGAAACACATGTGCTTTCTTTGATAAATAGAAAGTGGTTCAGAAAAACTGTCAGTGATGATAATTAGTACTTAGCTTTTGAACTTCTCATAGCTTGTTCCTTGGCTTAACTCTTATTGCAGGTACTTTATGCTTAATGATAACTCAGGTTTGCTGACTATTAAAGAAGGAACCCCACCAGGAACATACAACATAAGAGTTAGAGTCATTGATGGAGTCTGGCCAGATGTTATCTCGACTGCAAAGGTTATCGTGAAGGATATTAAAGATGATGCCCTCCTTAATGCTGGTTCTGTACGAATAAAAGGTAAGCAATGTGCTCAAGTATGATCTATATCTTTAATGTTACTGCTGTGATACTTATAATTGTGCTTGGAATGCTCTTAGACGTGTTGGAGAATTAATAGTTTTCTAGGTAAGGGTTTGAAAATGCATCTTTGTGTGTTCCTCTGATGCTGCATGTGAAGGACCATGTATGGAGCAAAAAAGACAGCAAGAAAAAGTTTGTCTGATTTCTACATCAACTTTTAAAACCCTGGAAACTTTTATTTCAGAAGAAAACTTGTATTCAAACAAGTTTCTGCTTGAAATTCATCAAATTCTTTCAACATTTGTGAAAAAAGTAAAATCTTCTTAAACATGTTTCTGATTTAAAAAAATAATTTTTTTAAAATTAGAAATTAATAAAAGTCAAATAGATTCAGAATACACGTGCTTAGCAGAAGCAAGCACAGAAAATTTCAGAGCCTAAAAATGAAAATATTCCTGAATTTGCAGATGAGTCCATTTTCTCCAGCCTTAATATTTATGCTGTGATGCTCCTCTCTTTTATTGCTACAACAGTTGCAAGAAATATGTGTGTCAAGTTATCAACTTCTATTACAGGTATCACACCAGAGGAGTTCATATCCCAATCCCCTGAAAAACAAAGCAAATACTACCTGATGAAGAAGCTGCTTTCAGAAATTCTCTCTGTTCAGCTGGAAAATGTTCACATTTTCAGTGTACTGAAGAGCCCAAGTCCAACCCAAGGAATTGATGTTTGGTTTGCAGTTCATGGTCCACCTTATTATAAAGCAGAAAAACTTAATGGCAATGTAGCAGCTTCCAGAGCGTGGGTAAGTATCCATCCTGTGTATGAAACCACAGCATCTTCTGACTGTGTCTATTCAGGTAATTCCCATTGCCTAGTGAATGTGAACAATCAGAATGATTAAGAGAGTAACGTGTGAGGAAAATAGATAGTTCTAATCAGTAAAATCAAACAATCCTTTTGCACTTACACTAAAAGTTTCAAATAGGAATGTTTTGGAAGCCAGACTCTAAATACATATGAAATCACCTAAACAAAATACGCTTTTAGGACTGTGAACATGGTTTTCCTATTGAAAAGACGGTAAAACTCTGCATAAATAATGTGTTTGGCTGTTGCCTTTCTACGTAATGCCTTAATGTTTCAATTTTTAGTTCTCTAGTTAAAACTCACAAACCAGTCAAATGTTTCAAGTTTTTGAACTTAAGAGAGCAAAGCAGTAAAAGAACCACTCTTCAGTAGAAACCCAGGTTGGAAATATGTGTTTTAAATTTAGTAAAGTTCTTTCCCCTCTTGCAAAAAAAAAAAATATATTGAGAAGAGTTAAATTATTTGCTCTGTTGGAAACATGTTGGTGCAGAGCTGTACCAACTCCTTGCCAGAAAAGCTATTTCTCCACTATCCGATGGCAATTCCCAGTATCTTTAAGTCAGAAGTTCAAATTAAAAATATAGTTCAGATGCTGTGTAAATACTGCATCAGAACTATTAGTGATAAAACTTTATCCACTCAGTCTCTAACGAATATTGACAGTATTTTTCCCTCGAAATGCTTATTTAAGCTGTAACTGACTTACACCTTGGCCTTGATAGATGCCAGATTGAGCTGCCTTTGGTGATGTAGGGTGAGGTAAACATTGGAAGGAATTGGCACAGCAGCCAGTTTTGAAAAGAAATAAGACTTAGGCTTTTCATTGCTGTCATTGGTGAACTTTGTGGAAAAGTCTGGTGAATGCAACTAATTGCTCTTCACAGTTGGAAAGCGTTCTGGACATAAATATCACCCAGATTGGCATTGATGAATGTGTGACTGCAGACTGCACTCAGAGCAGTGGATGCATCAGTAAGCATGAACAGAACCCTGTACCAACCATAAGCACAGCTGGAAGCGTTTCACTGGTGTCTGTGGCAGTCCTGAGTCATGCTGTGTGTGGCTGTGCTGCTCGGGAGAATCCTCATCTTTCCTGCTCCTCATACCAGACAAACCCTTGTCTCAATGGTGGCACATGTGTGGATACTGATTTCGGCTACAGGTTGGTAAAGCTTCATCTGGTGTGCAAACAAAATGCATGTAGTGCAATCTGTAAGGAGGATGAGTCAAAGCTTCAGGAACCATCATTGCATGTCTTCTCACTGTGGCAGATAGAAGTTTGGGTATACTTCACACACAGGTCTTGCAAAAGAACCTCTATTTTCAGGTACATATATTTTATGTTCAACATAGTCTCCAAGAAAACCTTGGGGATATTTCAGGCTGCACCAGTCCCATTAATGCCACCCTGCAAAATGCTCTTAGTTTGTACAGCCTGTCTTAAAAGTTTTAATGCTGTTAAACATCTAAATCATATCTCTTTAGTCCCTTGACAACTTCTTCCCCACATTTCTTGCCTCATTTGTTTCTCCAAAAATGAGATCTCATAGATAATATAGTAAAAAGATTAAAAAAAAAATAGGACTGTACTAGCTCAGAATTACCCTGGTCCCCTTCCAGAATGTGTTTTTCAGAATGTTTGCTTAAAAATAATCATCCCAACATAGGAAAGCAGAAACACTGGCCAGCCTCTTCATAGTACCCTTGGTAGGGGTGACAGGACTCGGACTGAAGCTGCAGAAGATCTTGTCTTGCTAAAGTTCTCAGTCTGACTTTGCTGCTCAGGTGGAATCAGACAGGGAAATTTTGCTTCCCAGAAATCCTAGGTAGGCTCTGCCACCTATCTTTTGTTCAGCTCTGAGGTTTCTTTGCTTCTGCCCCATTTTTAGTAGCTTTGTGTGTCATCTTTTCCTGCATCCTACCCCCATCATTCTGCTGTCAGTAGGTACTAGCAATCTATGGGAAACAGAAACTAAGAAATAGGAACCCAGGTGATTTCCCTTCCCGTATTTCTGCCCATTTCTGTTGTTCCTTTGGTTTCCCACTTACAGGTTCTGTTACTATCATACTGTGGCTACTCTTTTCTGCAGAGTATTAAGGAAAGAACTCCAAGCATCTATTGTTTGATAGTGTAAAAGAAATAAACTAGCAAGAGTCTTGCAATAAGAGTGAAGATGTCAAGATCTATGACTGCCACACCTCGCTTTTTCTGGGTGATATTACCTTCCCACACCCTTCCTGCAGAGACCCCGATTGGACACAAGCAGAATTTTTTTCCCAATGAGAATAATCAACCATTGCATTAATCTGCCCAGGGAGGTGGTGATTTACCCAATGATGGACACTTTTGAGATTCGACTACCAGGATGCTGGGCCATTTTGTCTAGATCATTCTTTTGCCAAGAAAAGTTGGACCAAATTATACTTGATGCCCTTCCAGCCTGGTATTTAATGATTCTGTGATTCCTTTGCTTTACCTCTCAGCATTGTAAAGTCTTCAAACAAGCTGATAACTAAGCCTAGTGAGAAGTGTGTTTTTCTTTTTTTATGCCGAAAAGAAAAGAGGTTTTCATGGGATTTAAATATTACAACAGGTCCATCATTCATACACAGAATATCCTTGCATAGATGTATTATAATTTGGACTAAATTTATATTATGTTTGTACAAACAAGTCAAAACATTTTTTGACAGAAGTTTTGCTAGTGCTTTATCTGTACTATGAACTAGGGAACATGGGGTCCTGTGTTTAAAGCAGAGAGTCCTGTTGTCAGAAGAGACCTTTGCATCTTCTGTTTGCATGGTGGATATTTGCTTTTATTTTTTTATTTAATAGATGCAAATGTGCTGCAAATTTTCATGGACCAGACTGCGAGCAGACAAAACACAGCTTCAGAGGCCACGGTTATGCCTGGTTCCCTCCTCTTCAGCCCTGCTTTGAGAGCCGCATCTCCTTAGAGTTTATCACTGAAGTTGTTGATGGCCTTCTGTTGTACCAAGGACCAGTGTCACAAGGGCAGCCTGGAGAACAGGAAAATTTCCTTGCTTTAGGTTAGCACCTTATAAAGTATTTGTTTGTGTTTATGTGAAGGTGAGATTCTACTTAGTTCATAGGTTTGGGGGGTTTATTTTTAAAAAGGCTCAGAAAGTTACTTTTGGAGAATAAGGAAAATGCACAATAGTTTGCCAGTATGCCTAATTCATATCCTTGTATCACTGTTAGAAGCTGGACTTTTTTAAAGCTGTCTAAAGATCTTCTCCAACTAAAATCTAACTGCAACAGTCATTTCAACTTCAATTGAGTGGGAACATGGTTACTGCATATCCAATAAGAGTCTTTTCTTTGCAGAACTCTCTGGTGGTGTCCCATCTCTGACTGTGAGCCACAGCTCTGGTGAGATTTTCCTGCAGCTGTCACAAAAAGTTAATGTTGCAGATCGCCGCTGGCACAATATTAAAATTTTAAACTATGGAAAGGCAAGTGTAAATATGGGCACTCCTGTGTAAGCATTAATTCATGTACCTAGTTATTCCCTCTAAATCCTTCCTCCCTTCTTTAGAACTCTTTTATCAATCAATAAATCAATCAATTAATTTTCCATCGTCTCTGGAAAAGCAGGGATAGAAGTTTTTCAGTTCAGACATCCTCTTAGTCTTGAAGCAGTGAAACAGAACAAGGCCCGGAGAAGTTTGACCCACTTATCAAACAGGCCACGTTATTTCCTTTGTTTTGTTATCCTGCCTGCTGCTTAGACAACAGAGTTGTGATAATCCAGGGGCTAAATGCTTCCTGATGCGACTGAGTGAAATATTCACACTTTGAGTGAGAAGCCCTGCCCCACCAAGAGACTCTAGATGTGTAGCACAAAGGAGATAGATACGCTTTTGTGTACAGGGAATATCTTGCTGATATAACACTGCTGAAGGCATCTGCTAGGCTCCCCCTTTCTCTCCTTCATAAGACAAGCTGAAGGGCATGTTAGGATCTGGGATGGGAGCCTGACAGACCTTCTGCTCTGCTAGGTTATCTCTGTGTGTTCTGATTTTGCAGAAAACTCCAAGAATGTCCTATGATTCCTTTACTATGTCAATGACTTGGCATGGTCATGGCAGAGTCAGATCTTTTTTTTTGTGTGGCTCTTTAGTTACACGCCATGTGCAATAACCTTCCAGATTAGTTTGTGGAGCATTTTATTATTTTAACAAAGTTTTCTGCACTGTAATTGTAGTTACTACTTACCTTCTGCTAAGTGAAAAAAATATGTAATTAAAATCTATGCACAACTCGGGATATAATTGTTTTAAATAATGCCTTTTTCTAGGAAGTGAAGATGATTCTTGACCACTGTATAAATGTCTCAGTTAGAGACAATGGCAGTGTTGCTAAGAAGATGTCCCAAATGGATCTGTCTGCCTGTGAAGCTTCTGGAGAGATTGTGGGATCTCAAAGGTAAAAAACCCAAAACCTTAACAACCAAAAACAAAACCCAACCCCCACCACCCCCCCCCCCCCAAAAAAAGAAAAACAAAACCCCAAAAAAAAGCCACACCAAAAAACCCAGAAACACAACTACTCAGAAGAGCTACGGAAAAAAGGCAGGGGTGGGGTGGTGAAATCAGCCAAGCTGCTGATTTCAAGCTGCTGCGTGCCACTAATTCTTTCTTTCCCTCCCTTCTCTTTAGTATGGGAAAGCTCTTGAGCAGCCATCAGCCCCTGCAGCTGGGTGGAGTTAAGAAGACCTTGCCTTACCATGGCTCACAAAGGCACTTCAGAGGGTTTGTGGGCTGCATACGCAATGTCATTGTTGATAGTAAGGTAGGGCCACAAAGATCAGTTTTGGGTTTGCTGCTGATAATTGTAGGCACATGATGTGATGGTTTTCTTTGACCTTTTCCAGGTCTATGATTTAGAGCACCCTGCAGAGTCCCTCAACAGTGCTCCTGGCTGTGTCCTTACGGATGAAATGTGTCAGAGTGGTGGGATGGCCTCCTGTGGCACCCATGGCAAATGTGTTGGTGGATGGAATTTCTTTCACTGTGATTGTTCCCCGGGATATGCTGGATTGGCATGCGAAAAAGGTACAGCAAGTTCTAGGGAGAAATTCGTGGTGAGGATCTGTGGGAACAGCATCAGGTATACGGTTCTAATGTTCAAAGTCATACTGCCGTGACTTTGAACTGAATAGAATAATAAGATCATGCTGTACTCTGGGAACTATTTAGATCTTCAAAGATGTAAAGATCCTTTTGACTCTTGTTAAATAATGTTGCAGATGAGGGTTGTGTTGAGAGCTGCTTTATTTTGCGGGGGAGGGAAGTGGTCAGACAGGTTGTTTTGTCCTTTTTATCACCATCTTATTCCTCAGGGGTGAAAGGAGAAATATTCTGCATTGTGATTTTTTCCTCTGCTCATGCTGATCACAAAATGAAGTTTAATGAAGATGTGAAACCTGTGGGCATAACCTTCTTTTTATCTTCAGGCCCCATTTTGCGTTTATATAATGGTGATAATTGCATTTGCATTTTTCATTAGAATGAATCGCAAGTTGAGCAATGCCCCTAGACCATAGCAGTGGGTGTATGTTGGGGCATAATATCAGGCTGGCTGCAACAAATGTGTTATCCTGTACAAAATCAGCATGAAATATATATCAGAGAACAAAAGCTTCACATGGTAGATAATTAAAACCTTAGAGATGTTGTAACAAAGGGGAACATTTTAGCACAATTCAAAAAGTAAGGAAATACATTATTTAACTCCTAGTAGCCCACACCCATGTTCAGGGTACAGGAGCTATACACTTGAAGTTGCCTTCATCCCCTCTATCTTAAAACCTTCATCAGCCAAGCAGAAATCAGAAGTGAGTGACAGGTGCTTTTTGGGAGTACCTGTCTCTAGCTACAAGGTGCAAATGATGGAGTTGATCATAAAAGTCTGGAAAGAGCACCAGTGCCCCATAACTCTGTTTGTTGGAAGAGAATTATCCCCCTCACTCCTGTAGTTTGAGTGAGGTACAGGTGAGGATGAGCAGCAGTGATCAGCAGGAAAGGAGCGCTTGCAAGCTAGTGTTGGATCAATATGTTGGAATTAATGAACAGGACAGTGGTGCATTACACAGATCCTTTCAGCTCAATGCACTTAATTGTCCTTCTTGTATACAGAACAATAATACCCTATGCAGGCAGCCAGACCCAATCTTCTTTCTCCATCTGCCACACAAGACTTAAAAAGTGTGACAGTAAATTACACAGTGGAAGTTCTGTCTGTCCAACAAGGGGGAGGACTGGAATTGTAGTTGCCATGGTTTAGGCCTGGGGCATTCACTGTTAAAGGTGTTCATAATGACCACAGAATTGACCAGTATAGTTCAGCTATTTGCATAGTGTTTTACAGACAGATTATACTTGTTTGTAAATACCTGCCTGGATTAAAATCCTACTCTGTTTTGCATTATTTTGAAATGCTGCTTCATAAGACCAGCTGCTGTATTGGTTCTGCCCCTCATTACTGTGGGACAAGCCAAGGGATCAGAAAGTAATTGTTCAAAATCCGTAAGTCATTATATCCTGATGTAACAGAACAACTTTGATTGGCATCAGTTTCTTGTAGTATATTGGGCTGCAAAATGCTAATGTGCAGCTGGTGCTTTATGAATGACTGTGACATGCCCACAGCAAGGAGCAGACAGCTGGGGACAGGAATCACTGGAGCATCCCAGGAAAACCCATGCCTGCTCATCACCTAGAGCCTGTAGCTGCAGAGATAGCAAACAAGAGACAGCTGAGTTAGGAAGAATAATGTGAAGGGGAAAAGCCAGAGGAGAAAAGAAAACATGCTTCAAGAAAGGAAAGAGAGAAGACAAACAGTGAGAGGAAAGGAGAGTGCAGAAATTAAGTCTCTTGATCATTTGATATTTCATGTCCTGGGAACCAAATCCCAGGATGAACTGGGTACTCTTTGGATTTGTACTTGCATGACACTTACCTCTGATGAGCCTTTGGTGACCCAGCGTCCATCCTGTCTTATCAACTAACTTGAACTATCTCTTTATTTGGTGAAAAGAAGCTCTTTTTTTTTCAACTAAGCTTGCCCCAAAACAGATCTATGATAGCTGTCAGCTAATGAGACTGAAATAGGTGCCTTCTCTGCAAGAGCATCAGGGCCTGGGTAGTTTAGTGGTGTTTGATTTCCACAGAAGTGTGCAGTGCAACTTCATCAAACTCTGTCCTGGACCCTGGGTTCCTGAGAGTGATAAGGAAACAAATAATTTCAGTGCAATTTCCCTTGTTAAAATAGTAAACACTGACTTAATCTCCCTTTGTAATTTAAAAAATCCTGTGCCTTCCCTGAGGCTTTCTCTTGAGCCAACTGAAATGGGAAGTAAAGTGCATATTTTCTAACAGTGGCAATTTTAACCACAGGACTAAACTACTGAAAAAAACATTTGATTCTCTCTTTTCTTTGGTTATTTTTTTCAGGGGTTCTTTGGGTTTTTTTTTTTCAGATCAACATGAGCTACTTTACTGGAAAATATGTTTCAGATTAAAAAAAGAAAAAGTTATTTGGGCACAGTGTAAGAGTGATTGGTAGAACATACAGCTTGTAACAGGCAGACTGCAAGAGACAGTATCCAATTGTCCCTTTCCTGCCTAAAATCTGAATGCTTTGATTTGTTGGTTTTCTCTTAAATTCCTTCCAAGTGGGGCAGGGGTTACTTTCCATGATGCTTCATTTTATTGCCAAAATTCCTTAAGAACTAAAACTCTGACATTCAGAGCTAGTAAATTCTCAAAGAGCAAAAATCTGAGGGAGAAGCCATTTCTGAGATTTTCATTTTGATTTTGTGTGCTGTGCTTAGTTCTTCCAGAATGGGCTTTTGGAAGGGACAGCTGGATCCATTATGAGCCAAGAAGCATCCTCAGCCCTCGAAGCACTCAGATCCGGCTGATGGTGCGCACCCGGCTCTCCCACGGCACCCTCCTCAGCTTGGCCTCTGCAGACAGGAACGGACACATCCGACTGGAGGTGAGCAGAGCTGTTCTGCTTGAGTGCTCCTAATTTATCATGGAGTTCTGTAATAAGAGAAAAAGATGCAGTTTCTGATTAGAGACACCTGTTCTGTAATGTAATAAAGAGCAAGAATTTTCTATATGAATGTAACTGCTCTCATTTGTGCTGTCTTTGTCAGTATTACTCTTTCATGGCATAAATTCTAGTTTGCACTGCCTGCAAAATGTCCATGTGATGCATGTGAATGAAGAAGATTGCTCCGTCCTGCTTGCTTTTTCCTTTTGCTTCTACCTGTCCCTGTCTGTAAAACTTGTCTCTACATTTTCGTTGCTGTTGAAAAGAGCTGTCTGGACTATATTAGCTACAGAGAGGATAATTATTCTAATTGAAACAGGAGAGTCAGCTGGGAAGACTTAGATATCAGTAGGGAGAAGGCTGATTAAAGAGTTCATGTGAATTAGAAGAGTGGCCTGTGAAAAAAAGAGTTGATAATTCTTGCACCTGCAGTTTTCTTATGGTAGCCTTTATCTGGGAATAAAGTACTTAAAAACAAGAGTGCCATTTCCATTTTAAAAACTCTCATCCTTTTCTTGAGGCAGAACTGTGTAATAATATTCAGAAGTGCATTTCTGTTATTAAAAGTCTTTATCATCTTCCTCTAGGTGGTTGAGGGGTTTTTTAGCGTTAACTTCAGTTTGGGGGACACAAATCACTCTTTGAGAATGACAACGTTACGTATAAACAATGGCCAGTGGGTTCTTCTCACCATGGAGCGCTACAACAATGAATTTACCCTGCGTGTTAACAGTGGTGGGGGTGATCAAGAAGTCACCTCTGTCTTGAATACAAATAGATGGTTTGAAATGGATTGGGCAAGCATCGTGCTAGGAAATCGCCTTCCCAGTCATTCAGAAAGTGATTTCCAAGGTAAGTAATATGATGGATTCCTAACAGGGGGGAATTAAAGCCTGAAAGTGGCATCTTTGAGTGTATTGGATACTCTAAAACCCAGGTAACAATTCCCATATAGACTACTATGTCCCTCCTTTACTGGGGAATTCAGTGTTCAACCCTGTGTGCCATTGTATCTGGTTCTAGTAAAGACATGAGAGTTCCTGTAAATATTAAAAAACAGAACTTCAGTTTTTTGTTTCATAGAATCATAGAATGGGTTGGAAGGAGTCTTAAAGATCATCTAGTTCCAAACCCTCTGTCATGGGCAGGGGCACTTCCACTAGATCAGGGTTTCCCATGTCTCAAGCAGTATACTCATAGTGTGAGCTTCACTCCTGTTTTTGCCTTGGAAGGGTTTAAGGAACAGGCAAAACAACTCCTGGCAGGAGGAGAAAGAATTGCAAGGCAATTTGTGGTGCTCTCTCCATTTCCATTTGGATGGAGTGCTGAGACTTTGAGACTGTGGTTCAACACAAAGACAGCTTTTTCCATTCTGTTGCTTCTTATTTAGCCCCAATTTTAAGATTAAATCTTAAATCTAGATTAATTTAGTGGAGCTGTTCTGGTTCATAGCACAGTTCTGCTGAATTGTGGTATTGGTACAGTGCAGCTCTCCTGGAGAGGTACTGCTAATCTGTAGATTGACCAGAGCACAATAGTGACCAGTTCTGAAGCTCTCCTTCCAAAATAAAACTGATAAGAGGTATAAGGATATTTTTAAACCATGTTCTAAGTTTTCAGCTATGCTCTATGTTCTCCTGCTTATGTGCTGGGGGCAAGGCTTGAGGTGGGGAAATAGCTAACTTAAGGTACTTCTCTGCATACTCCTCTGCTTGGATGCAGGTTGTATGCGTGATGTCCAGCTGGATGGTCAGCCACTCCTCGTGGAAGGCAGAAGCACAGAGTTTGGATTAATTCTGAGGCGGCAAGGAGTCACCATGGGATGCCATTCCAGTGCATGCAGCAGCCAGCCCTGTTACAGCCCCTTCCTTTGTGTAGACCTGTGGAGAAAATATGAATGCCGGTACATGAAGCTTTTGTTTTCATCCAGGAATGGCTGGGAAGCTCTTTCTTTCCACCTTTGACCAGGCAACTTGCTTCTAACAGTGAAATTCCACGTGGTTGCTGGCCAGAGAGAGCCATTCCAAGGACAAATCCTTCTCTCATTCTCATCTCCTCTCATGGACTAGACTTGCCTTTTTCTGCAAGTCTGATATGGAACCAAATTACTCCATCTTTTTTTTCCATGGTGAGAAGATCACCTGAAGGCCAGTGAGAAAGTGAAATGTCCTTTGATAAAAGGTGGATTGGAAAAGCTTTGGTCTGTCCTCTGTATGAAAATAAAAATACTAATATAGTATATATACATACTTAGAGTGTATATATACAGTGTTGTTACGATCCAGTTTTAAGGTTCTTAGAAATTCCTCTGCCTGAATTAAGGTGCAAACAAGACCACATGCCAGTGACAATAATAAAGGTTTTATTTGATAGTAAATATGAGAGAGAGAGAAAGAAAGGAAGAAAGAAAGAAGCAGGAGATGGGAGGAGGGGGGTGCTACAGAAAGAGTGACAGGGACAGAATAAGGAAAATATCACCACTCCGTGGATCCCATGGATCCCAAGATGTTTGTTGATCCNGCATGCATACCTATCCCTCAGCCTGAGGTGACTGAACAATGGTTTCCCTTTATCTAATCAACAGTTTGACTTTCAGTTCAAAGTCTCACTCTTCAGGGAAGCTTCTTCGGTTGTAGCTTCTCTATAATGAGCAAAATTGTATATCAATGTTTGAGGCATGAACTATTTTCAGTCTCTGATAAGTGTGTGTGTGTGTATGTACCCATAGATATATACATATATGTATATAAAAGATATTTTTTATACATATGTATGTAAGTACATTGCAAATACAATGCATATTTACATATATTTCCTGTAAAGAAGTTAAAATTAATCATAATTTGTATGAAACGGTGAGACTTTCAAAATTAGATTGTCACAAAACTGGATTCTACAGTTGGCTTTCCCAGAGTCAGAGCCAAAGCCCAACAGCTGTTAACATACACAGTTTTTTGGAGAAGATCCACCATTTAAAGAAAAATTTCAAATTATTTATTAAAATATGCAAATCAAAATACAGGCATTTCTGTTTAAAAAACCCAAACGTAAATACATGCAGGTCTGGTAGGAGGAGCCCCTTGAATTCTTGGAATTCAGACAAAATTTGGCACTTCTGATGTCTGGTGATTCTTCGCTAGAAGAGGCTGTGAGATGGTTTTAGGTGTGCCTTGGGACACTCCTCTCTTCAGACTGCTTGTGAAAGAACAATATGAAGTCTCTGCCATTTTTTCAGTAGAATTTCTCCCTTGGATTGCAGAAAGAAGGTCTGTGACCTCACATGATACTGCTAGGGCCTCTTCAATTACACAAGAAGAAATCAATCCTAAAAGACAAGACAGTTTGTTCTGAGGAGGTCAATTACATTTCTTCCCGGGGTCCAAAGGAACATTATACCAAGTGCTTGCTAGCTCTTTTCCCATTGATCTCAGCTATCCATTTTCTTTTAAGGGCTTTGATTAGAACACAGATGTAGAAAAAGGGTTAGTCAGAAAGTGATAGCTCCTTTTTTTAAGGAAGGAGTGAAGCTCTTCTGCATATCTTCTGGATCAGGAAACCAAACATTCATGTTTTCATAAGTCTGCTGGCTCACTAAGACTTTCCATGTATTTCAAACTTTCAATGTTGATTTCTATTTGAAAAAAAATAAACTTTACCTTAAAGAAACAGTTACAAACTTTGCACAAAACATCATACAGCTCCAGATGCTCTGCTTGCCTATAAGATATCATCTGCTTTGGTTGTTCAGGTGCCCAGCTGGGAAAGTAGAAGTGACTGACACCCATACAGGGCTCAGACACTGTACCTCATCCCCTTGTGGACACTGGACCTGTAGGAATGGGGGTACCTGTGTGGCTCAAGCGCAAGACAAGACTATCTGCCAGTGCCCTGAAGGTTACAAGGGAAGATGGTGTGAAATTAGCCAGGTGAAGGCCGGAAGACCTGTTGGACTCAGCTCTGGCTCTATTCTGGCAATCAGCATGTGTCTCCTTGTCTTCCTAGGTAGGAGATTATGTACCTTTTTTCCTTATTTTTTAACTTGTACCTTATTCCACTGAATTAAGTCTGCTTTACCTCTGAGTGTTGTGATCAGTGTTTCACCTTTTCTGGAGATCACTATTTGAGGATGCTAAGAGACAGACAACAGCACATAGTTACTGTTTGCTTGCTTTGAAGCCAGTTCAAGCAAGTTTAGGACTTTTCCCGAGTCACTTACTTTCAATCTTTCTTAAGTAAGAGCTTTCCATCTTTTTGTGCAACTCTGTGTTCAGCCACACCATTTGAAACTCCCACCTGCCCTGAGCCCTTACATTTGTAGTAGGTGGGACCTACTCTATATGCTCTTCACATATTAGGAAGGAAGAGATCTTCTAGAAAGTTCATGATCTTAAAAGGGAAGCCTCATTAAGATGTAGGGTAGAGAGAGATGTTCACAGTGTGTCCTTTTTCAGCTGCACTTTGGCTGACGATTTAGTAACACCATAAAACTGTGTTCATGTTGACAAACTGCAGACGCATCTCATAATAGCAAAGACTCCATGATTATATTACACTTGTAACCTTCATTAAAACAGTGGTTTACTTACTTTGGGTATCTTATTTACTCAGGATTGGTGAAAGGCCAGAGATTGGCCAAAATGCCTTCTATTTAAATGGATTCCTTTAGGTAAGTAAAATACCCTTTTAATGAAGTTTATGATGTAATATACATAGATTTCTTTACATTCATGAATTTAAATTGTTTATATATTAAAAATACTCATTTCTTACCTGCAAATTTATTTGTCAAATTAAGAGTTGATATCCCAGGAATTATATAACTACTTGTTTATCATGCAACATACTTTGCCATATAAAAAATATGTGTCTTTATTTCTTCCAGCACTCTTGGTTTCCTACACAGTGTGGAGTCAGTGGGGAAGTTCAGGGTTTCGGAAAGGAGGAATTTACCACATTCCTGAAGAGCGTGAAAGCTGGGAGGATGTTAGAGAAAATGTCTTCAATTATAATGAAGAAGGAGGTGGAGAACGTGACCAGGTATGAGGCAGCTTCAATCCAGCTTTGCAAATACAATCTCTCTTCACTTTCCTTTCCCAGGCCTTTTAGTTAACTTATTATCAAAATGGGGGCTTTTTTCTTTTTTTTTTTTTTTAACCTGAAGTCCTCTTAAGTGGGAGGATTCTATCTCAACCCAGTTTGTACCTTTCATGATGCTGCTCATGTGTGCCCACATTCAAGGAGGCTACTCTGGACACATCATTGTTTCTTTAGCTGAAAACTATAATTTCACAAAAGGATTTGGTATGATCTGAACTTAGTCCTCTAACTAGGCACTCTCTTCTTCAGCTTGTAGAAAACTTACAGAATTCAGTATTGTGTTGCCTTGTGATGTAAAACATTTTGTAATGTGTTTCCTTTGAGTTGTTTCTCTCTGATACTTGCATTCTTTTTGTTTCCAGAATGCTTACAATATAGATGAACTGAAGAAACCTCTCCATAAAATTCCCCACTCCTCCTTGAGAGCAGCTGCTCCACACTCCAGGACACCAACTGGCCCAAAAAAAGACTCACTCGCAAAACATGCACATCAAAAACAATCAATATCAGCTGCTACCAGCATCCCAGACTTCAAGGAATATGTTTCTCAAATCATACGGGATGCAGACAATGATCTAAAGAATCTTCCAGCTGACACTCTTCATTTTTACTGCTTGGAAGGGCAATGCTCTCTAGCAGGGAGCCTTAGCTCATTAGATTCTATCAGTGGAGATGAAGATCTAAATTATGATTGCCTCCAAGAATGGGGGTCAAAGTTTGAGAAGCTTAAAGAACTCTATGCGGTCTCAAATGAAAATTTGTAACCAGAGTTAAATGAACTTGACACATTGTCATAACATATGGACACTATTTTTAAAAATGCCCTTTTTATATGTGAGTTACATCAAGTAACTTATGTGATGCAAGTTTTAAGTTACAATAGCATGATATACTCACTTTTCCCAGGAGTGATAATCTGAATGATCTTTTTATATGCACTGTACAAAATTATTTCATTATATGAGAGCAAAGACTTTTAAAGCATGAATTTTCTTGAAAACTTCGGAAGTAGACTATCTATAGAATAGTATTATAATATCCTTTTTTATTTGTGTAGACCACAGTGAGAACTTGAATTATTTTCTCCCTAGTATTAATATGAAACCTATCAGGTGGGTAACAATGCATAGGGCTTTTTTTTTTTAACTGAATTAAGTTTAGACTTTGAATTAATTAGTACCAATGTTAAATATAAAACATTTACAATTTCTGGTTTCTTGTCAGCTTTCTTTGTATCCTCCTAAACTCTGCTCTTCCATGACATGACACACTCCACTTCACTCACTACAACAGGCTGCCCAACTCCATGGGACTTTTTCTGTCTGACCCTATTTCTAATGACCTGTAAGAAGGGGGAAAGAGTAGCAAGATCCCATCTTTGAATGTTACTTTGTGACAATTTTACACTCCTAAAGGCAGTTGTAAGACCTGGAAAAAAATTCTGTTCAGTAAGCTTTTATGTCCAACTTTCCTTTTCACATGGAACCCTTTTTCAAAGTGTGTAGCTGGAAAGCAGAAGAGCTGATAGCCAATGTGAAGACAAGCTAGAAGGGCATCCAGGCAAAAGCTGGAACCGAATTCTTTCAATCAGGACAGTCATTGTAGAAACTGGGATCCTCAAAACAGAAAGCATGGGAAACCTAACCTCTACTCCTTTGCCTCCTCCTACTCCTGTTCTCCAAAAAATTTCTGGTTTTAGCATCGATAAAGGGAATCAGAAGCTTCCAAAATCTGACATTTATTTGAATACTCACTTCTGTGCCCGCGGGTAAATCATCTTGTTCTTTCCCTTTCTCTTAACCTCTCTGAAGTGGGGCAGCTCCCAATGCATGGGGTGATGTGTGGATGTTAATAGTGCTTGTAAGTTCCAAAGTCCCAAGAGTTTTTTAACTGTTTTCAACTCAGTGGGGTTTTTTTAATTATCCCAATACTCAACATTTGTTTTTTATTGAAGTCTTAACACTTGCTTTGATTATAAATAATGTTTTAAAATTAGATCTTTCATCACTCTTCATCATTTTACTTGGCATAAAGAATGCAAATGTATATTAGTTTTATAGCCAGAAGGAAGATTTTGATACCATTAGAACAAATAGTTTACATCAAAAATCAATTGAATAAAAATACCATGTGAACTGGATAAAACAATCTGCATTCATTTCAAAAATTATTTGTACCAATGATACTAAATTAGCAATATTTATTAGAAAGATTTGGAGAACAATTCAGCATAAGCCACTCCTTGATGCCAAAGCCTCACATGGCTGGGCACTGATCATTCTTATAAAGTCATTGGAAAAAAAAAAAAGTGGATATATGAATATATAGCCACATCTTGTTTAATGTAAGTTTTTCCTCCTTTCTAAAGACGTGTGGGTAGTATGGTAAGAAACCACAACATTTCTTACACCAAGGAATACTACATATGTTGTTGCTTCAAATGAAAACTGCTGTGCCACAGAACTTCAGTGAGGTGACTCTTCCAAGTGTTGAATTCTTACATTTTCATGAAGGGCATATACATTTTTATTGCTCTTTATTAAGTTGCCTCTTCTGAACTTGGTATCAAGTAAAGCTTAGCATAATTATTGGTAAACTGTCTCTTCCAAAAGAGACTGATTTGAACAATGTGCTACAAATTATGCTAACAAGCTATGATCTCCCTGAGGATTATTTTGTAATTCATATTCTGAAAGTGGACATTTTACATATGGATGCATTACACAATAACTCAGGGAAGCTGAAGCAGTGGTTAATTTTTTCCCTGAAGTAACCGAACACAAAGTAACGTGCACGACAGAAGATAAATTACATTGAATTCAGGACATGTAATGGATTTCTGTCCTCATGTCCTCACTTACAGCAAAATGCAGAAGGCTTATAGGTGAGAGCTGCACACAACAGCCCCAAGAGTCACCCCATTGCCTGAAAGCATTGGCCAAACACTTCTTGAACTGTCAGGCTTGGTGCTGCGACCACTTCTGAGGGTAGCCCGTTCCACTGCCCAACCACCTTCTGGATGAAAAACTTTTCTAGTTCTGTAATATTATTGTATGTAATCATTTATCTACATTGCAAACCTCCTGTGCAGCCTTTGTGAACTCTTCTATTGGTAAAAGAGAAATTGGGCCAAATTACTGAAATAGATAAAAGCTTCTGCTAGCCATCCTGCTTCTCTCCAGGCCATCTATGTTCCAAGAACAGGGATACCTGAAAAGCTTCAGAACCAGATCCTGACTAGTTGCAGTTGAGAGAGTGGCACAGCTGGACATGGACTGTGCAAATACTGACACCTCAATAATAGTGGAAGTTGTTACAGCTGAAAAAGTAGCTCTTCTGCCACTTCAGTCATGAGACGGACATGGAGTTGTTGGAGCAAGTCCAGAGGAGGGCCATGAAGTTGATAAGAGGACAGGAGCATCCCCTCTATGAAGACAGGCTGAGAAAGTTGGAGTGGGTCAGCCTAGAGAAGGTTGTGTGGAGACCTCATAGCAGCCTTTCAGTATCTGAAGGGATGCTGGACAGGGATTCTTTGTCAGGAGCTGTAGTGATAGCACAAGGAGTGTGTACAAATGGAAAAAGGGGAAAGTTAGGTTAAATATTAAGAAAAAATTCTTTACTGTGTGCAGAAAAGCCATGCTATGAAAAGCCAATGTCCATAAAGGAGTTCTGAAACTTTATTCTAGTAAAGTGAGAGAGTTCACTAGGCCATTGTCCCAGGGGTCTCTCTTGAGGTTTTGGAGGATGCAGCCTCCTTTTATCCTAAACTCCTGACTGCATGTTGCCCTCTTCCTTTCCCCATTGGCTGAGGTACTAGGAAGGTACAGCTTTTCCAAACCACCTACAACATATTTCCCCATAAACGTGTATCATGTATCGTCATTTCCCCCCAAAGTTCAGAAGTTCAGACTGTCTGGGTTTTGCAGATCCACTAAAAGTTTAAGACCATCTGGTCTCTGCAATAGACTTTGCACAGACCCATTTCTCCTACTACCCTAAAGCTCAGGAATTCAAAATGTCTGGTCAAAATGCCTGGGTTCTGTAATGAACCCATGTGGCTTCATGTTCCTAGAGTCCCATTTCGAAAACAGTAACAACCATTTCTCCTAAAGACCCTCACACATCAAATAATTTGTAAAGACGTTAGCACCCATCTTTCCTATCAGCTGTGAGGGTGGTGAAACACTGGATCAGGTTGCCCAGGGAGGCTATGGATGTCCCAACCCTGGAAGTGTTCAAGGCCAGGCTGGACTGGGCTTTGAGCAACCTGGTCTGGTAGGAGGTGTCTGCCCATAGCAGGACTGGCTGGTACTAGATGATCCTTAAGGTCCATTCCAACCCCTTGACATTCTATGATTCCATGATTCAAATCTGCCTCCATGGATCAAGGTCCTAATTTCTTTACCCTTTCATGAGGCCTTAGGGTGCGCAAGGACAGGAGCATGGAGAGTGAGCCATTTACCGGCCTGAGTGCTCACAGGGGGACACCCTTTGGGGACAGGACTGCGGTGGATGCACAGGCAGAGAGACGGCTACGGGGGTGGAATAGGATATGCATCGAACTAGCGATTTCGGAAAGAAGAACGCCGACTTCTGAAGAGAGCCAGGCT
>VYXG01007144.1:81655-102480 GCA_013397235.1 Lanius ludovicianus | reverse complement strand
TGGGATCGGACGATCCCGGTGGGGGGCGGAGCCGTTCCCTTGGCGGCAGCGCCACCTGGCGGCGGCAATGGGACACCGCTGGCCCTGCCCGCACTCACCCGGCTTTCCTCAAAATTTGGCTTAAAACCCGCCAAGTTCGAGCTGGTTTGAACCCTTTCTCCAACAGGTGGATGACGAAAAGCTTGATTTTTTTCTTTAATTAATTAATATTTTTAAAAAAAATCTCTTTAAAACTTTATTTATTTCGGGTTTTTTTTCCCTTCTGACATCCCGACCTGTGAGGGGGAACATCCCTTTATGCCATCTTCACATCAGGGGAAACTCCTTTATGGAGCACTTCTGGATCAGACCTTTTCCGTGACCAGGTGGGACGGATGGGAATACTTGGCATGGAAAAGCATGGAGTATCCCATGGATACAGACACCTGGCACAGAATGCTCTTGGATGGGGTTGATTACCCAGATTTGCAGAAAATCGGGTACCTTGGAGACTTAGCCAGTGGGAACAACATCTGGAATCTAAAGCAGGTGTTTGGAATAGCAGGGGATGAGTCTGGCACCAAGTTCTTAGCAGGTAAAGGCTCAGATCCATAAGAATAACTGGGTGCTTGATTTCTCCCTCAAACCCACAAAGTTTGGCATCTCTGGACCTCAGGGGATCCAAACAGCTCTTGTCACTTTTGGAAGGGGACTTTGATTCCTGCAATGCTTTTGGGAGGCCCCACCTGAACATCTGTTCCCTTTCCAAGCGTATTTCTGCTCACAACTCCTGCCTGACACTGCGCAGGAAAAGGCAGTGCTGGGATGCTCCTGGGGGCTTATCCCTGCCAAGAAATCTCTGCCACAAGGAGTCATCCTCAGGGATAAAACAGGTGGATGTGCAGCTGGCTAAGGGAGCCCCCTGAGGAGCAGGAGATGCCCCCAATGCCAGCAGCAGTTCCACAGCTGGAAGCTGATGTTATTCCTAGAAATAATCATCAGATTGGCTCCACCAGGGAGGACAGGCACGGGGCTCCCCTGTTCTCTTAAGTAACTCTCCCTGTCAGAATTCATCTCGCCCAGTAAGGAATTAAAATCAGAATATTGAAATCAGTGGTTGGACTGGTTTATCTTGGCGTATCTTTTCCAATGGAAATGATCCTGTGGCTTTATTATAAATGAAAGACAACAGAAGGAATAAATCTAATTGAGCTTCTGGATCAATATCCAAGTTCCCATTATCACAGGGTGCCCAGAGAAGCTGTGGCTGCTCCTGGATCCCTGGAAGTGTCCAAGGTCAGGTTGGATGGGGCTTGGAGCAGCCTGGGATGGTGGAAGGTGTCCTTGTTCACAGCACGGGGGTTGGAACAAGATGACCTTTAAAATCTCTTCCAACCCAAACCATTCCATGACTCTGTCATCACAGGTGGCTCTGATGCATCAAAATTCTGATAAGTATTCCAACTCCAGTCTTAAAATGAACCCAACTTTTGCAAGGGAGCTGCAGATCCTTTGGAAAATTTCACAGAGGGAGTCACTGCGGCATAAATAGAGATTTCCTTTCCTCAGACACTTGTCCAGGTCCTCTGAGAGATCCCCAGGATCTCTGGAACGAGCAAATGGCAATTCCAGAGGTCAAATCACCTCGGTTTCATCCTGGAAAGGGATGTGGGGACACCAGCAGTGCCACTTGGCTTCAGCAGTGTGAACACGAGCCTGAGCACAGACCTTCCTTTATTTAAAGCAGCGGGACTCCAAACCCCTGGAATGGCACAGAAAGTGCAGCTCTGTGGCTCAGCTCAGCTTCAGGCTAATTATTGCAAAAATAAGCAAACACACCTGGGAAAGCAGGATGACATGGCCTGGAAAGTTTTGCAGGGACTTTGGGGTACCAGGAGTTCACCTGGAGCAGAACTTGCTGCAGCAATTGTGTTCCTCTGTGTGGGGAGAAGAAAAGCCACTGCAGAGCAGCAGCTCCAGGCACTGCCTCCTCCAGAGGGATGGAAATACCAAGCTCCAGAGCCTGAGCAGTGCAGGTGCCTGGAAACACTTGGAAAACCTGACATCCCTCTGGAAAAACAGGAGTATTACTCTTGTCTGAACAATTATTCACTCCAGAATCTGAAGGAGTGGTAGCCATGGTTATGGTAAAGCTTTGAAATGCAGCAGCTTTCACCACATGAATGTTTCCCTTCTTTCCCTGCCCTTTTTTTTGATCCCATCTAACTGCCCTGTGTGTTTGCTTAATTCCTTAAAGAAAGCTAAACCTGGCTTAGCTTAATGTGTGGGATGGGTGGATCATAACACATTTGTGTGACTTGGAGACCTCTGGAGGTGGCACATTTTGGGAAAAAATTCTGTTTGGTGTCTTGTCTCCCAGTGCAGGAGCTGAGGTTTGTCCCTGGAATGTGCTGGGTGCCTTGATGGGAAGTTCTGGAGCAGGAGGACCAGTGGGATTAAAGGGTCCCCAGAGCCACCACAATGTTCCAGGTATCCACTGGGAGACAAAATTCCTGTTGGGAACATTGGTACTGTCACACAGAAAAGCCCAACAGGCACTTGGTTGGGGGCTTTTTGAGAGCTTTTGCTGGGTTTTTGGCCTGTCCTCCTGTTGTTTTCCAACGTGCTGGGAACCACCAGTTGCCTCCAGTCTATCAGGAGCCATCTCTGCCTTCCCATCTGTAAAATGTGGATGTTCCTGGGGCCGCTGCAGAGATGGACCAGATAGATCCATATCCTGAACTCATTTCTCCCAGGCACTTCAGTGGGATGCCCAGCCCAGAACAATGGCAGGATACACGACCCTAAACATTTCTGCAGGGCTTTGAAAGATGAAAAGCGGTGACTTTGGTACCTATGTCAGAGGAGGGGCAGGGAAACGTCCCATGATGTTTATAGCAGACATCACGGACATTACACATGTTAACATGGGAAATGCTGCCCTTTTCTGGGAGGGAGATAATCTTTAAGAGATGGCAAGGAGGAAATCAAAGCATTTGGTACACAACAGCCTCCCAAGCAGGGGGGTTTGCCCGAGGAACGTGGCCACAGCCACAGATGTTTCCTCCAGAGCCAGAAGTGCTGCGAGGGGATGTTCCTTCAGAGGAACCGGAACGAGAGAAATCCCTGCACACGCTTTTCCTCCCCCTCCTCGCCCCTGTGGAGAAAAAAAACAGCCCCACTGCTGGATTTTTCAATGGAAACATTCCCCTAAAAGCCATTTGTTTCTCCCTTTGGAGCAGTAGATGATGATGAAATAAAAAAAGCACACAGCAAAAAAAAAAAAAGGCGTGACTCGGAGACGGTGTTTAACCATCCCTTTCCTGACATTTTTTATTGGTCTCCACAGATAATGGGATAAAACCTCTGCTCTTTCAGGCTGCTTGTTGGGAGAGGATCAGGGATGCTGGAGGGTTGGATGTGGACCTGGAGGTGAGATCCAGCAAAGAGCCTGATGGTGACAGATTTTTTTCACCCCCTTTTTCCCTCCCTGGAAACAGTCTCTGACTCTTGTCACTCAGAGCCTACCCAGCAACCCAGCTTGTTTACTGGTGTCTTTGGTGTCTTGAAGCTGTGTGGCCTTGTCCCTGTTCCAGGAAATGCATGGACACGGCTGGCTGAAGGAAAACCCTCACGCCTGTGCAGTTTTGGGGTGGCAGGGAGCCACCTCAGCCTCATTGTTAGCAGATGCCAGTGCTGCCTCACTGCTCTGTGCCACACACCACGCTGTGACTGATGGCCTCCAACAAAAACCCCTCCAAAGTCACCCTGCTCGCCATCATGGAGCTGGAGGAGGCTTCATTCATCCCATCCTGGTTTCCCTCTGCATTTCTCCCACAAATGAGGGGAGAAGAAGGGGAGAATGGCCCTGGAAAGGTCACGTCCCTCATGGAACACCTTGGAGGTCACTGCTGATCCCAAACCCTCCCAGCTCCAGGAGTTCACTCCAGACCAGCACCTTCCCCCACTGAACCCTCAAAAAGAGGGCAGTGAAGCAGCCACAGCTCAACAACAGCATCCCAAATGTTTGTGCCGTGAAAGGAGCTGGAAAGAATGTGCCCCACCACATGACAGGCGAGGACATCAGGCTGTGCAGAGAACAGAGAGCCCTCAGCTTTAATTATTCTGAACAAAGTTGGCTCAGGACAGCGTTTCCCATTGTACTGCTGAACGTTCCTTCTCATCACACAGCTCTGCTGCTGCTGCTGCACCCAAGGCTGTGCTAGGGATCACTTCACTCCCTGTTAGAAGCAAAGTAGGGATCTATCAGCAGCATTTCACACTTTTCTGCAGCATCTAGGCACTGCTTTGCCACTGTTGGTGATTTTATCACAAGTCTTAAGCAGTAAAAGCAGGCCAGGGTCCACGGGAGGTGAGGCACGTTTTATATCCGTGTGCACAGGCCACAGCTACAGCAGGTACAGAATGAGGAATTATGACTGGAGTAAATATTCTCCTCTTTAGGCTGTTCATTCAGACAGAAAATTCCCCAGGGTATGGAGTTTATGATTTGATTGTTGGTAACTTGCATAGCCTTGGGCTGGGCCAAAGTAAAACATAAGCAGGCTTCAATTCCTTGAGATTTCTTATGAGATCAGAGCCCAAGGATTCAATAAAATCTCTTGCACTTCAGAGTTTGGAGGACTTAAAGAAATCCCTCCCAACTTTGCTGCTCTAAGTGATGCCTTCCTGAGCATGCAGAGAGCCTGGAACAATAGATCTGAGAGGGGCAGTCTGCCCCATTCACTTTTTCTACACAATCTGCTGCTTCCTCCAGGAGGAACTGGGGTCAGCCCACAAGAGAAAATCCACATCAGACAGCTGGAGACACCAGAAGGCCGAGCAGGGCTGTGCCCTGGGCACTCTTGTGTTATTTAATTCAAGAGCAGTTTGGCATTCAAATGTCTTTTAGCTGGAGAGGAGCAGCACCAAGAGCCCCAGCCCTGCTGCCCTGACTCTCCAAGGGAGACTGCACTGATTTCAGAGAGTGATTTACTGACTTTGAGATGGCAGCACCTGAAAGACCTGGATATTTATTAATAGCCTAGATCAAAAATACAAGGATCACTGCAGCATTTTTCTAGTCCATTAAAAATGCTAATAAAGTAATTATTTTTCTTAAATAATTACTTAATTATTTTTCTTCCTCAGTTTAACTACAGCTCATAGAATTATAAAAGTTGCAAAAGCTCCAGAATCATCAAATCCAATCTGTGACCCATCCCCACTTTGTCACCAGTCCAGAGCACTGCCACGTCCAGTCCTTCCCTGGGCACCTCCACCAGCTCCTTGGGCAGCCCCTTCCAATTCCTGACCACCTTTTCCATGAAGAAATTCCTCCTGGTGTCCAACCTGTTGCCTACCCCTAGTTAGCATCTCCTCCCTAAGTGTGGAGTTTAACTCCCAGCTGGGAAAGCAGCAGGATATTGGGTAAATACAGTGAAACACATGTCAGGAAAAAAGTGACAGGCTGGAAAGATCAAAGATTTTGGACATTGCTCACCTGTGGGGCTTCACCCAGAACCACAACTGCAAACAGAAAAACATCCAGATGTCTGTCCAAACAAAACCAGCCCCTGGCTGAAGGCTGGGCTGACAGGAAAGCAAGCAAAGTTACCACATTTACAGAACACATCAACAGATCTGCACCCAAACTGCAGATGGGAAGAAAGGAAATAAGGTAGGGGATGTGATTCCCACAAATTTGACCAGAAAAGGGTGGTTCCATCTGTAATGCAACACGGGAAGTTTGAGATGCTGGAAGTTTTCACTGGCAGAGTCACTGGCTTTTAATTGCAAAGGTCACCTGGACATCTTCAGTAGAGTAAGAAATATCCCAGAGTCAAAAGGAACAGCAAATGCTCACATTACTCCATTTGCCATCGTTTGGAAGAGGCAGGCAGGGCTGGGTAATTATTTTCTTGCTTTTCTTTCCCCTGCTTTGGAAGCTGATGATGCAGTGAGTGTGTTTGGGTAGTAACATAACCCCTGACTCTCAGCCCTGAATGCACAAGCCTGAAATGAGACCCAGAGAGTTGTGCAGTGCTGGTTTGAATTCAGACTGAGTGATACTGGAAATCATTTGGAGCTGTAGAAAGAATGGAATATTGGTTTTTTCCAGAAACCTTTCCTTTGCTGACCTTACAAGGAGTCCACAGAATGATAGAATGGTTTGGGTTGGAATGGATTTTAAAGATCATCTTGTTCCAACCCCTGTGCTGTGAACAAGGAGACTTTCCACTGTCCCAGGCTGCTCCAAGCCCCATCCAGCCTGGCCTTGGGCACTGCCAGGGATCCAGGGGCAGCCACAGCTGCTCTGGGCACCCTGTGCCAGGGCCTGCCCACCCTCACAGGGGAGAATTTCTCCCTAATATCCCATCTAACCCTACTCTCTGTCAGTTTGAAGCCATTCCCCCTTGTCCTGTCACTCCAGGCCCTTGTCCAATGTCCCTCTCCATGGGGAGGAGGAATCACTTCCATTGGGAAAGCCACAATTAGGTCACCTCTAAGCCCTCCTTCCTCCAGGCTGAACAATCCCAATTCTCTCTACCTTTCCTCCCAGCAGAGCTGCTCCATCCCTCTGACCATCCTGGTGCCTCCTCTGGACTCTCTGCAGCAGCTCCACGTCCTTCCTGTGCTGGGATCCCAGGGCTGGATTCAGCTCTGCAGCTCCAATGCTTTCCTTGAGCCCTTCCCTACAGAGCCACATGATAATGATGAGATTTCTTTATTTAATACTGAATAAATGTCTGACCCTTGAGGCATAATAACCTGCTTCAAATACACTTAACAGAACTCCCTGGCTAAAAAAAAAAGTTTCCAACTCTTACTTAAAAAAATCTCTTAGGATAGGAAACCAAAAGGGATAAAAGAAAAGGTAATTAAGAGCCATAGCAGATAAATCATTAGTGACCAGGACACTGGAACTCCCTAGCTAAAAAAGAAAAAAAAAGTTTCCAACTCTTACTTTAAAAAACCCCTTTAGATGCTTGTTTTGACTACGTGCCCAGCATCACTGGCAAAAGAGCTTCTGTTTAGAAAGGATGGCGGGTCAAAATCCAACTTGTTTTTCAGGAATAGGAAACCAAAAGGGATAAAAGAAAAGGTAATTAAGGGCCACAGCAGATAAATCATTAGTGGCCATGACACTGGAAGGGAATGCTCATGTCCAGGACAGTGCCTGGGAACACTTTCACCTGGGGCAGTTGTGTGGTGCTCACCCTCAGCACTGATGCTGTGGAAGAGCCACTGGGATGGTGACAAAGGCACAGAGGAACAGGAGCTGCCACAATGTCCAGCAAATGCCTAAAGAATTCCATGCCAGACTAAGCACCAACGAGTTTTGACCATGGTGTGCCTGCTTTTCGTTTCCACTCCAGTAGTTAATGTAATTTCACAGAGGCAAAGGAATCACATTGTAGGAGACAACCAGGAAAAGCAGCTACTTTATAATTATCTGATCCATCAGAAGGGCAGTTTTGGGGAAAAGCAGAGAACACTGGGCTTTGCTTTCCTTTGCACACTGAAATAAGAAATGTAAGGTTTTCCAAGGGCTGATTTAGCAAAAAACTGAGAAATCTCTCCCAGCTGATGATAACAGCTTTTACTAAAACTAGAACTAAGCCAGTGTTCCCACAGCCACTCTTCAAGGCACAAAAAGAATAATCTCTCTCTTATAAAAAATAAAATTACAAATCCCAACAGGCAAAGTCCATTTTTCAGTAAACACAATTGTAACCTTTAGGACAGATTTCCTGCTGCTGGCTTTTAACCTCACAGGTATAAATGGGCAGGTCTAACCCTCAAAGACTACCTGTAACCACCTTGCTGCAGGTGCCGAGGGGCAGGACTTTAAGCCAGGCTTAACAAAAACACCAAATGGCACCAAAACCAGAGTGAGGGCACTTTGTGGGCCACCGTTGATAGAGAAATGGCTCCTCTGTCACCTGTGGGGACAGAACCTTTGCATGCCCAAGTGCAGGAGTGAGGAAAGTTGTGCAAAAATTCGTTCTTTTTTCACCTGTAGAAATCTCAGGGTTACAAAAAACCTTGAAACCTCAGGTTGGCTTCTCACAAAACAATGAAAACACCCTTTTTTTTTTGTTTTTCTCCTCCATACTCATTTGTGACTATTGATTTCTCCTTGCCCTTTGTTCCTCTGGCTCTTGGCCAGCTCCACTCTCAGAGTGTTGCCCCCAAGTCTCAGGCCTTGCAAGGAGGACACAGCTCTGTCTGCAGCTCCTTTATCCCTGTACTCCAGGAATGCCCTGTGCTGTGCTCCCTGCCAGCTCAGTCGCCCAGGAATCACCTGGAATTCCCTCAGAGCTCTTTTCAGCTCGCTCACCCTCAGGCTGGCAGGCAGGTTCCCCACATACACGGTGGTGATTGTGTCAGATCCCTCCAATGTGGGATTGACAGGATCACTTTCCACATGGGATTGTCCCACTGGAGCTGAGCCTGGAGCAGCTCGTGGTTGGGTATTTGCAGCCATCACCTTGTGGTTTGTAAGTGCTGCTCTGCTGGTGTTTGCCAAGGCTGGTTGCTCATCCTGGAGGGTGACATCCTTGCCAGCCTGCTTCTCCCTGGTTCGAAGAGTTTTTAGGATGGGGATTTTTCCCAGCATCTCAGAGCTGACCTAAAAAGGAGGAAGATGGATATAATAATTATAAAAGGATTTCTCGCCTTCCAGAAAAAGATGATGAGCATCAGGGCTCATCTGTGCCATAAAAAAGAGAGGAACCTTATTATCCTGCTGCCATGCAGAGTGCCAGAGCATTCCAAATGTTCCTGATTGGGAAGTCTCTCCCTAAATACACACTGCAGGACAAAAATAAACATTAGTGACTCTTGAAGAGAGCAGCACAACGTGGATCCAGCAGGCAAATCCCAACCAAAGTCAGGACTATTCCAATTTGATATTTATTTATCCCAGTGCTTTCAGATCGGCATTCTCCTTGTTCTCCCTCTGTGTTTGCTTTGACTGAGGGCCTGTGCTCCTGCTCTGGCAGAATCCTGCACAATTCCCTGCTCTGGCACAATCCAACCCAATCCATCAGACACTTCCATCCTGCAGAGCTCCTGGTGCTCTCCTCCCCCAGAACAGGATATCCCACGGGCTGGGTCACACAATGGTGGGAGCTGCAGCAGAAGCATGCCTTGGAGCAGGGTTCCTATGGAGGTGGGCCCAGCTGGAGGCACATTCCCTGCTTGGGCACATCCCCTCTGTGCCATCTGACCTCACACACCACCCACAGCTCCTCAGATCCCACACGGATCTGCTGGGTTGGAGTGGGGAACGGAAGTGCTCGGACACTGCAGTTCACACTGTGAGCCCCTTATTCCATCCATCCATCCATCCATGGAGCCATCCATCCATCCATCCATCCATCCCTCCCTCCCCAGTTCCCAAGGAGCTTTTCTGGAAGGGCTCTTCCTCTCAACAGCTGAACCCCATCCATGTGAGGCACGAGATGCCCCAGGCTGCCCTCAGAGGCTGGCAGGAAATGCAGTGGTTCCCCAGCTAATGTGGTTGAGCTCTTGGCTTGCACACTGCACTTGAAAGGAGGAGGAATTCCTGCTTGGCTGCTGGACAAGTCCAACATCCATCAACACCAGACCCAATGCTGACATTTAGGGAGCAAAACAGAGCCTGGGGAAGCGATGCCTGAGGGAGCAGAGACCCAGGCTAGTAGCCCAGAATGTGAGCGAGCCACTCTAGCAGGGTACCACCCTCAGCAGGCTCAAGGAGCAGCAGCAGCACATCCCACCCAGCACATGCCTGCAGATGTCCCAGCTCAGACCTCACTCATCCCAGAACCTCGGAATTCCTGCTCCTCCAGTTACAGTCACAGCCACTCTGGATCTGCACAACAGCAAGCACAGCTCTCTGGGGACAGGAGCCCAGCTCTGCAGTGACTCGAGGAAAAGCCAAGCCAAGGTGGGGGAAATGCCAGGATTAGGTGACAGGAAAGACACTCAACAGTATTCTCTTAATGCTTCCTGGGCTCATCTTCTGAGAAGCAAAAAAACAGGTTTTATTTCAGGCTGGAATTAAATAAAAATACAATTTCCATAAAGCCTGTCCTAGATCTGCTAACGTAACACCAAACAGCAAGGCCTTGCTCTGGGGCTCCAGGAGCCTCCACGCTCAGAAAGGTGCAGATCCTGTTCAGATTTTATAGAGTTATTACTCTGTGGATTCTGGGGCTGATTTGTTTTCCTCAGCCAAGAATTCCATCTGCTGTGCTTGACAGCAAACTCCCCTTCCCTGAGTGATACAACATCAAACCAAGGGCTGAAGGATCTCACTTTGTTTGTACTGGCCAACAATTAAGAACATTTGCTGTCCTCTGTCAAATTTCGATGTGAAATGTAAGCTCCGTGCTAATTAAACCAAACAGGAAAAACATTTTTCTGTTCTCATGCAACCAATCACTCCTGGGCCCAAAGCACAACCTCAACCTCTGCCCAAGAACAGCTCCTTTCATCCCCAAATTAAACTCAGTTGCCAAGGCATGGGCTGGGTGTTGGGTTGGAAAGGGAAATGCTACCAAGGGCAAACCCTCAGGGCTTTGTAGATTAGGGCAATCAGAGATGGGCACGGAGAGGAGAAACTCTGGAATTCTCAGGCTTTCAAGGACAATCCAAGGGCAGGATTTAGATAATCCAGGGAACAGCACAATCTCTAAGAGACTTCCACAAGGCATCTCTTCTCACTAAGCAGATTTTGGCATCAGTCTGGAGCTCTTGGAGCTGCTGTTTCAGGCTCCTGGCAACCTCAGGAAGATGCAGTGACAACAGCATTTATGTTTTAGGAGGAACTCCTGCACAGAAAGGGGGACTAGACATTGGAATTATTGCCCAGGGAGGTGGTGGAGTCCCCATCCCTGGAGGAGTCCAAGGAACAACTGGATGAGGCCCTCAGTGCTCTGCTCTGGGTGATCAGTCACAGGTTGGACTTGATGATTTTGGAGGTTTTTCCCAACCTCAGTGATGCTGTGATTTTTGTAAGGGCTATGAACTGTTTTCTTTAAAGGTGTGGTCAAACACCACCATGAAGTGATTCTGTCATTCCCTTAAAATCCAGCCTGTGCAGACACAACAGTAACAAACTTTCACAGCACCAAAGGGGGCTGATCTGGGACTTGCATTTATTTCTATTAGGAAACATTTGTAAAAAACATGAGACAAGTTCTGAAACTGCCAGCTGACACCTTCCTGTCACAAGAGACACACAGGATTTACTTAAGGGTTTTTCTCCTCTGAGGTCTAGGAGAATATTTCAGCTGGGCCAAACCTTCTAAACCCTTCCCTATTTTCTCCCACTTTTATGCCAAGGAAAGGCAGAAACTCGGTTTGGGGTTTCAATTCAACAAACAAATCCAGTGGGGTTTTGGGGGTGAGAACTAAAAGGGCAAAGGGGGCAGGGGGTGGCAGGGGAGAGGAAAAAGCTTGTTCTGCTCTGTTGCAAAAGAGCAAACAAAAGAACCCTGTGCTAGTACAATGTGTTGCTCATTACAATCATGCAAAAAGTTCCTTTTGTCCTGTAAGCTGTGGAGGACTGCAATGATTTATTTCCATGTGGAAAGAGGCCAAAGATATTCCTCCTCTCTTTCAAACAAGCTGCACACTTCTGGATGCTGTGCTGCCTGGTCAGTCCTCCCTAGCCTTGCCTATCCCTCTTCCTATCCCTGTCCCTATCCCTTCCTACTGCTTTAGGCTAAGCCAGGATCTAAGGGACATTCCACCTCAAGTCTGGCTGATCCAGCTCTATGGACATGGGCAAAGCCAGCACTGGAAGCTTTCCCCATCCCTAAAGTCAAGGTCAAATTTATTGATGTTTTTAAACTTCAGATTGAGTGTTGGGATTTAGCTCTGGTAGTGAAACCAAAGCTGAAGAAGTTTCCTATTATCCTTTGGCCACCAATTCCCAGAGCAGTTCCACACTTCAGCCCTCCGGGGTTGGCCAACAGAAGGGCTCGTGGGTCTGTGCCATAAACTCTGATGTGATTTGGGTTAAAAATAACTCCACTAAAGGCTATTAATCATTTAGTAATCATGCCTACTCCCTGCCACGGCTGGGAGAGCCTTGGGGAAGGAGGACAGCAGGCTGGATAAATTCTTCTGGCACACAATTACTGGGAAAGGAGCTGAGGAGGGAAATGTGGCCCCTTTCTGACAGAAACCTGAGGAAAAAAAAATCCTGGATGCTGAGTGCCAACACAAATCTCCCAGCACTTAACCCACAGCATCCATTCCTATGACACCTGGTTTCATCCCAAAACGTGGTGGCAGATGGACTCCTGCAACATCCCTGTGGAACACCAGGGCTCTCCTCCCCCTCTGCTCCCCCACAGCTGTGACCAGAGCCACGCTCAGCACTTTGCTGGGGAGAATGAGGGATGTGTTTGTCCTCTGGCAGAGTGAGTAATGCTGACCCCTGAGGCAGCCCAGGCCAAGGCAAACAGCACTGTGATTTCCCTGGAAGCACTGCAATGCTGGAGTCAGGCACACAGGGAAGGGCTGCATTGGATTGGGATTGGATATTATTGGAGGGTGTGCTTATCCTATTTCATTCTGCTTCCCACAGCTCCTCATCTCACTGACACAGGAACGTGTGGATCTTGTGAGACCCCACCTGGAATTCTGTGCACAGCTCTGGTGTCCCCAGCATAAGAAAGACATGGAATGTTTGATCAAGTCCAGAGGAGGCCACCAAGTTGGTAGGAGGACTGGAACACCTCCCCTGTGGGGACAGGCTGAGAAAGCTGGAGCTGTTCAGCCTGGAGACATCACAGCAGCTTCCAGGATCTGAATGGGCTACAAGGAAGCTGGAGAGGGACAGCTCAGCAGTGACAGGACAAGGGGGAAAGGCCTCAGAATAAAAGAGAATTTAGTTCAGATATATAGAAGAAATTCTTCCCTGTGAGGGTGGGCAGGCCCTGGCACAGGGTGCCCAGAGAAGCTCCTGGATCCCTGGCAGTGTCCAAGGCCAGGCTGGATGGGGCTTGGAGCAGCCTGGGACAGTGGGAGGTGTCCCTGCCCGTGGTGAGGGCTGGAACAAGATGATCTTTCAGGTCTCTTCCAACCCAAACCATTCCAGAATTCTAACATACTGATGCTGCTGCCCTGGCAGGCTGCAAACACCACCAAAGACCTCCTGTGCTGCAGATCCATCAGCCCTTCCACGCAGGTGGGCAAAAGGTGTTCAAAGGGTTCATTTTTGGCTCTGACCTCCAGGACAGACCTCACTTTTCCTGCTGTGTCCTTGTTTCCAGGAGCACTGAGCAAACAGGGATTGAAGGCACAGACAAGGCCAGGACAGCAAGGCCAGCACAGCTGAACATTTTACCATTCATTTGCACAAAATGTCCAAATATGTGCACACAATCCAAGGGCATATTTCTGGGAGCTGGCAGCCCGTGGAGTCTGCTGGTGTCCCTCAGGAGAAACTTATGCAACCCACATTTGGAATCCATCCGTGCAAGCTGCATTCCATGGACTCTGCAGTGAGGGTCAGCTTTGCAAAGGTGTGGAGATGTGCAACCACATGTGGAAGCATTCCCTGCTCCCACTATCCCAAAAAACACAACAAAACAAACCCTTGGCTCCATGGACTGCAGCTTCCTTCTGCCAAAGGATTTGCCAGTTTGGATGGGTACATTTTTTTGAGTTTTCCTTTCCAAATATTCTATCACAGGCCCAAATCAAAGCTGTTATCAGAAGGTTTCCATCTCTGCCACTATTTCAGCGTTAGACCCAGGGATTCCCCCCCAGTTCATTTCATTTCAGGAAAAATCTTTTCCTACTGCTATAAAATTCTCAGCAAAAGAATGATTTCAAAGCCAGAAGGAAATGCTTGCTAGAATACAGTGATTTTTCCACCAACTACTCTCATTTCTCTCTTCATCAACCCAAATATTTTAATTTGCCTGTATAGTTTCAATTTAAAATAAGCACAGCACTAATAACTTGATAATTGGGACAAATATAATAACCAGTGTCCCAGATAAAGATCACAGTTACCAACAGAAAATCTTAAATGAAAAAGCAAGTAGTTTCATGAATTTAGAGTTCCCAGAAACAATGGGTTAGATTTTCAAGACAGATGAAGCCAAATAATTCCACGCTGGCATCCAAATAAAGTTTTCCAGAGTGCTCAGCTCTCAGCAGCTCTTGCTGTCCTCCAGTAACTCACACTGATGTCCCAAAAGTCTGACCTCAGAGGCACAAAACTTCCCACAAACAGCCCCCAGCAGTGCCTGTGCATTTACAAGTGCTTCTAGAGTGCTTTGTGTTGATGTTGGTAATGATCCTTTGGTACTGATGATATTGTGGCTCTTCCACTCCCTTGGAGTCTTTAAACAGCACAGAACACAGCAGAGCACCCCAGGAAAATGCAGCACCTCCTCCTGCATGGAAATGGAGCCTGGAGGCAGGGATTTGTTTGCTGGGAGAGCACCTCCTTCCCTCTGGAGCTGCAAACAGTGTGTGCATTACTGCCTGTTCATCCTGGGAGCACAGCCTGACAGCCACCCTCAGCTGTAATTCTGCGTTTGCAAACACCTGGAATTCCAGCTCCTAAACACTGTCCTGGCCTGATCCAGCCCTGCTGCCCAAGGATCAACTTGTTTTACAATGGATTTTCCACCTCACACACCTTCACAATGAAGTTAAGCTACTTTGTGTTGACAAAACCCCTTATTTGGAAGTGTATGATTTATTTACTCACTGCCTCTTTGTTCATTTAGTTTTGCTCTGAGGGACAGGAATGCACCAGCAAAGCCAGGATTTGAAGAAGAAAAGGATGGAGAGAAAATGATGGAGATGTAGCCAGGAAAATCCACGGACAAACACTTAAATAGCCCCTATCAAATCCTGCCCTTTTCACACCCTGGTGATTAACCAGACCTCCCACCTCCAAACCCCTCTGTGCAAGAGCTGAACATCCAGGTACCACCACAGGCACAAACAAAATAAATGTCACTCATTTCCCTGTGGAATAATGGTAATTTCTTCTTCATATAAACACCACACCTTGTTCTGGTTCCAAAAAGACAGAAAAGTGATGATTATCCCTGCTCTGCCTGGTCTTCTCCAATATTCCTCTTTCACCCACACGTGCTCCAAAGAACAGCCAAACTCAGCTTGAGGTGTTAAATCAACACTCAAATATTCAAATAAAGGGTCAATCATGTGCTCCGTTCTGCAGTGAAAGCTGCAGAAAATTCAGTTTCTGCTAAAGGCACAGAAAAAGAAATTAAAAAAAGTGTTAGCTAGGCCACTTACTGAGAAGTCTGACACCAAGACAGACAAAGTGATCAAAAGTATGTTGGCAAGATGGATGGAGCACAAGCAGTAGGCCTTCAACACAATTACATTCAATAATATCCTAAAAAAAAATTACAATTCGAAAATAATTCAATGGAAAAAATGCACTTGGACAGCCGGAGCTGTTATTTATTTATTTATAACCTCAAATCCTCAACCACAGGCAGGGTAAAATGCTCTCCCACCATTGGAATAAAAATAGTTCTGGCTAGAATTTGTTTGTTGTAGATACATTACCTAAAGAAATTTAACTCTTTTTGCTGGTTGGTGATTTTTAACAAACAACTTTTGATTTCCTTAGGAGCACTCCCTTAGAATTCCTTGCTTTCTGCAAGATGTGGGTGCACAATTGCTCATTTCAGCATTCCTGCCATACTCACTCATGCAGGATTGGGTCTGCTCCCCAACTGGATCATTCTAGGAGTGAAAATCCAAGGACACAAAGTTTTCCCAGCAGGAATCTCCAGTAAAACAATTCACTGGAGGCTTTTCTGAAACTGCTCGGGAAGCTGAGGAAGTTTCTGACCCTGGGCAGGGGGAAAGGCCAAATCCATAACAGAGGAGCTATCAATTAATAAAGATTCATGTTTAAAATCACTGTTCTTCCACCTGACAACGAGCTCTAGCCACGGATTTATCCCAGGAAAGTGAATCCACTACAGAAACAGGGATGTTGCACCAGCAGGTTGTGTTTCCATTCCACAGAGCAGCACATGTTGTACTCACCAGCCCCAACCCCCTGGGACACCTCCCACTATCCCAAGTTGCTCCAAGCCCATCCAGTCTGGCCTTGGACACTTCCAGGGATCCAGGGGCAGCCACCACTTGATAATCCAGTGGCTACAGCAACCTCAGCTGCAGGGAAATATTTCTCCTCCTCACCATTAAAACCCCACTGCATACAGATGCTGCTGTTTTGTTTCCCCTGACAGACACATCTCTTCTTTTCCCAAGTATTTCTAATAAAAATGTGTTTATATGTAAGAATGGGGGAGGTTATCAGCAGATTATTGGTACCAGTAAGCCACCAGCAGCAGAGGTTTAAGATTTAACTGGAATTAAGATTTAACTTGCCTTGTGCCACATTATTCCCTGAGGTTTGGGTCGTTTGCAGTTAGTCTGGATAGTCCTTGTTGGAGTGAGGATGTAATCCACAGTTAAATCATGGTCATCCAGGAGCTCCTCTGCTATGTCCAGCACCTACAAGGAAGAGATTTGGTTAAGTAGCTAAAAACAAATTCCCTAAAACTGTGCCCCATTCCTGATGTCTTGTCACATGAAAATCCATCAAAGACAATGGGAATGAAGATGCCAAACCAACATCATTCCATGCCTCCTCTCCAGATGGAGCAGGAAGTGTTGCAGAGTTCCCTCCCCACTGGAGAGGGGATATTTGAACATCTGAACTCACCTGGCAGTCGTGCACAATGGTAACCACAGGGGTGTCCTCCTGCACTGCACCCATGGACACCATCATTGCATATTCCATGTCTGCATAACCTTCCCCTTTGCCAATTCTCCAGCCTAAAGCACAGAAAAGTGGAAAAAAAACCAAACAGCAGAGCAGAAAGTTGTTGTTAAAATCATGTAATTAACTGAGCAGCCTGCAAGTTGTAACTGTGGAAAAAATCAGGTCAGCATCTCTCACAGAATGCAACTTTCCTTGAAATCAGCACTGAAATGAAATAGAACATCAATTTTGATGACTCCTAAAAGATTCCAGAGGCTTCTCATTCAGAAGCTTCAAATTTGATGCAGTTAACACGGCAGCTTGTTGAGCCATTGTATTTAGAACCTTCTACTCATGTCCAACACAGGTTCATGTGGGTAAAGAGGAGTCTGGGTCACACACAAAAACTGTGTTATTTTAGGCAAGGCATAAAGTCAGTGGAAAATTTTTCAGCACCAGCAGGTTTCCAAAATACTAGAAAATGCAAAATCTGATCCCCAAATAGGTACTGAATCAGCAGGTCTAACACAGGTCCTTTCACACACCCGTGTGAGCAGAGCAGATCTCTGAGCAGGATTCTTTTAAAACAAAAATAATTGCTTGCCTTAATAGTTCTGCTGAAGGCCAAAACATGCTCTGACCCACACTGCTGAGTGCCCACCACATCCTGCAGGCACTGCTGCTTCCTGCTTGGGTTGGAAGCAGGGATTTGTCACACACAGAGGCAGAACCACAATTCAGCTCCAAGGATAAATCCGTCTCTGCCACGTGGTGCAGCCTTACTGACACAGGATCGGGGTTGGGACCCCTCTGCTGCAAGGTCTTCCTTACCTTTTTCAGAGACAGCCACTGACCCTACAACAACCAGGTCCACTTGTGCCTTCCCATCCAGCCCCACGGGCACGCTGTGTTCCTTCACACCCTGCAGGGAAAAGGGAGCTGTGGGTTTGCACAGTGCAAAGGCTTCCAAGCAGCGAGGCAGAAATCCAGGATATTTTGATAAATCCAAGTAACTCCCCACGTTTCAAAGTGGCTCTTCCATGTATAGCCAAGCTGTACATGTCTGGGAAGTTATCTCCCCAGGGAATCCTAGAATAGATTCCCTACTACAGTGACAAGAATTTTGGCACACTGCAGGGAGAGCTGAGGGAGGTGGGCACTTTTATAAGCAAGGTTATTTATTTAGGATCAAAACCTGATATTTTGAAACGCTTTTTTGGAAATCTGTTCCTAAAAATGAAGGCAAGTGACACCTCCTATCTGCTCTTCTTTATCCTACTACTACTTTTAGGAATACCAGAGCACTACAAATGCTTGGTTTAATTCTCACACACAAATCTCACAGACAGCTACAGCACAAAGAAATCTGAAGTTACACAAAGTGATACAATGATTTTTCTTCTACCCTGCTCAATCTCACCCACTCCTCTTCAATCTGTTCTCAAAATTCTGTCCAGATTGCAGACATTAAAAATTATGTTTATTTGTCCTTTTAAATATCAGAGGTTTAGAACTTTTAAAAAGATACCTTGTGGTCTTAATATATGTGTACAACAAAACGTAAATGCTCCTCACATCAACCCAACTTCGTGCTAAGTATAAATTACCAACATTAAAATCACAATACAGAGCCCAACTTTATCTGTGCAGAACACAAACCCCAAAAGTGCAGTAATTTGTGGCTGCCTATCAGCAATAAAGCCCGTCAGGCACTTCCCAGCAGTGTGGTAAGGATTGTTTGCACAGCACTGTGTAAATACAAACTGCCAACAGCATTTTTTCATTAGTGGGCTGGAGGAAAAACCAGACACATGGTGGTAAGATCCCAGATCAGACAGCAGGCCAAGAGAAAGGTCTCTTTCAAAAGTGCTCTTCAACCCTGAACAGCTTAATTAGTTAATGACTCCAATAGAACTTCCAACAAAGAAAGCCACTACTAATTACCACCCATTTACAACCTCAGTTGTTTACGGGGTTACCGCAGAACTTTACTGCCTTTCCAAGGAGATAAAGGAGGAAATAAATCTATATAGTGACCTATTCATTATGTACCAGTTGGGTTTTCCTGGCAAATAAAGACGGGCATGAAACCTGTGAGGTTTGTGGGACAAAAGCCTTCAGCTGTACAGTGTGGGATTGTAACACGAGAGGGCAGCAAGAGACCACGCTGCAAACCCCAACCTCACCACGAGTCTGGGCCTCACTGCCTGCAAATGCCACAATTTGTGTTTCTTTGGATGTTGTATTCTACATAAACCTCGACTGAGATATACAAAAAACTGTGAGCACTAAAATATTCCTGAGGGCTCAGCAGCTCAAAACTGCAGAATGTAGGAGCATGAATAAAGATCTAACTCACCTCAAGCTGCTCAAGATTTTCCAAAAAAACATTGAGAAAAGAAATTTTCTCCTGAGATAAAAATTATTAATGGCAGTTGTGTACATAAAACTCAGGAATAACATCCTAACAGGAAGATATTTCAGGTTTTCCAGCTTCCAGCTGGTCCATCCTAACACCACCGTGCTCCACAAGTTAATTCAGCCCTCCCTGATCCCTCATTCCTACCTGAGACGTGGCACATTTTCTCAGGACCTCCTTGGTTGCACCTGGAGGAGGAACAATCCTATTGAACAGCCCAGTCCTCAGACGTGGTGTGGGAACCAGCAAAGTCTTCCTTGCCTGGGGAACCACGTGAAAATGTTCATTTCACACTAAAGAAATATTTTTACTCTCACACAGTTAAAAACTACATGGCCAAACATTTAATTTTTTATGTTGCAGTTAGTGCTGTTGATTGTGTAGTGCTTGTACATTACTTCCCTTCAATATAGGAAAAAGTCCATTAAAAGGTTTATTGAAGAAATAAAAGGTAAGACATCCATTTGAAGATATTTAGGGACAGACCTTTAAAGACATCCTCCCCTTTAAAGCTCTAATTAGTTTTATAAGTGATAATGGCTTCCCACTGACAGAGGGCAAGGTTAGATTGGATATTAGAGGAGAACAGGCTGGATATTAGGCAAGAATAGATTGGATATTAGGGAGAAATTCCTCCCTGGGAGGGTGGGCAGGCCCTGGCACAGGGTGCCCAGAGCAGCTGTGGCTGCCCCTGGATCCCTGGCAGTGCCCATGACCAGGCTGGAATGGACTTGGAGCAACCTGGGACAGTGGAAGGTGCCTCTGCCCATGGCAGGGGTTAGAACTGAATTATCTTCCAAATCCCTTCCAACCCAAACAATTCCATGACACCTATTGATGCAAAGTCCACAAATGAGCTACACAGAAAAACTCTTGGAGATGCAGTGCCAGGTGTTGCTGAGATGCAGGCAGGCCCTGCTGTGCCCTCCCAGCTCCTCCGCAGGGTGCCCAGGTGCCCTTACCTGCAGAGCCGCCAGCCGGGCACCTTCCAGAGGTTTGTCAGGATCCACCTTCACCTCCCGTGCTCTGCTGAACACACCCAGCTCCCTGAGGGAGCTGCAGGCCTGCAGAGAGCCCTGAGAGAGGGAAGGAACCAAGAGGAGAATGTTTGCACTTACTTCCAGCGTTAGGAAGCGAGCATTCCTCTGGGGAGCATCGGGGTTTATTTTCACTGTACGGGCAGCCCGGAACTCCTGCAAGCCCAGAAGCCTGGTGGCAGCATGGGAGGCACCCTGTTTGCACCAAACACCAGGGTATCACCGAGGAGCTCACAGCACAGAGGGGCCATTCATCACCTTTCACCCTCCACACAGGCTGATTGCTGCAGATTTTAATTGACGGGCTGCTAATTGTCTGTTAACCCCTGGAAATGTCCAAGGCCAGGCTCGACAGCGCTTGAAGCAACCTGAGGATAGCGGGAGGTGTCCCTGCTCATGGCAGGGGGTGGAACGGGGTGAGCTTTCAGCTTCCTTCCACCAGAACCATTCAGAGATTCTACAATTCAGGAGGTGGGTTTTGTTTTCTTTCCTTCGAAGCTGCGGGGCGCGGCCCCACAAAGCTGGAGGGGAACGGGGGGACGGGACCCGGGGCGGCTGAGGGCAGGAGCAGCGGGAGGGGGCGGCTGAGGGCAGGAGCTGAGGGCAGGGG
>VYXG01007144.1:33249-65944 GCA_013397235.1 Lanius ludovicianus | reverse complement strand
AGGTGACTCAGGATTTCAGGGCATTTTCAAGGCGCGTCTTGCTGCGGACTCTCTTTAGCGGTTGCCTCCCACCCCCTGCCAGAGCGACTTTTGAAGGTAAAGCGGCTTTGTTTTCCCGTGGGCGGTGGAGGTCGAGGCAGGCACGGGGGGAATGCCCACGCCCCGTGGGGTTCGCTCTGCACCTTTAGTCTTTTCATCCCTCAGGTTTCCTCAGACCAGGCTTCTCTCGAGCCCTTCAGGTCTCTGTTTTCTTCTTTTATTTTCCATTTGAAAATCAAGCCCCATCCCGGGGGGAGGAGGCTGAGTTTTGTTTCGCCATGAATACCCACAGGTATTAATAATGCCCAGAATTTTGCCATGAATACCCACGAGCACATCATAATTTCTGCTATCCCCCACTGGCCTGGTCCTCCCAGTGGGGAAAGGCAGGTAACTGGAGCTGAACTCATGGCAGATCAAGCAACCCCGGCTCATCCTGCACATTCCTGCTTGCTTTGATCCAGCACGGTGTGGAACTGGTTTCCTTCCCAGCACTGGTGCTTTGGAGTATCCTCACAGAGTTTCTCCTCATGGATGTGGCCAAAAAGAGGGGGATGGATGAGCAAACACAGAGATTTTTCTGCTTTCCGTGTCTTGCTGGGATCAGTTGCTTCTGACCAAAAAAAGACTGAGGCAGGGTTGTGGAGGCCGGGACAAATACCAGGAAAAAAAATAAAAAAAGAGACATCAATAATGTTTCTAAAGTTTTCTTTTTTCATATAGAAGGAAGAATCCCGACACATTGCAAGAAATCAGGAATATTTTGTATTTTTGTTTGACATAAATAGAGGCTTTTTGTATATTAGTGGATAAATGCCCTTTTGGAAAATAAATTTATATTCCCAATTTTCATTATGAAACCAAACCTATATCCAATAAAGGTATTTTTGTTCAGGAGTGTGGCTGGTGTGATGTAAAACACTCCTTGGCTTGTGCTGGAGGATGGAGGAATGGGGCCTACTGCTGCATGCAGCAAATATCCTGGTGCTGGACCACAAAAAGATGGGAGAGGCTACAAATGGGCTGCTGGGAAATTACCTGTTCTTTGAAACTGATTAAATCTTTCCCAAAATAATTGTTCCTCCTTCTCTTCCCCTTCTTTCATCCACCCCCATCTCAAAAGCAAAGCCTGCTCTTAAATGAGCCTCTGGATATTGGAAATGTGGCGTTTTCAGGTGAGTTTGAGTCAGTTTTTGCAGAGGAAGGCTGACATCAGTTCCTTGACATTTGAACCAGGGTTGCTCATTCCAGCCCAAGGTAAAGAGCTCTCAAGTGGGAAAGGACAGAAAATCTCCAAAAGGTGGGAATTGATATTCAGCCTCCCAAAAAAATGGTGCTCATAGGCAGATTCCTGGATAGGCCGAGCTGCAGCTTCTCAGTGGGAAAAAAAGAGAATTAAAAGAGAGATTTTATTTTTGAAAAATAGAGTTTCAAAATAGACTTTATTTTAATAAAATCCCTCATATTCTTCCTGTTTCTGACAGCTCCTGCTTGAACATCAATTGTGTAGCGTGTTGTATCTACTGAGTGCATTGTTTAAAGCTATGGCACTGAATTTGAAGATGAAGAAACATTTGTCAGAGGTAGTGAAGGTGTCACTGCTCAGTCCCCACCATAACTCCAGGGCTGGCTGGGTGCTGAGAGGGTTAAAGCTCCCTGTGTGCCACCCCTGGCCCTGCAGTGCCACTCCTGTGTGGCATTAGGTGACAGAAGTGGCCACCTGGCCAGGAGGTTTCAGTTCTGGGCTGGGCACTGGCATCGCTGGCCTTTTTGGGGTCTGGGAGGTGACATCACCCACAGGAAGCTGCAGGGGGAGGAACACGAGCCCAGCAGAGACCTCAAATCCTTTCTCCACCCCTGTGTGGTGATTCGGCCTCAGGGGTGAGGTGGGAGGTTGATGCTGCCTTCAGGACCTGCCTGAAGGATCGACATGGAGCCCCAGAGCCTGTTCCCACAGGGATCCTGCATGCCTGGCCTCCCCACAGCCTGGCCCATGGAAGGGATTTACCTGCCAAAATTGGGTATTTATGCTCTCAGTCACCACTCCCAGACTGTGTCTTCAGCCCCTGTGCTTGCCTTTCTCCTAACTTGGCCCCCAGCTGTGACCCCCAGTTTTGTCACCTCTCTGCTCGTATTCCAGCCCTCAAAGTACCTTTTGGGCCTGAAAACAGGGCTTTTATTCCTTCCCCACTCACACACGTGTAACCTCTCCCCCTCTGAGCCCTTTCTGCACAAGAGCAGTTTTTTAGTGGTCAAAAACAGTGAGTCTCAGTTTAATGCACGATGTATATTTTTATCACAGACACATTTTTTTGGAGACTCAGCTTTTTCTGTGCAATGGGAATTGGTTTCTTTGCAAAGCTTTGCTTTGACATTTGATCTTATTTCTGTTTTGGTGGAGTGGAGTGGGACCGAGTACAGCTGCAGCATTTAAAAGCCACATTGAGCTCGATGTTGGTTTCGCTTGAGAGAGTGAAATTAGTAAACTTAACATGCTCTGCACAAAAGTGACACTAACTCCAGTGAACTCAGAACCCAGTGAACAGCTCTGAGGGGCAATTTGGAATTAATTGAGATCAGGCCAGTGCTGGAACAGGGGATGAATACCAAGAGAAAGGGTCCTACTGCCAGCAGGCTGGATGAGTAACCACACACGGCTTTTGCACGTCATCTGTTTATAGAGAGGGGAGAAGTCATGGTACAATAAAAACGTAGAGTGAAAACATAGAATAAAAACATAAAATAAAAACATGCAATAAAAACAACAGTAGAGCAACGAGTGTGCAGTCAATACACCAGTTCCTGCCCTTTGGATGGGGCTGAGCATCCTTTAATCCTCTCCACATCCATGTGAATTTTGGTGCTGCACCGTGGATGTGCCATGGAAATATCAAGGACCCGACAAGCTGCAAGGAATCGGTGCCAATGCTTTCACACCTGCTTCACAAGCCAAAAAGCAGCTGCCAAGCACAGAATTGCCACCCAGAATTTCACTCATCCCTGGAATCTTCCCCCCTCCTTTCCCAACCTCTCAGGGCTGGCTATAAACACCAGTCTGGAATACAGGGGAGAAGTGGAGAGAAGAGCCTGGGATGCAGAATAAACAGCACACTGCTTGTGTGGGCGATGGAGATGCCTTCCCCTTCCTCTGGAGAGGAATGACCTCTCCCAACACAGCAAGGTTTCCCATCTCCAAGCTCTGCAGCCAATTTTAACTCCTAGGAGCAGGGCAGATCACAGAGTGGAAGAGGCTCACAGAGGACTTGTTTGGTTCCCAGAGTGGCTTTGCTCCAAACACGAGTTTCCTATGAGGGGAACTGAAAACTGGGCGTATTAAAATAATTCCAGAGTTTAATATCTCATAAATGGGGCTTCCAGTCTTTAAACAGGCTCAGTGTGTGTTCTCCTAAAGTTGGTCCCATAGCAGGTATAAAACATAATCAGGTATTTTCGCATGAGCAGAAGCCGCTTTCAGGATTTGTCACTCGAGGTGTGTGGCTGTCCATGCCTGGTTCCAAGGTGACATAAATCTGAGGGACTTGGTAGCCTCTTCTCCTTCCCTCCCCACCCCATTTTAAAAGTTAATTCTCTTTCCATTCTTTACCACAGAAGATACATAAAGGAGGGAGCATCCCTTTCCACACCCAAACCCACTGGCTTCTGGCTGACTGCTCCTAAGCCTGGTATGAGGAACAGCCAATTCCTGAAGCAAAAAAGGGAAGATGGATCTGCTTCCTCACTTGATTCATGGCCCCACACACCCAGAGAAGAGATCTCCTGGGAGACAGCATTTGGGATATTAAACAGATCACATATTTGATTTGAAGTGAAAGACCAAGAAGACAAGATCACAGAAGGAGAGGAGTTACAGATGGCAAAGGTCTATGGGGTTATGCAATCCATCAGTCTGGACGTTGCATAATTGCTCCCCACAGTATATTTTTAGTGCTTTATCCAGACAAATCATTAAGTGCTTTAAAATGGGCCAGATTCCTCAAACGCAGTGCGTGCTAAGTCACAGCTGATTTCACTGAGCCTCGCAGCTCCAGCGTCTAACAAGACACCAAAAGGAAGTTTTGTGTGGTCAGGGAGAACAGAACGGGCCCTTCCAGAAATAATCCAGGCCTGGTTCTCTATCCCTTATAGGAATCTTTCCTAAATTGACTGAATTAGACCTCTAGAATCTAATTTTCAGATTACAGCGAGTAATACATTATTACTTATTCAGATGTTCGCTTAGGCCAAAGTAAAACATTGCTCATGCTCATGTGAACACAATTTGTTTTAAGCCAGCTTCAAAGCCGGCTCAGCAAAGCGTAAAGAATGTTTATTTAAAATATAGTTGCTAAATTTAGCATGAGCTCAGTTAGCCTAAATCTTAGCGACATTTTTAGAGAGCACATTGCGAATCAGGAATGCATGGAGAAATAAATAAACTTTCCCACATTTTTGGAAATCGAGGAAGAATTTTTTGAGCTCTTTCTCGCACGGGCGATTTCCGTGGATTGGAAAGCGTCGTGGAGGATGCAAATTTCCCACTGAACAGACAGTTGGAAACACACAACGCTGATCATTTTCACTGCAGTTTCGTTTCAAGTAATGCTCCCTCGAGGAGGAAACAAAAGCTGTCAGCTTTTTTTATAGAAATTACGCAGAGCACCGACATGTTTCAATATTTACTCAAGCTCTTTGCAAAGCACCGAGAAGCAAATGGAGCTGGGCTTGGCCACGAGCCACATCCAGAGGAAATCTCAGGTTTGGATTAGGTCTTGTGACCTTTCCCAGGAATTCTGGTACTGGGTTTTACACCCACCTCTTGCACGTTGGTTCCTGACAACCCCCGGCTGGATCCTGAGCTGGGTAAAATGCCAGTCTGACTCTGGGCTGACATTTAGACAGAAAATGTTTATGATTTTCCTTTTTACCTTCCTAAGCTTACACAGCTTAAAGAGGCACATCTGGGTCACTTTTGCCTCAAGTGACATTGCCTTAGAGACACGAGCAAACCCCTGATGGGAAGATGAGCAGACATGTGACAATAAACAGTGAAATTCTCTTTTAGCAGGTCAGTTTTCATCGTCTCCCTCCGTCCATCCCATCCTCTGGCTGGTGTGAGTGGAGTGTTTCTGCTCCTAAAGTGGGGCGATTCCAGCTGTGCCCCTCATGGGGCTACAGGGCACAAGGGATGTGCCCAGGTATCCCCGAGTGCCGTGGGTGGGATTGGGATCAGCTCCTCCCCAAGCACACAGGTGAAATAACGGGACATGGAACAAAACATGGGGTTGATTTTTTTCCTTCCAAAGACAGAGCTCTACCACTTCCACTGATTTCAGAAGCTTCCAGCATCCTCATCCAGTGACTCAGCTTTCCCTGCCAGTGCCAAATCCCACCTGCAGACCCATCCTTCCCAGCCACCTCGGATCTCCCACAGCTCTCAAGATGAAGCTCTGCAAATCCACTGGCCCAACGCTGTAATTCCCAAATCCACACTGAGCTGGACCCCTTAATTCTTCACTACCTATCTCCAATTGCTTACTAAGTTTCTGTTTTCCTTAGAAGAGCAATATGTAATAATAGTTGTTAAAATAATTGTATTTCTGTTTTTACATCTGTAAAGATTAAGTTAAACAGTATGAAGCCCATTAAACTATTTCATGTCATGCTGCCATAAATTTCCTCCATTCCCATTGCTACTATTATTCCAGAGTAAACTCTGAGATCAAGCTGCTGCCACAGAGAGTTATTTATAGGAGCTCATTCATCAATAAAAACTTCAAAAGAAATCTGTTACTTTTCTATTGGGAAGCCAAAGAAAACTAACATAAAGACAACCCTGTTAAGAAACAAAGCTAAGGAGACCACAAGACATTTAGTTGAGGAAAATCCTGATTTCTAACAAATGCCATGCAAGGAGGGGAAGAGGGAGAAAAAAAAAAGGAAAAGATTTTTGGCAGCATGAATCCTTTTAAATTGTTGCACTCTCATTGGATGGTTAAAATAAACTGTTAAACAGTTGTATTTGGACTGGCTCAGCCCCCTCATTAGGCTCCATGTGATGGATTTGGGATCTCACAGTGCATAAGGAGCTCTTCATCCCTTGCAAAAGCTGCTGTTGTCCTGCCACGTGTCGCAGCTGCTGCTACACCCATCCACCAGCACGGCAGAAACCCAATGAGAAATGATGGCTGGGCGTCAGAAAGCATCCACCTCCCTCAAGGTAAACAGATAAACCAGGAAAAGTTGTGTTTCATCATCTCTCTCTCATTTCTTGCTGTGCCTTTCTGGACGCCTCAGCTGTGCAGGGCTGGCTTTGGTGCTCAGGATGGCCCTGTGGAAGCTGAAATGTAGGAGAGCTGCAGTGCTGCCCTTCCCTGCTCCACCTGGAAAACCACCTGAGAACAGGTCAAGGGAGGGGATTCTGCCCCTCTACTCTGCTCTTGTGAGGCCCCGTCTGGAATCCTGTTCTGCCCGCATAAGAAGGACATGGAGCTGTTGGAAAAAGTCCAGGGAGGGCCATGAAGTTGATGAGGGGAAAAAAGTGTTTTCTCTATGAAGGAAGCTGAGAAAGTTGGGACTGTTCAGCTTGGACAGAAGTGTGGAGGTCTCAGAGCTCCTTGCAGTCCCTGAAAAGGCTACAAGGAAGCTGGAGTGGGATTCTTCATCCTGGAGTGACAGGACAAGGGGGAATGGCTTCAAATGGGAAAAAGAATAGGCTTAGATTGGATATGAGGAAGAAATTCTTCTTTGTGAGGCCCTGGCACAGGCTGCCCAGAGAAGCTGTGGCTGCCCCATCCCTGGGAGTGTCCTAGGCCAGCCTCGATGGGGCTTGGAGCACCCTGGGACAGTGGAAGGTGTCCCTGCCCATGGCAGAGACTGGAATGAGAGGATCTTTAAGGTCCTTTCCTACCCAAACCATTCCATGATCCTGTGATCTCTCTCCTTTTGGTCCTGGTCTCATTAACATTCCATGAGAGTGAGAGGTCCCTGAAGGAGCAGGCGCTCTGTGATCAGCCCCATCACGGCAACACCAGCCTCAAACTGTGCTTTTTGAGCTCACCAGAGACTCCCTCATTTCCATCAGAGGGATCTGAGTCCTGAGGACAGCACGGCCACACAGCTTCTGGCATGCACTGCACAGCATTTCATAATCACAGCCCCAAACATGACAGCTCAGAGGTGAGGATTCTGTTTCCCAGGGATCTCTTTCTGTCCTTACTCATGCAAAGCTGGGCAGGGCACTTGCCATGGATTCATCACAGCTCAATTCCTGCTCTGAGCTGGCCACCAAAATTATCTCCAGAATCTGCCAGGACACAAAACACCTTCGGAGGGCTGAAACTCCCAACCACCAGAGGCTCAAGCTTTAGTGAAATCACCCTTTGGCTGCATGTGGAGGTGCTGGATAAAATCTGTGGTTTGGGGAATTGGAGGGAGATGGAATTGCACTTGCAGCAAATGCAACCTTTGTCTAAACTGTCCTCTCTAAACTCACTCAAAAGGCTGGTTTTATTTTCCTTATAGCCTGTTCTTGGCACTGCAGGTGAGGCATCCCTGGTTTCCTCATGCTGAGGATTCACAGCAAAAACTTCCAAATCCCCACCAGTGATGTGATTTAAAATCAGCCCAGTGAGGTAAAAGATAAAGAAATCTGTCAAAACTCCTCAAATTAGGGGCTGAATAAATCTCTTTGCCCACGACATCTGAAAGAATTACCCTCAACTTTGTCCATCACGGCTTCACTCCTAATTGAGGCTCGTGTAGCCAGCTTTAAACTGATGTAATTATGGTTGTTCAAAAAGAGTGGCAGAGCCAAGTCAGTCATGGTGGCTCAACCATGCCAAGACAAAAGTTTTTATACATTGCTGCAGCTCAGATTTGGAACTGGTCTAAACACTAAACACAAAGATTATTAATAAACATGCGATGTCTCTGTGTACAAACCAGATTTATTCCCATCTAACTGTAGTTACTGTTAAATATAATTGGTTTGTTATGAAAAGGGCAAAGAGAAGCCCTCAATTGTTGTGTCTGGTTTCAGATTAGACGCTACAGAATTTCTGAGCAACAATAACAGCAATTGTGACCCACTTCTCATGGAGTATTTTCCACTGATTTCTCCTAAAGTGCTTTGCAGGGAAGGTCAGTAGAAAGACCCATTGTAAACACAGGGAAATCTCCTGATTATTTGTTTTGGATGGTTAGAGAGGAAATTGCATATGCTTTCATGGAAAAAAAATCCTCTATTATTATCCTCTGTCCTAAAATGGTGGTGGTGGGGGAAAGCCTGGTGATTCTGATCTGAATTATCCTAAAGCAAATTTCTGGCAAACCTTGTGAAGCCAGACAACTCTGGATTTAATGAGGGTAAATAGTAGCAGACTAAGTTAAAGCTTAAAACAGGGCACTCAGCTGCTGCTCTGCTCTGCTTTGCTGACTGTCTTGAAGCCTTTGATTGCCCAGTTTTATTTTCTTAGCTAATTTCAGAGATATTTTACTTTGCTTGAGCATCAGCAGGTCAACTGCTGGCAAAAACAAGTGGCAAAAAGCTGCAGGCACAGTTTACATACAATTAAGAAAATAATTGCGTTCAGAGTGTGAAATGCAATCACGCAGCCAAACTTGCCTGATAAGGCTTGAGGCTGAGCAGAGCCAGCCCAAGAGCAGACTGAGATGTGATTCAGCCCTTTGAAGTCTCCTGATCTAATTCTTATTGTATCCATACATGAGTTCTGTTGCTGGGGGAAACAAAAAATCCCAACCAAAATCCAAAAATCCCAGGTGCTCTCCAGTCTCTCCAAAGGGCTCTTGGCTGTGGAAGCTCCTTCTGGTGTGACTTCCTTGGAGCCAGGGGGAGCAGGAGGGGATGTTTGGAGGGGGTTCTGTGTCTCAGGGCTCAGCCAAGCTTCCCTGAGTGTTTAATTTGCAGCACTCAGGCTCTGCCTGGGCAGGCACCGACCAGGGTTTGTTGGGTTGGCCTCCCAGCCTTGCCCTCTCTGCCTTGGCTCCTGTCAAGTCTTCTGTCAAGACAGGACTCGTCATACTCCACCCTGGTGGCTCAGCAGAGACCTTTTGGTCTTTCCTTGAGTTTCCCAAGGTGGAGGCAGGTTGTGAGAAAAGCTGCATGAAGGGAGGCTCTCATTCCCACTCTGCTCCTCAGCAGGGCCAGCTGGTGTAGGGCTTTTTCTTGGGGTTTCCAAGAGCCCAGAAGTGGTGGAAAAGTGGCCACCTCCTGTAGATTGTTGTTTGTCTATCCAAACACAGTGAGGAATTAGTGGCTCCTTGGCCTTTTCCAGGCATTTGTTAAGATTTCTTCATTAGCATCTCCAAATGAGACACACTTCCCTCTGCTCTTGCCCCTGCTTGCTTTAAAAGGGATCTTCTTTCCTTCCATTGAAAAAAGAAATCAACAGGAGGGAAAAATATCTTTCAAATGTCTAAGGAATGAGGTTTCTCCTTGAGAACATTAAAACTACAGAGGAAACGTGAAGAATCAACTTTGACACACATGACAAATATTGAAAGGGAGCTGAAGCTAAAAGGCAACTCCTTGAAGAGTTTGGATCATTAAGAAAGTACATGAATGAGTTGGAATTCTTGAAAGAAAACCTATCCCAGGCTTACTCCCTTGGACCAGAGCCAGGCTCTGTGCATTTGCCTCCCAAACTTTATTGCAGTAATGATGTCTGAGGGAAAATCCATCTCCTCTGATTTCCTAAGGTTGGGAAGGATCAGTGAGCTGATGAACCAGGGGTTCCTGTGTGTTCGTTTGGGGGTTTGGAGCAGCCCTGGGAGCCCATAAATCCTGGCTGGCTCTGCCCCAGCCAGGGTAAGACCAGCAGCCCTGCTGTGGCCCAAAGGGCGACCACCAGAGAGCTGGGCTGGGCTGTGCAGACCTTTCCCAGGCTCAGGCTCTCCCCGGATTGCTTCACATCCACTGGAAAGTGCTGGGATGCAAATCCAAGGTCAGGGCTGCACAGAGTCCTGAGTGGATTCTGCAGCCCTATGGCTGTGGCGCAGAGATGTGGATGTGGAGATTTTCACAGTGAGGGTTGTCTCTGCAGGTGATTCCTTCTGCTCTTAAGGAATGCTGTGAGATTGAAGGTGAATCACCCACCTTCTGCCCAGGGCAGCTACAATCTCAGCTAACGAGGGAGCCTTTGGGTTCTGAGAGCAGAACATCTCTCCTGGGTGGCCTGAGCAGGGCCTGGCCTCTCTCCATGGCTGTCCCTGGCTCAGGCAGGCGTGGGAGCTGACCCTGAGTGGTGTCCGGTCTGGAGGGTGACCTTACGGACCACGGAAGCTTCACATGTGAAATATCCAAGCCCTCACTCCTTCCTGTGCCTCCACACAGCTCTCACACAAAGCCCAGCGTCCCTGCCCCACACAACAACACCCCAACATCCCTGAGGTGACTCAGCTGCCCTGCAGAGAGGCTCACACCCAGCTGAGGGACCACACTCGGCTCTGCAAGAGAAGGGACGTCATGTAGGAAGTGGGTTTGTGATGGTTTGGTGTGGGAGAGGAGGGAGGGAGGCAGAGGGATGTGGAGCTGAGCTTTCCCATGGTGGCTGCAGCAGAGTCATCTCCCAGGACTGGGCTGTGTCCTTTCTGCCATCCACATTTTACAACCAATTCCCAGCTAGTTCCCTAGGAATAGCCTGTGCAGCTCTGGATGGGAAGCACCCCAGCCTGGCGAGATAACGCCGTGAGCCGGCCGCAATCGGCGAGCTCCGAATTTCACAGCTGTGGTGAGACAGCCTCTAAAATCTCTGAGACAGAACTGGCCCTGTGCAAAGCAGAAATTGTAAGTTTTGGCCCCGTCTCTAACCTTTGGAGAGCTGCCCAGCTTCTGACAGTCTGTGATGATGTCTCTGTGGAGGAAATCCTACGCTGAAGAAAAGCATGTTGCTTTCTCCCAAAGTTATATTCTTCCTTTCATTCGGCCACCATAAAGGGCATTTTGTCATCTTGGCAGGTCCTAAATATTCCCCCCTAATTTTTTGGGAGGCAGATATAGGGACAAAAATTAAGGATTATTCAGGAGTGTTATTTATGGCTAAGGATATAAGGGATTTGAATGGAAATAACAATTAAACTGAAGAAAAAATTCACACTACAGGTCACTGCAATCCCAACTTTTCCCCTCATGAACTCAAGCTGAGGAGGTTTTCTTCCCCTTTGTGATTTAGGCTTTGCTAAACTTCTCTGAAAATAGTTCATATATCACAGAGAGGAATTTCCATGGGGAACATAAATACATCTGTGGAAAGAAGGGAAATTTTTTCCTTGTCTCTGGGAATGGATGAGAAAGAAAGACAGTTGACGCCAGATATTAATGATGAGTGGAGGAAGCCATCCAAAGAAAAAACCTATTGAGAATACTAAAACTACCCCAAAGTCACAGACCTATAAAAATCTACTCCGGAACAATGACTTTTCCACTAATACAGGCTGAGATTCAAGAAAATATTTAAGCACAGGCTTAAGCTGGTCTCAGTTCAGAGCAGCCCTTGAGTGAATTGGTGAATTTCAGCTTTGTGGATGTTTTTCAGCTCTGGGGATCTTAGCTGGCATTAAATGTGCCCACAGTTTAATTCAAGATTAAGGACTCTTGGGAGGGGAGGTTTTTTCTCCTGGTGGGACCACGTAACACAATTTTCAATTTCTTTGCTCCTACAGGAGTTTGGATTAAATTCACAGTTCAGGGGACAGCGCCGAGGGCACTCTGAGCTTACAGGTTTTAATCAGAAGGAAGTTGGATCAATCTGAAGGAAATACAAACCACATCATTCAAATATTTGTGGTTGATACACTGAGATATAAACGTGGATTCGTTTGGGATGTGGATATATGAACACTTACACACCTGTGCTCCACAGGCTGCTCACATCCAGAGGGTGTGATGGTGACAGAGGGACATTAATCTTTTTCCAGCAAACACCTCTGCAAAACAGAGCTCCCCTCTTGTGATCCCTTCGTGGACAGGAGCGGACTGGAGCCTCCCAGTGGGGCAGGGAAACATTCCTGCCATGCTGTGGTGGTTGGGAAAGCAGAGGCACAGCCACCACAGCCCTGCATGGGCAAGCCCAGGCAGCCCCGAGCCCTCGTCCTGCTGCCTCCCGGGGGCACAGCCCGCGTGGGAAGGGCCACGCATCCCCTGCACCCTTCCCCAGCAGTGGGCAGCTGCTGGGCTCTCCTGCCATCCATCCAGCTCCTTTGCTGTGGGAATTCGATCCTGCACAGCCTGCTTTCCAAGGGCAATTGGTGCTTCTCACCTCCCAAAGCCACGGGGTGAGCACCTTCTGCCGCCTCTCACACGCACCCTCGCGTGTCCCCATCCTGCTGAGGGGGTGGACACGGTCAGGAAGCGCTGGTGGAGTTCACGTGTCCATCCAGCTTTAGCTTTTAGCACTCCCCTGCCTCAATCCCTCACGAGACCCCTCTGGGGACGAGCTGGGGCTACGTGTCAGCCACGAGGACGTGGCTTTGGCGTGCTGCAACGCGGCCCAAGAATTACAAAGCAAAACACGCTGGCCTTCCCCGAGCGCTGGGATTTGCCATAGCTGGGTGAACAGTTTAATTGGGTTATTAACACGTCTCCACACTGACATCAGGAGCATGAAAGGCTGTGTAAATACACTGGGACAAGCAGCTCTGCCAAGGTGCTGCAGGCAGGTGGGAGTGCCTCTCCCCAGTCCCTCTGACAGCCCCATGATTTGCTGTTGTCTTTGCATCACTGAGGTCCAAGAGGGAGCTGGTGGAAGGCAGGAGGCAAAATCACAGCTCCTTTCTGAGCTGAAGACAGGATTTGTGTGGTCCACAGCAGCCTCACGTGGCCTTATTCCTCTTCAGAGCATCCTGAAGCTGAGGGAGGTGTGTGGAGGTATCTTAAAATAGTATGGAGACCACAGACCTACAGAGCTTTCTTTGGTTTCATCCCAGGACGTGAGATGGACTTCACAAACATCACCAGTCCTGGTGCTTCTGCATCACTGCCAGAGCTCCTCCTTCTTCTCTGCGGTTCTTCCTCCTCACTCATGGTAGAAGAAAAGGACAGGGTTTATTTGGACAGGGGTTTTGGGCCACTTTTTTGCCCACGTGTGCACAGCGTTGTCCTGAGGCTGCGGCTCCTCCAGCACCTCTGAGCCAGCGCCAACCTTTGGGTGAAGCTCCATGGCTGTCGCCCACAAAGCCGGGCCTCACGGCCCGAGGGAGGAGAGGATTAGCAGGGCACTTCAAAGCGTTGTGTAATTGCACTTTCACTCAACTCACACGGCTTTGTTTGCTTCATTTTCGAGAGAAATGTCAGGCGAGCCTCCAGGGACAGGCGAAAGGATCCCTCTTATGGTGACACCGGGTAGAACAGAGCCCACACGCCTTGTCCCCTCATGGGAATGGCTGGATCTGGGATCTTCTAATGCCTGTGGGAGTGAGGGAAAATAAATCAGCTTGGGATTCAGTCTCTTTGGCCTTTCGAACCTGCAGCAGGGAGCTCTCAGTGCTGCTGCTCTGTGCTGGAGCTGCTCTCTCTGGCTCAGAGGGTGAGAGAGCCAGGTCTGCGTGCCCCTTCCCCTTCGGGCACCCCACAGAGGGTGCTGCCATGGCTCCAGGAAATCTCCTGCCTCCCTGACCTCGCATTCGGAGGTGATGCCTCTCTCCTCACACACACTAAATTACTTGAGGGAGTAAATCCCTTCAGTTCATTTGTTGTGTTGCCTCTGAGTGCTCAGAGCTTGGGGCAGAGGAGCCTGGAGGTCCCACCAGCGGCTGAAGGGTCGGTGCTCACCTCTCCTCCTCCATTCCTAAATGGAAAAGGTTATTAAAGGTTTTAAGTGCTTTGGGAAGCTACCACAACAGAGGAGAAATCGGAGTCCCTGGGCTGCTATCTCATGGAATACCAGCAGTGCTGCCTTAGTACATTTACTACCTGGAGTAACTTCACTCTCCTCTGCAGACAGAGCATGGCTGAGCAGTTGCAGTGATAACCTTGGTGGAACAATCGGATCAGGGATCCCTGATCCTGCACCAGGTGCTGTAGGACTCACATTTGCAGGCTCTAACATGGAAACCAAACCACCTTCGGGAGAAAGTTTTAGGTGTTTCTTCCAAAGGTGCAGATTGCGTAGAAAATGGCAGTGAAGGATTTCACACAGGCACAGTCAATCACTTCAGGTGATCTTTAAGTCAATCCTGTCTTAAAGTTTCCCTGCTTCTTCCCCTCTTTTTCACTAGCTCTGACTAGAAATCATCCTCTACCTTCCTCAATTTCTGACACTTCATCAGCTGACCAAATCCTGGCTCTTGGGATGTCCTCTTTTCTTTGATTTAATCTTCTCTCTGGCTAGTGGGTTTCAAAGAGAGAATGAGCCATTCACTCAGAAAAACGAAACTGGTGCATCACAGAAGATAAATATTGGGAACTGGTTTATCTGGTTTGAAAATATGCTCTGATTTTCTTCTCCCCCTTCTCCTGGTGAAGAGTGAGCTGTTGTCTCTGATACTTCTCTGGGCTCTTGTCAAGTTTGTTGGGACTTAGAAGTAAAGAAATTGAAAGGGAAAAAAAAAACCTCAAAAGGAAAACAAGGAAATGTTTTGGATGTTGGATGCCTTTGGTGGGGTGCCAGTCAGAGGTGCTGGGTGAAGGCAGGACCTGGAGCACGTTTGCTTGGCTCATCCCCAGATCTGTTGTTCCTGTTAAATCAGCTTTGCCTCTCCTGAGTGTCAGGTGAATTCTTCAGAAATTCTTCTCATCTGAATAAGGTTTGCTTTGCTCACTGGAATAAAATTCACAGGATCAACTCACCGTCAACTCTTGCCATTTTGACCCATTAAGATATGGAAATTTGAGGGGTTTTGGTATATTAAAGGCTGTTTTTCTGCCTGGAGATCTCTGGGGATCCCAAACCAGGCGTCCAAGTGAGCATGTGGCATTTAAAGGTGGGCTTGCAAGTTCAGTGTAGCCATCAAGGTGGGACCTGCTGCCATAAGGATTTGAGAAGTTCGGTACAACAACATATTTTTTTTGTGGTTTCCACCTTTTATTTTCTCCCAGATTCCTCTTTCTTCTCTCCTCCCTGTTTTCTCAACCCTAGTGCTAATAAATTAGATTATCACTCACTCTAGACTCTTTCATCCTTCAGAGAGCTGCACTGGCAGCTGAAATGCTGCCCCAGTTGGAAGGTTGTGATCTTTTTTTAAGGCAAAGAGAGGGAGAAATAATTTGATTCTCATTCTTTAGAAAACCCTTGTTTGAAGAAGTCAGAGGATTATGTGATGTGTTCCCAATTTCTGCCATTTACGTGGGACCAGCAGCCCACCCAGCATTACCCTCAGAGTCAGGAAAAGATTTCTTCACATTTCCAATTCTGACCAAATGGGGGAAAAAAAAAAATAAAAGCCCTTCTCCCTTTTTTGTCTGGCTGGCTCTAATTCCCAGCATTTGGGAACAGCCAAGCAGATGATGGAAAAACACCACCCTGCAGGTGCTGTCACACCACAGCCACTCTTGGGACTGGCTGCTTTCCTTCCCCCCTTCCCAGGCTCCCAAATCCTGTTGGAGCTGCCTCCTGTGGAGCTCGGGGCAGGAAAGCTCATCAGTGCCCAGCCCTGGGGAGAGGGGGCTCATCACCTCATTTCTCACCAAACAGATGCTCAGGTCAACAAATAAACACACAAACTCACTTACTTAGGAGAGTTTTTGGGCACAGAGCTCCCACAAAAAGCAGAATTCACCGGCTGGGCAGCTTTGTCGAGTAGAGGGGGTACTCTGCTCCCATCTGATAAGGTGAGAGTCTGTCCAAAAACAACACTGCCAGGCCCATGATCTCATCCACCCAACCAGGAACTGTGCAAAGCAGTGAAAAATGGATGTGAAAAGAGAGAGAGATGCAGGAGACAGGGGGAATAAACCCTGGGGAGCACCAGAGTCCCCGATAACGAGGATAAACTGGGAAAAACAAAGCTGGGCATTATGTGAGCTCTGCTCCTGCCTCCACTCCGAGCAGGGGGACCAGGACGATGGCAGGAGGGCTGAGGGGTCAGCGTGGAGCTGTTTTGGAGCTGAACTTTTCACTCTGTAGGAACCTGTTGACACTTTAAGGGCAAATTGTGCTGCACAGACGTGACACTCACGTGGCAGCATCACCTGCAGGAGGGAGCAGGGCTGGGAATGCAAAGTGCCAGTGCAGGAAGATGGATGGGGAATGGAAAATGAGGAGAGCCAGCAACTCTCTTTCCTCCCACATAGAAAGTTTCTTCTTGAACCCAAAATTTAACAGAACAAATCAAAAATGAGCATTTTCACCTTTTGAAACCTCAAACCTGCTTCTTGTCACAGTGGTGTGACAAAGTCCCAGGTTTATTGTTGGAGTGGAAAGGGGGGTTAAAAAAATCCAACCACAGCCACAGCTGGTTGCAGAGTTCAGAAAGCTGAAAATTTTTGTTAATCCAGTGACAAAATCATTCCTGTTCTTGTGATTTTTTTCTCGAAGGAGAGTTGTGAGAAAACCCAGCAAATATTAAGGGAACAAAATTCCTGAGAGCCTTAAATACCTTATTAACCCATGTTTGGTTAAGCTCCAAAAACAACCTGTAAAATCTCCATTTAGCATCAATTTTGTGCCATTCCTCCTTGGTTCAGGGAATACTGACTATAACAAAATACAGAATAAATGAGAATTTTTATCCTTCATATATTTTTAATGTTTATATTGATCTCAGAAGCTTTGTGGGTTGTAACTCCTGGTGCCTACCCAACAAGAAGGAAACATGCAGCCAACAGCAGTGGGTTGTATTTGCATCCTCAGCAGAGATGTTTATGAGATTTGCTAAAAAGATTGTTGTGCCATAGAAGGGAACAGAAAATTGACACGGTTTTAAGGCCTTTTGAACACAAGACAGAAAACAGCAGGAGAAGAAGGGTGGAAAGTTTATACAGAAATCACTTCTGAGAATCTGACACTGGGAAAACGAGAAACACATTTCCTTGGTGGAGCAGGGATTTGGGTTTGCAGGGACACAGTGAGAGTGCACCAAATTTAACAAGCGAGCAAGAAAATGATGCATTTCCTGAAAAGAGAATTAAAACAAATGAGAAATCTCATCGTGACTGGAGTGTGAGTTGTCTAAAAGCAACCAGGAAAATCAGACATAGGTGGGAATTCCTGCTGGAGCTGGGGATGGGGAGGAAAGGCCAGCTGAGTCCAATCAGCCCGGCCAGGGCTCTCATGCTCCTGTCAGGGGCTGCTGCTTGATGTGTCTTATCTCCTGCATCAGCCCCTCCGAGCCCAGCCGCGTTCTTAATGAGCTGATAAATGAGACAGTGAGAGCTGAGGCTTAGGGAGAATATTGTCCCTTCAGAGACCCCATTTTTCAAAGGGAACAAATGGCCCCTGGAGCTGCTGGTGACGCGGGTTACGGATGATCTGTCTGAAGGCTGGGATTTTTTAGGGGCATGCGGAGGAAAGGCGCGTTTTAACCGAGCTCTGCTGGCAGCGGCAGGTACTGCTGAGGGATGCAGCGTGGGGATGGGGCTGGCTGGATGGCCCGGCTGATTTCCACGGCTTATCTTGGGATGAGCAGCTGGGGACATGTCTGGGGATGTGTCCCACTGCGGCTGCTTGTTTTGAAAATCCTGTCATAGAGCCATCACCGAATGGTTCGGTTGGAAGGGACCTTAAAGCCCATCTCATTCCAAACCTTTCTGCTACCCCAGAGTGCTCCAAGCCCCATCCAGCCTGGCCTTGGGCACTGCCAGGGATCCAGGGGCAGCCACAGCTGTGGGCACGCTGTGCCAGGGCCTGCCCACCCTCCCAGGGAAGGATTTCTGCCGTACATCTAATTCAAATTTCCTCTCTTACATTTTGAATTTCATTGGTGTTTTTGCACAGAGAAATCAGAGAGCTTCTTGTTGATCTTGAGCCCCTGGATTCTGAGCTCATTTCTGAGGAAATTCTCTCACACTGTCCCAAAATATGTCACCTGTCTTTGTGGCTAATTCCACACTGGGCAGTATTTCCTTGAAAATATAGGGAAGCTTCATCCATGGAGCAAATATGGCCAAACCCCATTTTGTTAGATGGGATGTTTGAGAAGGAATTGTTCCCTGTGAGGGTGGGCAGGCCCTGGCACAGGGTGCCCAGAGCAGCTGTGGCTGCCCCTGGATCCCTGGCAGTGCCCAAGGCCAGGTTGGACACTGGGGCTGGGAGCAGCCTGGGACAGTGGGAGGTGTCCCTGCCATGGCAGGGGTGGCACTGGATGGGTTTTAAGGTCCTTTCCAGCCCAAACCACTCCATGACTCTAAGACAGTGCAGACCCTACTGGAGAGGCACAGCTTTATGGACACCCTTAATTTCCTTCCAACCCACAAAATTATTATAGCGCTGGGTTTGAACAACGTTAGGAAGATGATGCAATGGATACAACAAAAGCTGCAGCTATCCTGAAGGGATTTCTATGCAATAATATTCAAGCTGACACAATCAACAGAATCTCTGAACTGTTCAAGTTTCAGCCAACACGGGCAATTAAGAAATATTACCAAGAAATGTAACTTAACTCCTTATTAGCACTTGGATCCCTATCAGGAACACCGAAAAAAACCCCAAAAACCAACCTACAAAAAAAATATCCAAGAGCATTTTTCAAATTAGCAGCCTTGAGGGCAATATAATGTGAGTTCAGCCAGAGCGAATCGAGTAGGAATAGTTAATTTAGTTCTAGGAAACTTAAGAATCCCTCGTCTCCTCATCAGCAGTAACTTGCTTGTTAAAGGAAGACAAATGAAAATGTTAATCAGCGGAGATTCACACTGGGGGATTGCTTGGAACGAATCCCCCTCCCCGGCAGCCCCACGGGCTCGGTGTGAGTGAGCGGCTCCCCCGGAACGCTCCGGGCTGCAGGAACGGGGTGGAAAAGCCTGCCCGGGGTTTGTCACAGCTGGGCAGGGAGGCTCCAGCATCGTGACCGGCGCTCTCGGTGCTGGCAGTGGTCTGAGAGCTTTTTATTGCTCTCTGTTTCACCCAGCTCTTGGTGGGGGCTGGTGAATGTGCCCTGTGTTGGGTCTGCCGCGGGTCCTTGAGCGGGTTTTGGCTGGGATGTTGTGAACCCCTGGGAGGGGAGGGGATGCCCTCAGAGCTATGTGGGCAGGCAAACAAATTATAGGACTTTTAAAATCTATCTTGTTAATTTTTCTTTTCTGTTTTTCTCTCTTTTTTTTTTTTTTAACAGGAGAGCCAGCTCTGGCTGGTTCTATGGACCAGAGATTTAAAAATAGCTGGGTTCCTTCCTGTCTGAGGTAGAGAGAAAGATATAAGCCTGATTTATTGGCTGTCCAGTAGACTTTATATTCAATTTCCTCTTGTCACATTCCTATCAAGTAACTGCAGGAGTGGAGCAGAGACAGGGTGAGCCTTTACAGAATAAATACATTCATTTCCATGATGAATACCCATATTCACATGGATAAAAGTCCCTCACCAAATGCTCCAACAAATAAATACCAGCCAAACATTGTTAGCAGCAAATCGGTGCAGAAAAGCAATTGCAGGTATTTTTATTCAATGAACACTCTTTGGTAGGATGTGCATGAGGGATGCACTGAAATGATGGTGCTGCCACATCCAGGGATAAATCCTGATTTCTGGAACACAGCCACACCTTTCCTCTTTCTTCCTTGTTGCTCCTGTGGTGGCTGATGCTGCTCAGCAGAATCGTTCATGTTGGGTAAGACCTCTAAAATCCTCAAATCCTACCCTCAGCTCAGCACCACCACCGAGTTTTCCACTAAATTGTGTCCTCAAGGGCCACCTCCACATGGGTTTTGGACATTTCCAGGGATGGTGACTACTCTGGACTCGGCACAACTGAGCATCCCACGTGTCCTGGGGGAGGAAAACCTCCCGGTGGGGTTTGGCTTGGGAGCAAACGCAGGACAGGGTGAGCCAGACTTGCTCAGAAACAAGACTGAGAAAGGGAAAAGAGAAATAAATGAATTTTAAAAAAGTTAAATAAATGAGATTCAAAGCTTCTCTGCAAGCTCACATCCCAGTTTGGGCCAAGGTTTGCACAACTTGTGCTGGTGGAATGCAGAAGAGGCTTTTCCTTGTGGGATGTTTCCACAGAGATGAAATTTTTGATGTTCAGAAGGGCCAAGTGTCTCTGCTTGGACCATCCAGCAGGAACAACACTGAGAGCTCCATTTTACATTTCCAGGGATTCCAGTAGCTTCCTAAAGCTCCCATAAACCCACATTACACATGCAAACGTCTCTTACTTTTTCACTTTCATCATGTGTTAAAATTTTTTCTTCTTTTCAGAGAAAACTTGGCCTTTTGAAAGGTTTATGAACTCACACGTATTTATGGAACTGGGACAGGGATCTGACATGAAATGTTCTCAGGATGATGGATGCAATCCTGTCTCCAGGGAAAAAAATTAGGAACCCAACCAAGGAAAAACACTCTGGAAAACTTCACATCAAACACAAAAAACGAAGGAGTGAGAAGAAATGAAACACATTTGAGATTATGAGCAGGGGGTTAGTTAATGTCTGAGTTTAGTCTGATGCCCTGGTGATGGCCATCAGTGCAATCAGCCTGGGGACTGATTCCACTCAGGAATAACCCAGGAATAAGGCCAGCACCAGGATAAAGGCCAGCCCAAGGATCACTGCAATGGTCAGTCTCGGGCATTGAAATGCATCCAGCTTGATTTGCTCCAGCGAATTCAAAAATCCTTTCCCTGCCTTGTATGAAATATAAACAAAGCCTTCGCTTCGATTGCATATTCTCCTGTATAAGAATGTTATTTTAATTTCCCCCAAGAGCTAAAAAAAGAACCTTTTTTCCCCTATTTTTATTTGATATACATAATGTAGGCTGGCAGTATTCGTGGAAGTGTTTTCTATTCATGGCTTTCTGAAACTTTCTGTTAGAAGTCTTTGAAATCAAACACCCTTCTTTTTATCATATATTACTTCCTCCCTGGGAACTATTCCCTCTCTGTGCAGCGATCCCATTAGGCTTTTAACTTTCAAATGTAAAAAAAAAAACCCACCCCAAAACCTGTGATAAAAATGTATTGATGTTTGAACACCCTCCAGCACAGTCAACTTCAAAAAACAACACACAAATTTTGTGAATGGAAAATGGGAATTTGATTTACTGGGAGAGGAAAAGCTTTTCCATAGGCTGTTGCTATGTTTAATGGGCCATCTATTGATTTTGGGCTTACTTGGTACCACTGGTGTTTGCAACAGCATTTAAACCCAAATTTCCAAAGGAATGGGCCATGATTTTATGGAAGACCAGGGGTGACACAAGTGGCTTGTAGGCTTGGCCATGTCTGCAGAGTTGTTTATTCTTGCAGCACTCAGGGAGCCCAGCAGGGCTGTGGTTCTCCTTGCAAGCTCTGAGATGGTATCAGGCAGGAAAAAGTGTGTTTGAAAGACTGAAATTATTGGACACCTTGAAGAGCTTGAAATTCTGAGCTGAAATGGATTTTTTTGTTCTCAGAGCGTTTCTTTGAATCAAATTTTAAAAAAGGTTTGTTTTCAGCTCCACTCAGGTCTGTTCTTTCACCATTGAGTATTGCAGTGGACTTGGAATATCCTCTTTGAGTAGTTCTTCATATTTATGAGATAAACTTATTGAATACTAGAAATGTTGTAAAGTTTAAAGCCACAGATCTGGTCCATCTGAAATCAGCCACTTCTCACCCAGACTCTTGTACATCCTGAAGGGCCTGGGAAAGAGTCTGGGATGTAAAAGAAACCTCTGGGGCAATAGAGATGAAAAGGAGGAAAAGCAGAGGACTCGAGGTGTCCAGACTGAATTATCTGGGCATGATAATTATTGGAGCAGGCAGGGTTAGGGATTTAAGGGATTACACCTCTGGAATGAGGAGGACTGAGGACACTCCTCATTCCTGGGCTGGGACTCTTCATTTCCAGACTGTATTAATGCCAAATTTCTGGTAATGGTGATGACCCCAAGGTCTGAGAGCCATCTCTCCCTTCTCATTGCACTCTTAATTCACCTGATTTGTTCCCAAACTGCCTTTTCTGCTGCTGGAGTTCAGTATTTCCCACAGGAACCACTCTGGGACAGCACATCACGCTCATTCTTTTCCCTCAAATGTCTGTGTGACCACTCCATATTTCCCACCCAAGACACCTTGGCCAGATCAATCCTGGGATGCTCTTTTAATTCCTGAAAACTCCTCCAAACACTGCCTGGAGGAGCACACAGGACCCTGTTAATTTAACACATCCCTTTCATGCACGTGGCATCCACACCTGCCCCCAAAAACTCGTGCAAACACGGGGATAATTTAGAGAAAACCCAAGTTCAGGAACTTCCAAAGTGATTTCATTAAAATCAAACAAACTGCTGGTGCTTGACATAATTAAATGTGTTTAAATTGGCTCTCCAGCAATGAAACAACCTCACACAGAAAAGTGGTTGCAGCTTTTGGCCCAACAAATACGAGGCATCATTTATCCTCCACCAGCTCGGTACCAATCCTCTTCTACTCAAATCTTCCAAACATTTCTTCTTTTTCACTTTTCCTGGCCCTGTGGAGCCAAGAGAAACGTTTGACAGGTATTAATTTTGAAAATGAATGGAAGATTTTCAGTTCAGCTGCTGAGGAGAAGGCAGGGGAAGAGCAAATTTCAGCTTGTTTTAATTGCAAACTGGGAATTTTATAAACAAAACACAGGCACGTATCATTTATAATCGTGATCCAGGCCAGAGCAATAATTATGATAAATCCTTTGTCAACCCTACTAAGAAGTCTTTTATGAAGTAGTAGGGAATTAATTCACATTCTAGACAATGGCTCAATAAAATGCTTTCCAGCTTCTCTGACATATGGAATTCCACATGGGCTGCAATCAGATGTTCCCCAAATCACACTTTTTCCTTGCTTAACTCCTTGACAGTTTAACATAAACAAGCACTGAATTCATTAAGCTGCAATTTTTAAGCCTTCTAATTAACTGAAACAGCTGAAGTTTGACTCTTCAAACACACGTTAAAGGCTTAATTTGCAAGACATAAACCACTGAGAGACCTGCAGTTTGTTAACATTTGAGGTGTCCAGCAGAGAACCTTCCCTTGTATCATTCTTCAGGGTTCTGCAAAACGTAGACTTACAATATTTTAACATAAAGTAATTAACAAAACAACAAAATATCTCCTTTTTTATGATGAAAGACATGATTGCTCTGATTTGGAAATAGAATTTTTTGACTACAAGCTCCCTGATTACTTTTCCAATCTTATCAGGCTATTTTCCTCACTCCATTAAATGTCCAGTGGCTCCCTAAGCAGGACTTAAGTAAACTACACTAAAGGTATTTAAGATTATTCCTCAAAATCCAGGCTTGTCTCTGCTCCATGAGGTTCCTGCCACATTCAAGACAATCCATTCAATATTTTGGATGCAGCCTTGACCAAGAGAAGGGAGTTTTAACCCATGAAAGTCTGCTAATCTTTGCCATGATTTGAGAAATGTGTTCATGGAAGCATCTAACTTATAATCCTTCAGTCTTAAATATTAAAAACCTGGCTTTAAACTGAGAGAGGGAAGGTTTAGATGGGATATTGGGAAGAAATTCTTCCCTGTGAGGGTGGGCAGGCCCTGGCACAGGGTGCCCAGAGCAGCTGTGGCTGCCCCTGGATCCCTGGCAGTGCCCAAGGCTGGGTTGGACAGGGCTTGGAGCAGCCTGGGACAGTGGGAGGTGTCCCTGCCATGGCAGGGGTGGCACTGGATGGACTTTCCAACCCAAACCATTCCATGATTCTGTGCTTTACTTTATTACCCAAGAATGGGGAAGTTCTGGAGAATGATAATGCAACATCACCCCTGTGTGATCCTTGCTTGCAACCAGGTGAGGCCAGAAATGCCCAGAACAATGCAGATATTTGGTTACTCCAAAGGTGTTTTTAAAATCCAACCCCTTGGAATTTGGATAAGACACCTTTTAATTATTTAACTAAAACAGCAGCAGCATCACTTTAAATAGGGGCAGACACAAATCCCTGTGCCTCGAGGTCCTCATGACCAAGGTACCATGGCAAGGGCACAGATCCCAGCTGGTGGAGGGGAGAAAGCCCTTTTAGCTCTTATCCCACCCCTTCTGGATGGATCCCACTCCAAACAAACCTGGCATGACCTCTGCCAGTCTGGGAGAGACTGCAGTGTGTGGTGGGGCTGGGACGATGCTCCTGGCTGCTGAGCCTCCCTTCAGAGGAGATAACAGACCTGCCCTGGGCACCAGGGGCTCTGTCCTGTTGGGGGTTCACAGATAACAGACCTGCCCTGGGCACCAGGGGCTCCGTCCTGTTGGGGGTTCACAGATAACAGACCTGCCCTGGGCACCAGGGGCTCCGTCCTGTTGGGGGTTCACAGATAACAGACCTGCCCTGGGCACCAGGGGCTCCGTCCTGTTGGGGGTTCACAGATAACAGACCTGCCCTGGGCACCAGGGGCTCCGTCCTGCTGGGGGGTTCACGTGTGAAATGTGGAGAGGGGAGGAAATGGCAGGAAGCAAAGCACCATCAGCAAAACTTTCATGTGGGTTTTGTTCCCAGGAAACCACTTCCTCTGTTTGTACGGGCTGGAAGGGGATGGGACTGCACGGCAGCGCTGGCTCTCAGCTAAATTAGCCAAGCCAGAAAAGCCATGGCACCCAACTAAAATCAAAGGAGGTATTTTTTTTATCATCCTATGTTTATCTGGATTCTGCTGTCGTGGAGTTTTTTGTTGTATGGGAATTTTCCTCCTCTTCTTTTTCCTTTCTTTCCCTCCTTTTTCCCCCGACCCAAACCGATCACAATGAAATAAATTTTCGAGTGTTAGTTGGACTAGGAAAAAAAACCCCTCTAAACTCTTGTAAATGGGGAATAACACATGTTTACACCAGGGAGGAGCACAGCAAGGCACAGTTTGACTGACATTTATCCAAATGACATTCCTTAGTGCTCCCTCATCCAACTGTATCTACTGAGCATGAGGGTTTGTCCAAAGGGACAAAGCTCAGCAGGTTTCTGGCACATTCTGCCACATTCTCCTGTGCTCAGATAAAAATGCACCTCCATTATGATATATTAATATTTAGGAATGGTTGGAAGGCTGCTTTTCTTCTAATTTTAAATATAAAAAAGTATCTAGTGGGAGGAGATGAAGAGAGAGGTGTGCAGACCCAGCACTGTTTGATTTCCACAACGCTGTGGAAATGCTTGACACTTTCCTGAGCTTGTTTTTCCCTTGGCCATCCACCTCTGCAAGGGGATGGAGAACAGAATCTAAAATCTGAATTATCACCATTTCAGCTTCCACAGCAAAGCTGAATGCAAGACTCCTGTCACAAAACTCCTGTCACAAAACTCCTGACACAAAATTCCTGTAACAAACACAAACCACCACAATGCCCCTGAGGAAAATACTGTCACCACCACACCAATGACACAAAGACCACAGAAGCCAAAGGGAAAAAACCTTTTTATTAACTTGATTTTCTATATGTAGGCAATGATACAGCAAAGACTCTGAGCATGGCTTAACTGTAAGTCTGGGAGCGGTTTTATTGAAATTAAAAAATATTTCAATTTATTGTTAAACTTCTGCATCTGTTTTGTTAAGTCAGCACTTCTGTGCCATTGTTGTACAATGGAGTGGGGAAATGAAAGCATTAATTAATTAGTATTAATAAATTTTCCATGGTGGAGAAGCCCTTGAGGAAAAATGTCTGTCATCCCAGAACATCTGCCATGGAAAATGTACAAGCAACAAGGGTTGAAGTGGATCCTCTGAATATGGGGAGGTTCTTATAAATCTCACCTCATTAAAAAGAAAGAAGTGAAAATAGTTTAACTTCAGTAATGTAACATTTATTATGATAAAATTCCTCCAATGCAGTGGAAGGTTCCAGCTGTTTCTGAAAGAAAAGATAAAGTGTTTTATGGCTGATCCTTCCAGCAGCCATGCTTGGGTTCTCACCACCCCCACAAATAATGCACTTTTAAAGCAGTAAAATTCCTTGTTTCTCCCTATATACAGATGGCTGGGAAGGCTTCAGGTTGTCCCAGTGTCCAACAAGTGTCTGTGACAAGGGCAGCTTCAAGGGTCAGACTGGGAATTCCTGGATCTCCTGGTGGTGGGGGGTGAAAACTGGGGTGGGTTCATGGAGAATAGAGATAGTGGGCTGCTGTTCCCTCAACCAGAAACTGAAGGAGGTTGTGGGAAGGAAAAGTAGAAATTCATTTTATGGGTCTGCAGTCAGTGAATTTGTGAAAAATAAAATAAAAGAGGGAAAAAGTTGCAAAAGTGGCAGGGTCAAAGTGCCCTTCTAGCTGATAATGCCCCTACACTACATCAAGAAGGTGAGGAGGGGAAATAATCCTTAAATACTGCAGGAAGCTCAGAAATGAGAAGCCCAGGGAAAGGTGTCCTGAAGCCTCATGTCCTGAGATGCCTCTGGAAAAGCAGAGTGGAACTGGCCCTCTGGCAGGATGTGGAGCTGCCTGAGGTCTGGGAACTTCTGGCTTTCCCTGCTGACCCAGCACCCAGCCCCCGGCATGGTGGTGTGTCCTCAGCACAAAAACCTCCTGCAGTGGGAAAGGGAATTGCAGTGGTGTCACCTGCCAGCTTGCAAAAAGCAAAACCCAAACCAAGCTGCATCCCAGGGCCAAAGGCTGAGCTGGGTTAGTCACCAGCAGCCAGAGCAGCCCAAAATAAACAAAAAACATAGTGTTTTTTGTTCCTTGGTTGGATGGTTGTGACCCTCGAGCTGGAGTAACCTTCCTGGAGCACCTCAGGACTCAGTTTGGAGTTAGAAGCAAGGCCTGAAGTCATTTAACAGCTGCTGGAAAAATCCATGGTAGGAAAGACACAGGCACATTGTGAGAGGGATGGTCCAGGGGGAGGAAAGGTCAGGACCTGGGGGTGCATCTCAGAGCAGCACTGGCAAGCACAGGGCAAACCAGCTCTGAAACTGCTGCTGCCCCAACCTGTCCTGCCCTTCCTCCTCGTGTTCCTCTCCTTGGGGATGCATCCTAGCTGGAGACCAGAGAAAACTGCCAACTGCTCCATTTGGACAACGGTTTTAACCTCTTTTTCTGCCCAGGACCATTGCCAGGCCAATCACGGAGCTCTCAAAGGGCATTTGAGCAATGCAGTTTGGGAAATGCTCCTTCAGATATTTTGCTGAGCGGGCTGATTGGGGCTGGATAAGCACAGTGCACCCATTTCTGTTCCTCAGCAGGAGGAATGTGGGTCATTTCTGGTGTGAACAGCTCCACTTAGCAGCGCAGGGCTTTCATTCCCTGAAAATGTGCTGATGTAAGATAGAAATGATCATTCCACGGACATTTGCTCTGGTGAGATCCAAAGGAAATCAGCTGATAGAGGCAGCAGAGCTGCCTGGGAAATCAAGGGTGATGATGGCACTGCTGTCAGGGGAGGGCTTCGGATGCAGGAAGATTTTCTCCTGCTCCAGGTCTCTGGCATTGTCATCCAACCCACTCCCACCACCATTTTCCTTGTTTCTTCACTGTGATAGAGAAGAACTCCTCATCCTTGGGACAGCAAAACTTGGTTTGCCTCCATGTTATTCCTTATTTTTCATGGTGTGCTTGGTAGTTGCTTAGCCTGGTACTGAAGTGCAGAGACACTGATAAAACCCAAAGATTATATTCTGAATTGTGCCAAAGAGACTTCCCTGACTTTGAGTCGCTGCTGGAGGTGGCTCTGATTCTCCCCACCACCCACACCCTTCCCCTCAGCCAGGCTGAACAACCCAAAGGAGAATTTTGATTTTGTCACCCATCATTTGCAGCTGACTTTGGAACAAACCCCACCGTGGTGGTGAGCGTGAAGTTCACAGAAGATTAAGAAGACTCTACTTTAAAACCTTCAAAATGTCACACAACAACTCTTTGCTTTGCTCTGTTACCCCCATGGACCAGAAGCATCCTGGGTGAGGTCTTGTGGTTTTGCTAAGAGCAACAGACGTGGGATAATTACACAAATAGGTCCTGACCTCCATCCCTCCCTGACCTCCCATTAAATCCAAGTGGTTTGGATTGGGACCAGTGCAGTAGCACAGGTTGGGGGTTGTGCCCTCTGCGCCACTTGTGGTTCTGCAGGTATTTGGATGAGGGGATGCTTGGGAGGAGGTTTTGTTGTCTGAAATCACGTGTTCACAAGAATAAGGGGAAATCAAAGAACATTCCTGAGCTTCAGTTATCTATTTATTAATAATTATTCTTTTTAGAGGAAGAAAATGCTTTAGAAAAAAAGCAATAGGTAGGAAATCATCAGTAAAATTCTTATCAAGTTTGTTTTGCCTGCTTAGGCTCTTTCAACTCAGGCTGTCTCCGCTTAGCCATGGGAATTAAGGTGGTGGACACAATTTTGGTGTTCAGGATTAAAATGGATGTTTATTATACAGCTACAGGCCCGATCCAGATCCACTGAAGATGACAAAGCCACAGATGTCACCAAACCCATCTGTAATTACTTTCTGAAGAGAAGCCCTTAATGCAACCTCCAGGTACAATCCAAGCTCTGGGTGCTGGAGCAGCATCTGCTTCAAATGATGGATGGGCGTTTTTCTTTTGCTGAGTGTGAGTTCAAACAAACATGGTAAGGACTTTGGCAGTGAAGCAAAATAGTGAAAAAGGACTAAAAAAAGTGTGAGGAAGGAGAAAATGAGTAATTAGGCTGAAATGCAAAATCAATCATTCCCTTCATACTGGATTTCTTAGTGGCTAAACCTGTGTCTTCTGAAAGGAAGGTGAAACCACCACTATGCTCCAAAACCCAAGGACAATCAATAAGTGACAGCAGCTTCAAATTGTGAACCATTTTGGGAACACATTGACTTCTTTGGCTCCCACAGAGACCCTGCAAAGCACTCAGAGTGTCCCAGAAAGTTTTACCTTCATTAAGAACCCATATCCCTTACTGGAGCACTTTTGTGAAACCACGAGTAAAATGTAATGAGTTCAGCATTTTCGTATCATTCTACTTTTTGGAGCTGATATTTGAGATAAAAGACAAAGCCTGCCTTGGTTTCAGTTCATAGGACGCTCTGTGCTATGGCTTCACTTTGCTGAAATCCTGATCAAAGCAGGGCTGTGAAATCTTACTATCCCATTGCTAACTGCACTGTTGACTTTGTGCATACTTCCAAAATCCCTGCTTCCCCTTAGACCTTTTGGCCACCTTATTAAAAGGAAAAAAAAAGGCCAGATATTTGCATTCGGTACTGTTTAGTACTTTCTTACTAAAGACAGCCTTGCTAGAGAGGTGAAACACAATTTTCCTGTTCTATAATTAAAAGAATAAACCTTTTCAGTGGTACCTCCAGGCCTGCTCTGCTCTGAAACCTGGGTGGGATCATTTTGCCTGCTGGGAGGGATGCAGTTCATTAACCTCAGAGACACCCCCCTCATCAAAGAAAGGAGCAAAACAACTCCCGAGCTTTCCCTCTCAGATTCTCTGATTATATTAATCCCAGAAGATCTGAACTTCATTTTCTGCCCATCTGGGATGAGAATCCAGCAGGGAGAAGTTCAGGGTACCCAAATGTTTCCATAAGTGTCTCCAATAACTTCATGCACTTGGGCTCAGCAGCTGTGGAACCACGAGGGGTGGCGTGGGGCTCCCCACTGGCCTCAGCCCATCCCTGTCCCTGCCATCTCCTGGGACAGGGACCATTCTGCTGGCACTAAAGGACACCTCACCCATCACCAGGCACGTGGAGATACTTCCTGTCACCTTTTTCCCAACAGCTTTTCCTCTCCAGGGTTTAGATTTTGAAGACAGAGGGGAAGGAGATGCGAGGTTGGTGGGGTGACACAGAGATGTGGCTGTCTGTGACAGTGTTTTCCAGGCGAGTTTCCCGGCAGGGGAGGCACCAGCTGGGCCAGTGGGTGGTTTGAGGTGACACTAAAATGATCCTGCTGTTGCTGGGGTGGTTTCACGCAGTGGCTGTGGGGATTGCAGACCTCCAGCAAACCATAATTTTCATTTCAGCAAATTAAGCACCCAGGGACACCCTCATGGGCGGAGGGGAGGGAGATGTTTCAGGAGCTGGATGTCAATGCCAGGAAGAGTCCATGGGTGTAGGATGGGCTCTAACACCACAGATGGGTTGCCTGCATGAGAGCTTGGGGCACAGGGACATCCCCACCCAGAGCAGGGCATTTGTCCACACACGTGTGCAGGGGGGACTGGGGGAGCTGGCCCCGTGTTCAGCTTGTTTCTGTGGCCTCTGAACATAGCCTTGAAGTCAATCTTCTTTCTTGGAGGAAAAAATAGTAGTTCTGGCATTCCAAGAAATCCCAAAGGGAAAAATACTGAAAATTAAATGAGTTGGTCTCCGTCCAACTCACTTACTCAGGGGAGATAAATGATTTCGTATGCTAATGACCATTCCCTCAAATCTCTGACATTTTCTTACAATGTACTTAAGTACAGTTTGTTTTGCTTTCTGTCTCCACAACAATTACAAAGATTTATATTTTATTGCTCCGCTTGTGTTTGCCAGGACCGCACTTCCTTTCCTTTTTAAAGGCACAGGGATATTGTCTGGGACGGCGCAGAACGGCGCTTTCCGAACAGCTAAAATGAAAATAAACAAGGCTGAACTTATCTCGTGGAAGAGGGCAGACACTTTCACTAGGCACAGCAAAGCCAATAAAGGCTTCTGGCTCTTTTCTCCCCGACAGATCAGTACACACAGACTCAGCAGCAGTTCATAAGCAAGACAACTCTGTCACCTTTTGTGATAACTCCAAATTAATTCCTCCTCCCAAAGTGGTTATGAACGGCTCAAACCTGCCACCTTTCCTGGTGCTTCTGGTGCCGAGGGCTGATTCCCTCTGCCTACTGTTTGGCACAGGGGGTGCCTGGGGAGGAGGGAAGCCTGTGCTGGTTCAAGCTGGTGGGAGAACAAAGTCCCACTGTGTGCAGGGGGACGGAGCACAAACGAGGATTGTCCCTGGTGACACCTTTCCTGCCTCCTCCACCCATCTCCCAGCACTGCCAGTGACTCACAGCTCCATTGAGGAGAACACACAGCATGAGGTGAACTTTTGTTCCCGACTCTGCCAGTCGGGGTGCTGGGGCCAAATGAGCAGTGCTGGGTTAAGGCTGCAGGGAACGGAGCTGAGGTCACGACTCGGGCTGGAAACCAGACAACCCTGGGCTGCACTGGCACTTTGCCCACAGCTGAGGAGCCTTTTCTGTCAGCCTGTGTGTGCCACGCTGAGCTGCTCAGCCCCACAAGAGGTGCTGAGCCCCGTGATGCTGCTGGGGCACCCCACTGCCAGCTAATTCACCCTTTGCTCATTGTTTATGCCCACGCTGCTTTAAGGGCATCATCCCCTTCTAGACCGGCCGGCGTGGCAGACACAGGGTGGTCAAACATGTCCTGAGTCACTGACCAAGAGGGGCTGCCCAAGCCTTGGGAGGTGACCACGGGCACTTTGCTGGTCCTCTCCAGCCCAGCCCTCATGAGGGGTGGTCGTGTGTGGGAATCGGCTTCACGGCTCCAACCAAAAACGGGCTCCAAACAGTGACCTCACGACAGGTCCTGTTTGTACAGACACAGGGAGAATCCACTGATTGTGGCTTTCTTGGGAATCATTTGCAGTCCGTGAGTAATGTGGACCACAAGATGAAAAAAAAAAACCTAAAGAGGGAGTCTTAAAAAAGAAAGGAGAAAAGACAGTGGAGTCTGTGTTTTCTACTCTGCGCTCTGGACATCTTGTGCAACACCATTCCCAAAAGTGGCTGTTCAAATGAGCTGTTCCAGTTTGGAAATGGAGAGCCTGGAGAAAGATGATGGTGAAAAATCCCTCTCTTTTGGGATCATCACCATTTGCATGTGTTTCATCAGAAAAATGCAATGTGATAAAGGTTTGTGCTCTCATTTGAACAGTTTAAAGCCCTGCACAAGCACTGGCATCAGCTGGAACTTCCACAGCCATCTGCAGCTCTTCCCAACTTCCTGACGATCCCTGTCCAAAATTACTTAGGCTGAGGAATGTGCATTGTATATGCCCTGCTAGAAATCCTTTATTATCATTTTCTCTATGGATTGTAGTGAGGGACTCAGAAATTCAGGTCTTGGTTTCTGTCCCCATCCTTCAACTTCCTGTATGACCTTGGGAAAGTCTCCTTTTGCTTCTGTTTATCACTCAGCACTTTGGGAAAAGGAAATAAGAACATGGGATCCTCTTTTGTGGGATGCAAAACACAGCTTATTGCCAAAATTTGAATGAGAAAAAATGCCAGTCACTTCCACAGCTGATGAAAGAGCAGAGGGATGCCACGAAGCACGTTCAAAACTTTAATAATTCCCAGTGGTTCCGAAGATATTTTGGGTTTCTCACCACCAGTCAGCCCTCCTCTGCCATTTGTTCCTGGTGCCTTCCAGCAATTCCTTGTGCAGTGCTCATCGCAGCAGTCTTCATCTGCTGCCAGCTGAAATGTGCAGCCATAATAAAGATATTTTATTTCAAAGCTTCCCTCTCTGCTCATGGCCAGAATGTCTGAGTGTCTTCCATCGTATTTCTGCTAATAACAACAACAACAACAATAATAAAAATAATTTTAAAAAATAGAAATAAAAATATAAATA
>VYXG01007144.1:3534-33212 GCA_013397235.1 Lanius ludovicianus | reverse complement strand
AATTAAAAATAATAGTAATAATAATAATAAAGGCAAATAGAAGAAGAGTTCCCAGCTTGTGCTTGGTCACCACACTGCTCCTGTGAGCTGGTTTTGGGAGGAGAGAGGATTTTGCTGGTTGGACTCTTCCATTCAAGGGGTGCTGTGGGCAGACCCCACCTGCTCGTGGAATAGACACGGATTTGGCTCCAGCCCCACTGGCAGGACCTCCAGGGGTGCACATCCCTGTGATGTGGCCGTGGCTTCCTGTCCCCACCCTCCCCCTGGGCGGGAGCGTGGCCAGGCCACCAGCGTGGGCAGCATCTCCATTTAGCAGAACAATAAAGTCTGAGCTCCTATTCCCAACGGGAGAATGTAAATTGTGAGATCTTGCCTAAAAATACGGATTATGAAAGTGCCTCCATTTCTATTGTCTCGGTGAAACGTTGTGTTAACTGAGCTTAATCAGACACACATTCCTGGTCTCTGTGGATGGAATTCTCTGGCCTCTGTTCCCCAGGTCACAGCAGATGATCTAATGGTCCCCTTGGCCTGAAAACTCCCTGCAACAATGAAACATGGGTTTCATTAATGGAGCTAGACTTTTGGAAGAATGAAATATGAGCTACACATACCCTAAGAACACATCTTTCAGATTCCTATGGAATTTGTCCATCTTTTTGCCAGACTGCAGCTTGTGGGGGGAGGCAGGGCTCTGCTCTCTCTCCCTTGGGAGCAAACTCCTACCCCAGCTTTGTCTATTGAAAGGCAGATGTCTGCATGCTCTTGTTGGACGTTTGATCATCCAAACCCAAGTCTCTGGAGACCCTTAATCTTCTGTTCTCTCCTTTCAGCCATGGGTTGTAGAACTCCTGCTGTCCATTATTTGCATTATGTCAAATCCCAGACCAAAGCCCTGTTCCTGGGGCTTTCGTTCCTCCCCTCTCTGTGCTGACCTGCTCTGACATAAGGACAAGAGAAGGCTTTGGGGTGACCTAAATATAGCAATTCCTCTTAAGAACAGGACTTGATGATCCTTGTGGATCCCTCCCAACTCAGAGTATTCTGTGATTCTGTAATTGTGGCCATCCTGTGTCTGAAGAGAGCCTATGAAAAAGATGCAGAGGGATGTTTTACAAGGAACTGGAGTGGCAGGACAAGGGGGAATGGACTCACACTGTCAGAGAGCAGGCTTAGACTGGATATTAGGATGAATCCTGCCCTGTGAGGGTGGGCCGGCCCTGGCACAGGGTGCCCAGAGCAGCTGTGGCTGCCCCTGGATCCCTGGCAGTGCCCAAGGCCAGGCTGGATGGGGCTTGGAGCAGCCTGGGACAGTGGGAGGTGTCCCTGCCCGTGGCAGGGGTGAGAACCAGATAATCTTTAAGGTCTTTTCCAACCCAGGCAATGTGACATGAATCATCCCAGGATGATTCTGGGGTGATTCCTGGAGATACAATCCCCATGGATCTACTCACATCCAGTGAGGAACTGCTGGCCTGTCCCATATCCACAATTCCATGGAACCCTTTGTGCTTCTCCTGGTTCACCCCCGAAGCAGGGCAGGACCAGAGCAGGTGGTTACAGCCTTGCACACCTGAGGTTAAGCACAAAAACATTCAGCAGTGAATGCCACCAGCAAGAGATGGCACCAGGGGACATTGCAACCACCACCTCAGAGCAGCCACATCAGCATGAGCCAGGCTTCTTCATCCACCCCCATCCTTCTCTGACTTCCTTAATGCCTGAGGATGTGCACAGCCACTGTGGAGAGGGTTCCAGCCTTGGGAGTCTGTCTAATTTGTGTGAAAGACCGAGAACAAAACAAAAAAGCTGCAGAAGGCTCGAATTGCAAAACCCAGCCCCCCTGCCCAGCCCGGGCAGGCTGTGTTTACAGACAATACCTTCCGGATTTCCAAGAGGGACCTGATATATCCTTCCCAGGGCAGGCCCAGGACAGCTGTCATGCTTTGTGGCTGCCCTGGGTATGCAATGATGTCATTTCAGAGAAGGAATCAAAGATTGGCTTCAGTTTAGGGAGGTTTAGTTGTTTTGGTGTTTTTTAAACTTTGCCTTCATTTCCTTTTTTCTTTTTGCATTAAAATTTCACCCAGAGATGTTTCCAAACCCAAGAGCCTTCCCTCCCCGCTCACTCTTTCCCTGCTGTCCCCTGCTGGCGCCGGGCGCTGGATCCTTACTGGGAAATGGGAAGGTCACACGGTTTGCTGTCAGCCACAGAGACCTCTTTGGCCACGGTCTGAATCACTCTGGAGAGAGGCTCATTTTCTGCACCACCTCCCGAAATGTCAGAGAAAAATAAACCCCACTGTGTGACTGTAATGAAGCATATTCTGGGCCTGTTTATTTTGTAGGCAAACAGCCACTACCAGCAAGCAGAGTTAGCTAGAGGTTCTAAAAAAATCTCCTTTACCAAGGGTATTGTATGTGAAGGAGAACTGCCAAATTCTCCAGGCTGGAATGTCTTTTCCAAGGAACAGGCTCTCCTGGCACATCTCGAGCAATCCAGAGTTGGATGGGCAACCAAGTGAGTGATACCGAGAGCCAGCGCCAGCAAGGGGAATGTCACCACTGCAAGGGGGAAAATCAGATATAAAACCAGTCCTGAGTCTCTGTCCCACTCCCAAAATTCATTCATCTTCTCCTGAAGGGAGAATCACCCCGGTCTTGGCCTGGTGTCCAAATCCATCCTGGTTTATCACTCAGCCAAGCCGCTCCGTCAACACCGGGAGTTTCCTTCTCTGAGGATGGGCTGCAGGAAGCCAAAATCTGTCACCTCTTTCCTCTGGCTCATTAGATCCTGCCTTTCACAGGATGCTGGAATCAAGGCCCTTGTGTTCACGGGCAGATAAATCACCTCAGACCACCAAATAATGGGAATTCTAACACAAGGGCCTATCTGTGCCCCTGATGTTTTCACACTCCCAGTAAAACTTTATGAGGAGGGAAACGCAATAATTAAGAAAAAGTTTTACAAAAAGCACCAACTAACTTTTTAAAAGGGCTCCTGGGTGCAAGTCTGCATCATGAGTGTGGTTTGCTGGGCCTCAGCATCAGAGTTTTAGTGTTGGGAAGAGCTTTGGATGGGAGCAGCAGGACTGCTGTGAAAGGAAGGATTTCCTATCTCACCTGTGGGGCTGGAACGCTTTGACAAACAGGTTTTTGTAATTCAGGGCCCAACTTGTTAAAGTTTAGCCACCAAAACCCACCTGAAGCTTTCAAACTGGAATATCCAAAAAGATGAACCCCCGTGAGTAGTTTTATTTGAGTTTTGTAGGAACTCCTGAGGCTGAGAATGTTTGTTTAGGTGGATTCTTCACCAGCTGCTGAAGAATTTGACCCCAAATTAAACGATGTAACCACACCAAGTTTGAACAAAGCATCTAGGCCAGAGTCATGTTCCTGACAGTGGGAATATATAAGAAAAATACCTTCAAAAATATATAAATAGAGTGAAAATGCATAAGGCCACCTCTAAACTCTCTCCCAGCCACCAAAATTATTACTTGCAGTAGGTGATTATGTGTATTTGTGAACTTTCCCCTTCTGTTGGCCTGATCTTGGCAGAGCAGAGGTACTTTGCTCTCCCTGACTCCAGCAATCCCATGCTGTCCCTCTGGCTATCGGGAGCAGGGATCTCCTCTGGGGTCTCTCCCCTCTCCATGAGATCATTGACACATTTGCACTTCTGTTCCCAGATTACTCCAACGTGGGCCTACCTTAATCAGCAAAGTGTCGATTCCCACACTTGGGAATGACAATTGCAGTGGTAATTTTAAAGGTATTTTACATCTGCGAGGAGCCAGGACCTTTTTAAAGCAGCGACATCAAGGGAATATTTGTTTTAAAAATTTTAGCAGGAGGGGATGGCTATTTGTACACTTTATGTTTCCTTTTAACTTCAGCTCCGTTTTTTGCCCTTGCAGGCAGAGTTTTCTGTGTAAGCAGTTGCTGTGTGACTCCTTTTCCTCTTCCCTGTAAATGCTGGGTACCTTCTAGACCGAGAAGCCACATTTGGGAATGCATTCAGAGACCATTAGTACAGGAAGTCGGGTCAAATCCAAAGAAACCATGAAGCAGTAAGTTGGAAAACACGGGATGAATGGCCTTTTCATACCGCCGCTTTCAGGTGGAGTTTGTTTTTGGATTAAAGGAGTTTATTCAGGTATTCACAAATATCCTGGCTCTCTGAACTGGCTGGAATGTGGAAACCTCCAAGTCATAATCAATTGCTGTAAAAGGGATTGGCATGTTCTAACTAGGGAATAGAGGGATGAAAGTGTCATAATTAGGTGACACGCCTTCAAAACGGGATGAAAGGCCCAAAACATCCTCAAAGACGGGAGCAAATATGAAAATCTCAAATCACCTCTTTCTTGATTTGCAATCACGACATTCCAAAAATGTTGGTTTCAGATGTTTTTTATGTACCGAAATCCCACATCATTTCCCCCCCTGCTCCCCCCCAGTTTTGCCTGCTTGGCTGGGGAATTAAAAAACAAAAAAGGCCCAACACAAGTGAAATGTGACAGAGCCTTGTTCTCTTCTCTCTCAGGGGCTGCAGGAACTGGGATTGCTGTGGCCTGGGTGACATGAAAATGCTCAGAGGGGAAGTTTGGATGCTCGAGATGTGATGCCATGGAAATACTGTCTTTGGCAAGGCCGTGCTCAGAGATACAGCCACAATTTTTCCTTTTAGACACATGAAAGAAAGAAGCTGCAGACCTGAGATCAGTGAGAACAGGATTAGAAATCGAAGCAGAAAGAATCTGGAGTGGTGATCACCACAAGGATCAAATATGGATGGAGAACATCCTTGGGGAAGGAGAAAGACAGTGGAGATATTTTTCCTTTTTCCTGCTAGAAGGGATTAGGTCCTTTCTCCCCACTTGAACTTCCAGGAATGGCACCTTTCTGTCACCTGCAGGTGATGACTTTGATCTGGCTCAACAAAGACCTCAACATTTCCAGCCTAAACCACGTCTGGCTGTTTTCAGGGATAACCCAGGTCATGTTTGCCAAGAGCTCTGGAGATGCAATTTGCAACAGAGGTGTTAATTATTATCTCTGCAAAGCAGCTGAAAACGTGGATTTGCAGCCCCCCTTCATGGCTTGGAGCTAAACCCAAAGTTGGGTCTTTCTGCACTCGTTAGGCTCAGTTTATTTCGAGCCTCATGGGCTGTGTGCTGTTGTCAGTTGGAGGCAATTGTTTCCCAGCTCAGTGCTAAAAGGAATGGAAGGTTGTTGGAAACTGGCAAGTTCTCTGGAAATAAGTGAAACCTTCTCCCCTTCTCATCCTCAGCACATAAACACCCCTTACAAACAGCAAACACACCAGAGGAAAATCCACATTTTATACATCCTGAAGCACTCCAACCTCTGAGGTCTCTGTATTTAAACAGCCAGTATGGCTTCAGAAACCCTTCAAAATAAAACCTACTCCCATTCCTGTTACGTAGTGGCAAATATTTGGCACTTACTAATAGTGCCTAAATTACCTTTTTTTTCTCCCACTGCGGTCCTGACCACCCCACATGGCACACACCTCCTTCTTCCAAACCTCACAGAGTGCCCTTTTCCCCTCCCACAGGTGCACAGACATGGAAGGGCGGGAGGATTCAAGCATAGCCTTGGAATCTGCTTTGAATATGGGCTGCTGCTGGCAGGAAAGTGATATTTGAAAGGATATTATTGCTGAATTTATTACAGCAGGGTAGGATGTGTGCGATTTTATGCAGGGTTTTTGCTCTGACCGAGATGCTGACCCAAATTCCATTTTGGTTCTCGTATCAACAATTGTTGGGTGCAGCCAGCCAACATTTTTTGATGGAGTAATTTTCTACCCGCACTGGAATGCTGTCTAAATTATATATGAAATGCAGGAATTTGGGATAAATTTACAACTCCCCAAAAGGTGAGATATCGGATTTTGGCTTTCCCACTTCTTTTTAATAATGGCAAAGTCATTTTAATTTAGTGCCACAGAGACATTTAATTTTGATTTTCTTCCTTTGACTCATTTGGGTCAAGCAGTCCATTATATTTAATAGCATATTATTTTTACATTATGTTACACGTTCCCGGGGCCAACACTGGCACGCAGGGTGGAAACTTGTCCCTTCCACTTCTCTGCATCCTTTGGTGGTTTCCATTAGCTCCACGCTGCTGAAACCAACCCTGCTGCTTCCTTTGCTCAGGCTTTTGAAAAGATTTCTCTTGGAGATGCTCTGCTGCACTTTTCCAAGGCTCAGCTGTGGGTGGTTGAGTCCAGCTTGGCAGAAGCTGAGCGCTGGTTCCTGAGCTGGGTGTTTAAATCTCCACAAAGATGCTCCATGTTCTCTGTCCTGGATTCACAGCTGGAGCTGAGCTGACCATGGACCCTTTGGAATGTTTTTTCCCCTGCACTGGCTCAAGTTCCCTCCTGGTGTAAGGGCCTACTTTCAACTCCTGCAGTGTTTAAGATTTATCTGGCAGCTCCTTCCAGCTTTACCAGCAGACTTCAGTGCTGTGTTGTCCAGCCTGAGTGCCCCCAAAATACTCAGATACCCAGAAAAAAGCTGGAAGAGGAAGAAATCTCAAATCTCTTTGCTGGTGATGAGATCTTTCCATACTCTGCCTGACCTCCTTGCAGACTTTTCTTTCTTTTTTTTTCTCTCTTGGAAAGCATCTCCTTTTCTGCCTGAGCTCTCAGTGCCTCTCCAGCTCTCACAGCCCCATATTTTAACTGCTGAGAGAATGGCTGTGCTGAAAAGTCTGAGCTTTATCCCCAGGCTGCCCCTCTCTGCATTTCATGTGCTGCTAAATTTAGGAAAGGCCACGCTCAGCCTCTCTGGCCCTGCTGTCACCTCCTTCTTGGGTCACTCGGCCAATCCTGCTCTGCCCACAGAGGTGCATGTTGGCATTTCCTGCTGCACAGGAAACTCTCCTTATTCCTGAAGCTCTTTGGCTCTCCCAGGAGCTCCAGTTTTGGGAGTTGTCGCTGCATTCTGGGGAATTTTCATTCTATAACATTCTATAAATGGTCAGGTTGTACAAAGGACTTATTCAAGATAAAAAAACTGTGCTTAAATAGCAGCTTAGGTTGGATTAGGGAATACGTGATGAAAAACAAAGACGTGCATTTAGTCTGAAAAGGAAATAAAAATAAATTCATGCCCTGGCTGACTGTGCATTGAGATCACTTAAATGCTGCTGGGTTTTGCACACTGATGGTGGCTGTGTGAGTACTTAAAAGCAAAAGTTGAGACCATGCTCCTTTCGAGAGGAATTGGCAAAAAAAGACAGTTTACTTGCTTCAAGAAAGAGACAAAGAGAAAACAAAATAAAACCAAACAGGGCAGTTCATCTGCCATCAGGTCATGGTGCCCACGGAGAGGTTTGCAAGGGTTAAAAGAGAGCTGGTGGCTCAGAACGGTGGAGTTTCTGGAAACTGAACTGAAACTGTTCTGGGGACAGCTCTGTGTGAGGATAATGTGTGCTGCTCTGTGTTCCTCACGCTTCCCATGGGCTCTGGAAAATCCATGGGACTGTCAGCCCCGGGGCTGTCACTCGAGCACCTCATTTCTCTGCAGCAAAAATCACTTTGAGAACAGAGATCCAATTTGTTTGGCCTCTATCCCTAGAGAGTTTCTTGAGCTTTGTGGGATTAGTAAAAGACCCTTTCTGACAGCTCTTCCAACGTGATTCTGTGAGAGCTGGTTTTACTGGGCAAGGAACATTGCTATTATTTAATAAATTTATGTCATAAATGTTGAAAACACTACTTGAAGAGGATATTTCAAGGATATTTCACTGAAATACTTCATGGTAAAAGAGCAGACCTGAGTCGCAGTCCCTTCTAATAGGGACCTTCTCCAATCCCAGGTTGATCCAAGCCCTGTCCAACCCGGCCTTGGGCACTTCAGGAGCAGCCACAGCTTCTCTGGGCACCCCGTGCCAGGGCCTGTCCACCCTTGGGGTGCAAAGTTTGCAGATTTATGTGCATCCCAGACATCTTAAACAACTTTGGTGGTTCAGGTGGAGAGTGGAAGGCAGAGACAGTCAGGTTAAGGCAGCTTCACCCCCTACTCGACACCCCCAAATGGTGTACGGGGTCCTCGTGTGGTGGGAGCCACGGCCTCCCTTGCTCCAGACATGAAATGTGCAGCCCAGTTGCAGCAAATGGATGGATAAACAGAGCAGGAGACATCTGTAATGTGAAAATGGGGACTTAGGTACCTACAGGGCCATTGTGCATTCAATGCTCTGTGCTGGCCAGGCAGCAGGAATAATTACACACATTGATATGGGGAACCAGCTACGCAGGCAGGGGTTTGCTTTTAATGCAGACCAACGGCTTCCTGTTTTGGAAATCTTGCCTCTTCAGTGCACAAATGCATAGTTTTGTATGTGCATAATTTGTGGCTGTAATTTTAGAGGCTCATTAAATAACTTGGCTGTGGAAATCAAATTGCCTTTCATCAAAATCCAGCATGAGCTGGACCGGTTCTGTCCATCACAGCAGCCCTTCTGGTCTTCGTTACATGGCTGAAAAGCACGAATGCAAATGGGGCTGTGGATCTGTAGCACAGGAGGGAGGGAAAGGGAGCTTGGAAGAGGGAATGGTGCTGGCAGCAGATTTCCAAGAGCGAGCTGGTTCTCTGAGGAGAAATGAGAGCTGCTCTGTTTTGCTGCCCGGGCAAGAAAGCAAAGGAAAGTCCTGAGTGATGCGTTGGATTGGGGCTGCTCAGGACTGTGGGACACATCCAGGGCCCCCGTGGTGCCCTGCACTGCTCAGGGGACCCTCTGCCACCACTGCTGGGCAAATCCAGCCCTGGCACCTGAGCACTGAAACCCTGCGGGTACCATCAACACAGCACTTCCATTTCTTGCCACCCTGAGTAACTGCAGTGGAGTTTTCTGGAGGGATCTGCTGGGCTTGTTGCCATTTTGGGGTTGTTCCCTTCATGTTGGAGAACACTGTAAAATAACACAAGCTCATATAGTCCAGATTTATTATCAGTGTTACATGGTAGGAATGAGAACGAGAAACGAGTGCAGGTGAAGCTAGGGAGAGGTAGAAGCTCTTTGATGTTCTACAAAATTGTCCAAAGATTTTTTTAGAATTTTATTTTAATCTTTACATAAAAGTATTGTCTTACTGCTCCTTTTTAGTGGAATTGATGCTGAAATGAAAGAACTACAAGACAAGAAGGGAAATCTGCTTTCTGCTGTAGCACTGTTACTTGGTTTGTGTCCTGTGCTCTTGCAGCAGACCAAAAACTCAGACATTTTCTGGGACTTCATCTTTATTCTGCACAACAGCAGCACAACCTCCTTCCCTCTCCAACCCTCCCTTCTGCAAAGATATTTATTTGCAGGAAAGTGGATTGGAAAGAAGGAAACCCAAGATGCAATTTCAAAAGGTCCCAGGACTAAAAGAAAAGTTTCGAAAGGGAGACAAATAAAGAGATAAGACAGATGCTGTTTCCTGTGGAAGGGGAGACGGCTCTTTGGCAGCTGATGAAGAAGAGGTGGGATTCCCCCTTCCTCTGATCCCTTCCATTTGGGGTTTCAGGTGTCTCCTTCAGAAACCCAAAGGTCACGCAGGGGACAGCCCGCTCACCAGAAGGGCCATGGGGCTGCCAACGTGTCAGCGATTCAAAGACCACTGACAGAGATAAGAATGCAGCAGAGGTGTGACTGCAGTGTCCCCTCAGAGCCGCTGCCGCTCACAGCCACTTCAAAGGCAGGAGGGAGCAGCGGCTGCTCCGAGAGCAGCAGCCAAACAGGGAGGTTGAAAGCTTGATTATGAGTTCTTGTATTCCCCCCTGGACGTGTGAAAAGGGGCAGGAGGGACCCTCACACCGCAAGGTGAATGCTGAGGGTTTAAAGGGGAGCTTTTCCTCCGTCGGGGGCTGAGCCACTGGGAAAGCTCCTCTGTGAAGACAGCGAGATGTCCCACTTGTAGAGGCTGCTCCTCTCTGCACCAGCCCCACTGGAAGGGTAAAATGCAGCAAGGGAGGTGTCCAGAGATATCCAAGATGAGAGGGAGCTCACAGGGCTCTTCTCCCGCTGATATCCATCGATCTGAGCAGAATAACTCCATGTTTCCCTCATGAAACGTCGCAGCTGATGCCATTAGAGAGCTGCAGGATGGGAGAGCCTGTTCATGGGGGTGAAGTCACCAACCTTCAAACCAGAGGAGCAATAACTCCTGTAAGCACACTCCCAAACTCTTAATTTCTTGCTGTTTTGGTTTTTCTTTCAACTCAATTTTTTTTTTTTTGTTTCGTGTGTGCCAGCTGCATCCCTCAGCATCCCCGTGCTAGCCCCTGGACTTTTCCAAACATCAAAGGAAGCAGAAATTACTCCAAGCTTTTATCTGTGCTTTTGAAAGAATGCAAATCAGGAAACTCAACCTCAAAAGCTCGGGCTGGAAAGAGCATCCTCCCCACTGCAAAACATTTCACCTTTAATATATTCGAGCCAGCCTCTGAGACCATTTCTGCTGCCAAGACAACTTTTCCTCATTAACTGTTGTGTTCCAGGAACCTCTTGGCTTATCCCAAACTTTTCAGCACTGAAGCAGAACACAAATGTCCAGCTCACATAGATGAGAAATTAAATCACATTTCAATAACTTGGCAGATGCTAAATGCTGATAAGGAGGCAAAGCCCCTAAAAGAAACACCACTGCACCAGGGGTTTTGGAAAGCAACCTGCAAAGGGAAAATCCTCCTGAGGACTGAGTTTACACCTGTCCTGCCATCCCAGGGCTCCCACAGACCTGTGGAGCCACATTAATGCTGACCACCATGGGTTTTAACTCCCGTGGATGCTCATGGCTGTGATGTGGGGCTGTGACTGACAGTCCAAGAGATCTTCAGCTGTGGAAACTAAATCTGGATGTGATTGCTGATCATGGTCCCAGATCTACCTGATGGAATGGAGTGATGCTGTACATGGATTTCTCATCTGCTCATGTTCACCTGGGCTAAGAAAGTGGAGAGGAAACTCTTTGATCCTGCTAAGGATGATTTATTCCCATTGGCACTCACATGTTGGCTGATGTCCACTCTGCTGTAGCATGAGAGGGAGTCATGGGAGGAAAGCACTGGAAAAGCCAATCCTTAAAGCCTGAGACCCTTCCATGAGTTGCCTCCATGTCTGTGCAGGTTTTTAATAGATGTCTTTATGCTGATGTAGAAATACAGCTCTGACCAGCCAGTCCTAAAAATTTTGAGCAAAACATCAATTTTTCCCCCATGTGAAAATTGGGCAAGAACAAGAAATCCTTGAGGGGCAGGTGCCATGGAAATGGCTTTGCTGAAGGGCTGAAGTGCCCGTGCTGTGGAGGAGGGAGGCTTTAAACCAGGCCAGGGCAGGAAGCTGTGGGAAGCCTGAGTTTAATCTGCTCCGTCTGTGAGTCAGAGCCCTAAATCTTCACATCTTCCGAGGCTTTTGCGCTGCTGCCACGTTGGCTACGAGCAGCCAGCTCTGCTTTGCCCAAGTTCATTTGTGTCAGGGCCAGTTTGGGGCTTTTTCACATGTACTAATGGGATAAAATGGTTGGGGTTGCTCCATCCTTTCTCAGAGAGGTTCAACAGCACTCGGAGAGGGCTGGGCTGCCTCCATCTCTATTTCCATCTAGACAGCTCTTGTCAAGGAAAAGACAAAGACAGAGTTTGTTTAAAGTGCAGTAACACATAAACAAAGTCGGTGGAGTAAGGAAATCAAAATGCCAGCAGCCAGCGAGAAGCCTTTGCCTTCGTCTCCTTTCTTAATCTAATTTTGCAACTGCAAAAATGTGGTGGGAATGGGAACCTGGCAAGAAGCACAGGCTGAGTCCCTCAATAGGCAGCTGGGAGTCTCTGCCACGATTTGGGCTCCATAAATCTCGGTGTGTCTCTCCTAATTACTCCAGAGGAAAGCATTTCATTGTGTAACCAGGACCCCCTGCCTGACACAGGCACATGGCACCCCCAGCACTACCCCTAACCTGGTTATCTGCCTTTGTTTCTGGACTGGTTAAATATAGATCAGCCAGGCAGATCCACCTGACCAAACAGGGAACACTCCTGTGGGAAAGTAACCTGGGCTCGAACCTGTACAGTGCTGGCTTGGAGCTGGGTTTTGCACCTCTCTCTTCCTGATCACATGCAATTGGTTATTGTGGTGTTGTTTACTTCACCAGTTTTTGCCACACTCAGGCCTGGGTGTAGTTTATTTCTGGGGGGTGTCACTGAGTTCGTGCCACTCTTGTCTTCTGCAGATTTCTCCTGATTAAATACAGGATTTTCAGGGGACATTAGATGGGAACAAATCCATTTAAGATACAAGAAAGCCTCTTTTCAGCCTTGATTATAATCCTAATCCCAATTAAATGTTGTCAGGGACTGGACATGGCACCCAGTGCTCTGGTCTAATTGACAAACTGGTGAGCAGCCAAAGGTTGGACTTGATGATCTTGGAGTCCTTTTCCAACCTAAATGATCCTGTGGTCACACTGAGGAACTCTGACCCTGCTGCATTTTAAAGGCTTTCCATGGGCAAAGAGACATCGTGTCCCAGCCCTGGGTGCTGAGTGCTCAGTGCCACCTGCTTTTCCCTAAATGTCCTTGTCCTGGGCTGCATTTCGGGTTCAGGTGTCACAGAATTATAAAATGATTAAGGCTGGAAAAGATCTCCAAGATCATGAAATCCAAATTTCACCAAACAGCCTGGGATCTCAGCTCTTCCTGAATATTTTCTGGCTCTCTGTTAAAAGTTTCTCACTGCCCCTGAACCCCAGCCCTGCAAACCCTCATCCCATGAGGATCCCAATCATCTCGCCTTAGCTTTCCCCTCAGGTGGATGTTAAAAGGGATTTACTGTGAAATACAGCTGCCTGAAGCTGTATGGAAATTAATTTAACACCAGGAACACTTCCTAAAAGTGCTGATACTCACCTGACTGGTCAGCTCTTGGATTTTGTTTTTTGGACATGCTTCACATTGCTTACATTCCCTGATTTATTGGCACATCCTGATGGATTTGGTGTAATAGAAGGGACATTGCCCAAATTATTAAGATGGCATATATGCAATAATTTATTTATCTGTGATTAGTGACAGAAGAATAGTAGAGCAGCAGAGAGGGAGAATTGTAAAAGGAATTCTGTCAGTTCTGTGTCTTGTGCATCCTCTCCTTCCCTCCTCTCCCTCCCCACACCCTCACACATATTCCTTACCCAGAGCCTGTGCCAGCAGAGGATAATCAGTTGCATTTGATCCTATGGGCAACTTCTTGAAATTGTTGCTTCTTTTTTAAATGAATAAAGCAAACAGTGGAAATCAGAGGCTTTGGCAGGGGCTGGAGAAACCACAGCTCTCCCTTCTCTTAGTTACACGTCATAACAAAACCCAGGGCCAGAGAATTAAGAAATTTTCTAAAAATGTCCCCATGATAGCTGCCAGGGTATCTGTCTCTCTGAGCACACTCAGGAGAGTATCTGCAAGAGCTGTTTAATGCTTTATTTTAAAATAAATGGGTACCTTTCTTTATAATCTGAAGCATCACCAATAATTACTAAGGAAAACAAGACTTGCTTTGTCTTGGGAGATGAGAAACCACCATAAATGTGCACAGAGATACAAAAGAAGGGACCTTCTCCCTTTGGAATGTGTTTTGTGGGACACCTGGGTGGGTTTAGCGGGCTGCAGGCAGTGATGCAGAGGGTTAAAGTGTCACCAGCCACCCGCTGAGCCGTGCTCCCCTGTGGGCACTGCGAGCAGGGCTGGCTGTGCTGCCAAGAAGAGGGTCTAACCCAACTCAGGGCAGCTCAAGCCTACGAGAGGAGCTTGTAAAATGAGAAATTTCACTTTTTCAAGAGCTACAATCATTTACTTTTCTTTTTCTCCAGTGCTGTTAGAGATTCATTGATGTTTCCAGCAGTGGGATGACTCACCTCACTTCAGAAGGTTTCTCCACGATCCTTAACCCCACAGAAAATCCTGTTACATACCACACACAGCATCCTTTGAAAATTCATTCCAAATTCTTCGACAACATCAGAAAATAAGGGGATTAATTAAAAAAAACCCACATTATACCATATCATTCTCAGTATTGCAGTGAAATCTCCCTAAATATCATCCTTTAGACCTCAGTGTGTTGTAACACGGCTGCCTCTCCAACAGCCAGCTAATATCATCTCTTAGGAATTTATTATGAGTGTTCTAGGCCCTGTAACATTTTTTATGGCAGGTTGTTAATCGCAGCAAGCAGGATGTGTTGAACACACGTTTGGATAGGAAAGTTTAATTCCACCCTGGCATTTGCCACTCAAAGCTTTGGGGGGGGGAGAAGGAATATCCTTACCCGATGCCATCGGTGATGGTGGTTTAGTGCATCCAAAGGGCTGCAGGAAATAAGACAACAATTTATAAAGAAGCTTTTTCCAGTGGGGAGGAGTCATCAAGTTGTTTTTGGGAATAGCCACGCACAGCCCCCAGGCTGTATTTTTCAATGCCCAGCACACATTTCCCTCTGATCCATCTTCCCATCTGTCTGCTCGGTTTAACTGCCCCTCCGTGGGTTTGAGACTGTTTCTCACTGTATTATTTTAATGATCCTTTGACTGAGTCAGGCTGGAGGAATCCCATAAACGTCAGGGACACTGGGGGTGATGTAGATGGGCACAAATCAGGCTGCAGCCTTGCTCACAATCCTTCCTGGGTCTCCCAGGGGAAGACAAACAGTTTCAAGATTTGACCTAAAAACTTTGGCCGTGGTTTGAGCTGAGCCCTACACAGAAGCACCACAGACAGGTCTCTGATAGAAGGTTTCCAGCAGCTTTTCTAGCTTGACCATGATCATTTTTGCTTGAAAAGCATCAAACATCTCTGGCAGCACCGGTGCCAGGCAGCTCTGTGGAGTGAGCACTGGAGGTGGCAGCAGAAACCCCAGGAGACAGGAGGGAAGGAGAGCCAGCTCCGTGTTTTCCACCAGTTTGGCTGTCCTGACAGGGCCATGCATGGCACAGAAATTCACCGAGCCAACCCAGAAACCAAAGAACTTTCAGCAAGGGAGGGAAGGAAAGAAAAACCTTTTCACCTGCTGCTCTCTTCAGGCAAAAGCTGCTGGCAGAGCATCAGGTGGCACATTGGCACAGACAGGTAAGGGCACGGCTGCGGCTGAGGGACAAGTTTATTTGGGATGCTTCTGGCCAGCCTGGGGTTGCATCAGCTCTCTGAGCATTAATGCAATAGCTGGGTGACTCCAGAGATGCATTCCTTGGAGCCAGCACCGTGCCAGCAGCACGAGCTGTGGTGCCCAACACGACTCAGTCTCACAGATTTATCTGTCACTTGGAACAAACAACTCTGTCACCTCTGTTCCTAATTATCTTTTTCCTCCCCGTAACTGGAAGTGCCTGAGCAGTGTGGAGTCTCTGGGACAAGTGCCGGGTCTTGTGCAGGTGAGGGGGCAGAGGGACCTCGAGAGGTGCTGGTGGCTCCAGGAGGAGTGGGCAGAAGGGGTGGCAGCCCCTGACAGGGGGTGGTTCTGGGTGGATGCCACAGAGGGGACACTGCAGCTGTGCCCCGTGGCTCCAGCTGGTGCCAGGCTCAGCCTGGCTCATTGTCTTGGGCAGGGCCAGTGGATGAGCTGAGATGTGCAGGGTGACACCAGCTTTGGGATTTCTGCTGGGGGCTCAGGGCTGGGTTGGTGCAGACAAATCCCTGCACTTGTGGTGCTGGGCACAGCCTCCTGCTGGGCTGACAGAATCGTGGAATCACTGGGGCTGGAAAGGAGCTTTGGGGTCATCAAGTCCAGCCTTTGACTGAGCACCACCTTGTCAGCTGGACACACCCAGTGCCACCTCCAGTGGTTTCTTCAACACTTTGAGGGTTTGTGACCCCACCACCTCCCCAGGCAGCCACTCCTTGATGCTTGATGCTTTGCCTGGATTAGGCAGAGTTTGGGCAGGAATTTTGTGGCACCTGGTTTGGGGCTGAGGCCCCTCAATATCTGCTGAGATATTGATCAAGGTTTAAAACCATGCTGGTGGGGTTTAGTGCTCATTCCAGTCAAACGTGAGGGAGGGAGGGAGAAGAGGTTTGCCAGCTCCTGTAGGGCTGGTGGACATGGTTTATTTTACACACTTGAACTCTGAATCATGGTTATTATTTATGCATTGGTATTAGCAGTAATTTTTCCCTTTTTTCCCCCTGAAACTCCTCCTCAAGAACAGAAAGAGAAAGATATAAGTAACACATTTTCAAATGTTCTTTCCTAGTGAATTACTTGGCCTGACATTGGAAATGAATTATTTTCCATTGTACCAGTGACCCCTGTTGTGTGTTCTATTAACACCACATGTTAAACTTTCATATTTTTAGTAAACCATGACCTTGTACATTCTCTGTCATTTCCCACTGGCATAAGTACAACACATGTGGTATGAAAGTTAACGGTTTTCATTTGTATACAGAGCTTTTATATCTCAGCCTTGTATGAAAGCACACAGGTCATGGTAATCAGGGCATCCCAGGATTTCACCAGCTACAAACAGTCCCAACAAAGTGGATGTGTTTTCCAAAAAACATATTTTTGGCATTGTGCTTTCTTCTGTGTTATGCAAATCCAGATGAAAACGGGATCTTGAAAGGCTGTGTTAAATTTTTTGATCGTGCTAATCCAAACAACTGTCTCCAACACATGCACGAGCAGGAGGAAGTCTATAAAATGTCAGGTTTGGTCTAAATATCTGCAGAACAAATGTGGCTCAGGAACAGGACCAAGTGTGCAGGACTCTTTAGATAAAAGATGATGTCACAGAGGTTTGGTATTTTATTTCATCAAATGCTAACACTGTCCTAGGCATCTAAAAAATTATGCATGATTTATGGATAGAGCCCAGGCTACGGTAGAGAGAATAATTCCTTCCAGTTGCCCAAATATTTCTTTTTATTCTTTTCCCCTTTTTTTCCTTTTTATCTTTTTTTGTAGCCTGGGCTTTTTAGATGTGAGGTTTAGGTGCACTGGAGTGTGCTTTCAGCACAGTCTGGCTCACACACAGAAATGTGCCCACGTGTGGAAACACTGACCTGTGTGGTCATTTGGGGTTTTCCCTGAAATCCAGCCTGTCCCGTGGGCATTTTCCAGCACTGATCCATCTCTTTTCCTGGGCTGATCCCCAGGGGTTTCTGAAATGTTATGGCTCACAATGAGAACTCACATCTTGGCACAGCTGCCCAGGGCAGTGGTGGAGGGATTTAAAAGCAGTGTGGATGTGGTACTTGGGGACATGAGTTAGTGGTGGCCTTGGCAGTGCTGGGTTGGACTTGATGACCTAAGAGGGCTTTTACAGCCTGAAGGATTTTGTGATTTTGTGTTAAAAAAAGGCACAAGTTTGAAGTCAGGGTGAGGTTTCCCTCAGCTGCTTTGCTGGACTCAAGGTTAAGACGTGGAGCATCATCCAGCCTGCAGAACTTTGCAGGTTTCCATGATCCAACACACAGCAGCAGTGAAGGAAATGGGGAAAAAGAGTCAAAACTCATCATTTCATGGAATCACAGAATGGTTTGGGTTGGAGGGGACGTTAAATCTCATCCAGTTCCAACCCCCTGCCATGGGCAGGGACAACTTCCACCATCCCAGGCTGCTCCAAGCCCTGTCCAGCCTGGCCTGGGACAGTGCCAGGGATCCAGGGGCAGCCACAGCTGCTCTGGGCCCCCCGTGCCTCCCCCCTGTCATGTTCACCTGCCACACCACTGCATTTGTCCCCTTTCCCTGGTGAGCCTTGGGGATTTCTCCCCTTGGAGATCTCATATCTCACCCCAGGAGCTCAAACATCCTCCCAGTTGATTCTGATGGTGTAACCATGCTTGGAGCTGTGGTTCCACCTGCTCTTCTCTTCCCTCTGTTTTCCAGCCGTCCCCTGCAGGCTGGCACCTCCTCTCAGCACTGGGAACGCTCTGGGTCACTGATGGTGACAGGACCACTTGTCCCCAGCTTCCCAGGGCTCCAAGATGCTGTCTCAGACTTCCAGCCTGGCAGCTTCCACCATGACATAATCCTGTTTGTGATGTAACACCACGTCTGCCAGGACAAACTTCCAATGTTTGGCTCAGGACCAGCCAGGCTCAGAGTTTATTTATGACAAATAACTATTGTCTCAACAATTCCATAAAGATTTCTTTTTGTCTCTTCCTGGTGCCGTGGCCATTGTGGAATGATTGAAGTGTTTTTAATAAAAAAAGTACATTCCTTGGTAGTAAAACCTTAAAACAAATTGTGTTTGCAGTCATCCTCTGTGGTAAAGCTTTTTTTTTCTTTGATTTGCCCTTTAGGATTTTATTCAGAATGAGGTTTAAGGTTGTCCCAGCACTAAAGCCAGAAAACAAGGAGGTGGAGGAACAGACAGGTGGGGAAAAAATATATGGGGAAAAATCATGATTGCTCAGAAGATTGCCCTGGTTTTGGGGTGTTTCCTCTCCAAATCCTTTGCTGGGTTCAGATTTGCCAAGAAAATTACTCCAGAGTTTTCTGTATCCCTGATTCCCTTGAAGCCTTAGAAAGTCCTGGAACAGAACTTGAAACACTGATGGAGATAACCAGTAAAGCAGATTTTTTTCAGAGATCCCAGTTATAAATATACGTAAATTAATAAATAAAGGGATTTCAGCATCTCTTCTGTGTAATGACAAACAATTCAACCCAGCTCCATTTATCTACTGGGTTTGAAAGTGTGACTTGTCAGGATGGGAGGAAATCTCCTGTCAGCAGAGATAATGAGGAGGATGGCAGGGAGAATACAGGCAGGAACTGATGGAGGAATGAAGACGAAATGTAGCACCGAGGAAAAAAAACCAACAAACCAAACTAAGAAGATTACAAGGGAAAAAAAAAACCCTTGACAACAAAGCCAAGGAGGAAAGAGGAGATAGAACTGTGGTTCTGTATGAAATGTAGGATGGAGGGGCCATATTTGTGTTTGTAGGAGGATTCCAAATGCCTACTCTGAGTGCCACGTCCAGTCATTCCTCAGACATCTCCAGGGATGGTGAACCCAACCTCAACCTCCCGTGGTGCAACGTGAGGCCATTTCCCCTTAGGTTGCCTGTGCCTGAAAATTGAAATTATTGAAAAAAAAATGAAAAAAGAAAAGAGAAAACTGAATCATGGGGGGCAAAACACGGGCTGAAATGACAGGAAAGAACTGTTTATTATGTTTGTTAAAGGGAGCTGATGTGTGGGGCTGTGTAAATCCCTGTCAGCTGAGGGGTTGCCTGAACCTGCAGCAGGTGCAGCAGGGCTTGACATCCAGACCTAAAACTGTTCTGGGCCTGAGGATTTCTGGGAAAAGCAGAGCATGTGAAGATCTCTTTTTCTGGGTCTGCTGCAGCCTTTCTGAAAGGAATGTTGGAAACAAAGCTGCCCCTTCCCAACACAAATCCCAAACTGCATCCATTGGCCATTTCTCCCCGGGGACTGATGGCAGTGCTGGGCTCTGCGGCTCCATACACAGCAGCTCCCTGAGAGCTTCGAAATCAAGAGACTCCCTTGTCTGGGGCTTTTCCCAGCCTGAGGGTGGCAGATCCCTCCCCACAGATCCCTGGAGCACTGGTGGGCTCTCTCCAAGGGCAGCTTTCTGCCACGAGTGACACAAACCACAGCAGGACTTGATGAATACCAGAGCAGGCAGACACTGGCTGGCTTTTCCACTGGAGCTCTCCCCCTGCTATTATTTATATTCCATTTCACTTTGCTCACATGTAACTTAAAACCAGCCCAAAGTCAGCAGCCCCATCCAGCCACGGGCCAATTAGTCCAGAGTAGCCCTCTCTCCCCTTCTCTCTCCCTTTCCCTCTCTCTCTCCCGTCGTTTCTGCAGGCAGGAATAAGGCTGGCTACTGTTAGGCATTCCCAGTGGTGACCCAGCAAAGCCTGGGTGCCAGTTCAGTGGCTGAATATGGGCCCTGTTTGTTTTTTCAGTGGCAATTTTCAAGGGGTTGAAGACTTGTTAAAATTAGCATCAAGAATTTCAGCCACAGAAAAGGTCCTTTCACCTTATTCTTCAAAAAGCCTGTTGTTTCCCAGAGCAGCCATCCCTTCCAGCCCGCCTGAAAGCCTCAATTTCCATCTGGGAATAAAAATCACCGTCTTCAGGCCCCAAAATGAGGCTTGGACAGGCTTTGGTGGGATCAGGCTCATTTCCATGGGTGTGAATGGCACCTGCCAGGAGGGAAAGCATCAAAATCCATCCCTTGGAAAGGCTGAGCCAACCAAGCGGGGCTGGAGAGGGATTGGAGGGGCTGGTGCTGCTCCAAGAGGATGCCAGGAGGATACAAATCTCCACCTCAGCATCAACAGAAATAAACATCCCCTTCAGGACTGATGGCTCTTGACATCCTGGGGTCTGGGCAGCATCAGGAGAGAGGAAGGTGATGCTTTCTGACAGCTCGGTGTGACATCTGGCCAGACCCCCTTCCCAGGAGTGGAAAGAAATAGGGATTCCCAAAGTACCTGGCAGCAGTAAAATGGGATTCTTCAAAACTGCTCCAAGTCCTAGAGCCTCCCTGTCCTACAGGATCTGCACCAGGCTCTGAGTGAGTCCAAGCTGTGGGCAGAGGGTCTCGAGTCAGACCCTTGGCTCTGTTTTGGAAAACGAATGGCAGATAAGGAGTCTGGAGATGCAAGGTTTAATTCGGTTCCCCCAAAGCTGCTTATTTAAATTCAGGCCAAGGTCTCTTGAGTCAGCAAAACTCAGCAGGAGCTCTCATAAAAATAGGGTCTCTTTTGAAAATTCACATGCTTCCTGTTTGTGCAAACGCTGTGAGAGCTGCCTTTCCCATGGCACGTCTGTGCTGGAACCAGGAAATAGACGGGAATTTGGAAAAAAGGAATAATTGCTAAAAAAAAATTAAAAAGGGAGAAAGATAATCATATTTCTTTTTCCCTTTCAGGCTGAAAGAAAGCTTTGTGTGGTTTGGTGTCCTGTTAGTCAACTGTCCTTAACTAGGTTTGGACTGGAAGATCCATGTTGGATTCGGTGATCCATGTGGCTCCCTTCCAACTCAGGATATTCCATATCCTAGGACATTGATCCAACACAGTCTGGTGCAAGCCAGAGGTGGAAATTGTGTTAATGTGTTAAAACATCATCCTGAGGTGTGTGACTGTCCAGGAGTTTGGGCTCATGGAGAGCAAATCCTGGTGGAGAGGGGATTCAAACCAGGGCTCATGGAGAGCAAATCCTGCTGGAGAGGGGATTCAAACCCTCTCTGCAAAAGTTGTCCCAGTGGATTCTGCTCCCCAGCAAGCTCTGAGAATGTGTTTGCAGAGCCTGAGCTTCACCCACTCTCACTCATGGTTGGACACTGGTAGCTCACCTCGATATCCCGTGGATATCATGGAATGACAGAATCCTTCAGGTTGGAAACGATCTCCAAGATCAAGCCCAACCTTTGACTGATGCCCACCTTGCCAACCAAACCATGGCTCTGAGTGCCACGTCCAGTCATTCCTTGAACATCTCCAGGGTGATGAACCCAACCTCCACCTCCCGTGGTGCAACGTGAGGCCGTTTCCCCTCTGGGTGTGTCCATGTCCACACTTCTGCAGGAGCTCCTTGTGCTGGCACTCAGCTGACTTAGAGCAGACAGGACACCTGCCCAGCCAGCATTTTCCTTTCCATGTAAATACAAATTTTATGAGGTTTTTAACAGCCTGGCAAAACCAGAGGGAAAAAGAGAACACCCTGCAAGCTTGTTAGCAAGAGGGATGGAAATCCAAGAAAACTTCACTCAGCCCATTTGAGTTCCTCCAGATCTGCTTGAGGATCATTGACATTATCTGGCTGTTTATCCATCATTTTGAATATAGAGATAATCAATGATCAAATCTGAACAAATATATAAACCTCAGAACACAGAAATTATTCAGATGGGTGATTATTTGTAAGTATTTCTGCTGCATTTTCTTTTTTTTTCTGTTTTCATTTCCACCATGGCCACCTTCAAATGGATGCTTTTTGGGCTGCTCATTAGGGTCTGAGAATGAGTAGTTTGATCAATTTAATTTATGAGATGAAAACCATACAAGTTTTGTCAGGATGCCCTTGGTTAAATTATAAACTGCTGTTGTTGTTTAGGGCATAGATAAAGAAAATATGTTCAGTTTAAAGTCCCAAAACCTCTGAGTACATAAGTTGTTATTTTTTTTTTGAACATTTGTTCTTCCTGGATGTTTTCTAGGGTTTATGTTGAGTGACTGTACAGACTTAAGTTTCTTTATTAAATTCCTTGAGGGAATCCCCCATAAGGATTGCTCCTACGCAGTAGGAATATACAAATTGTGATTTTCCTGATATTATTTTATGCAGAGCTGGGATTTTTTGATATCTGTGGGGATTTCTCAACCACTTGGCGAAGGGGCTCAGCACCACCCACATGTACCAAGTCACTCAGTACCTTACTTTTAAGGTCCAGGGTGAGAAAAGGAATTTCCCTTGGATACTGTAGGATACTTCTGCATTAAATATTCCCTATTATAATACACTTTTTCCTGCCATAACCTCCCCACGTACGTAGAAAAAAAAATCCTAAAAGGTTTCTAGCCTAAAGAAGAATAAAGCTTAACCCAGATACTTTTTGAGGTTTAGAAAGCTACAGGGTTTGTGAGATAAAAGATATTCACTCTAACAATAAGAAATTTTTTGCTAAAATGTGCCTTCAACACTGGAGACAAAACCCAGGCTCCACCGGGGCCATCGATTCTTACAGGGACAGTGTCACCTGTGGCTCCTGCTTCACCCTGAGCCCCCCTCAGCCCATCACTCTCCCTCCTCTCCCCCCGGGGCAGGGCTCATTTATCTCCCCGAGGGTCTGGCAGGGTGCAGAGCCCCGGGGGTTCCTCCCTCTGGGAACGCCCCGGGCAGGGCTGCTGATGGATGCACGGCTGAGCTATTGAAGGGCCTGGGGAGGCACAACTGCACTGGCAGACAAATTGTGTGCTGCTGATGGGAGCTGGCTCAGAGCCACCACTGCTGCTCCTGAGCCTGCCTGGAAACCCTCTGCTCGTGTTCCAGAGCAGATCTCCTGTGTTCAGTCCCCCACCGCCCTTCTGGGCTGAGTTGGGTTTATTTTGTCTCTTCCTGGGACTCCCAATCCAACCAGAATCCCCCCATGTGTGGATCCTGCTGGGACATCCATACCTGGGACACCTGAGTGGGGCTGGGGGATGCAGCAATGGGATTGTTGGCCCTTCTGGAGCAGCAGCTGGTGGCCAGATGTTGTGTCCCCCGGTGCTTCCAAAGCTCCAGGGACAGTTTAATCTTCTGCCACATGAATTTCTAGGGCTTGTCCCCATCCTTCATGTCAGCTCTGTGCTTTTTTCCCTTTCTCATCTCCCTGTATCCTGGCTTGACCCAGCTTCAATGATCCACCCACATGGCAGAGAGCTTGATTGGGCTCACACAGCCCTGAGAAAAAAATTCTGCCTCTTCAACAGCAAAATTCAGTCTCAGCGAGCTGCAGCCACTGAATTTGTTGGTGCACGAGGGCTCCCGGGGCTTTCCCCTTGTTTGTCTCCAAAATCCACCGTGAAGAAAATATTTTTCAGCTCTGTAATCCCCCTGGCACTGACATTTGTCCCCCTGCTTCCAGCAGAATGCCCCATTCCCATCTTGATTTCAAGTCCTCCGCAGCCTGTGGAAAACCTTCCATCCCAGGACTCTCTGGGATTAGAAATCTCTATAATGGGAATGAACTTTTCAAGCCTGTTGTGCTTCATAAGGACTCAGTTCTGCTCCCATCTGAGTCCCAGGGGCAGCTGGATCAGGGGATACAATCACAGAGCCCTCCTGCAGTTGTTTCACAGGAGTCCCTCCGGTAAGGACCGGCAGAGTCCGAGAAAATAAAGCTCACCCCGGAGAAATAAACAGATATCATGCACAGAGAGTTATTTTTAGTCCCTTGCCCACCAGTTGTGGGGGTTTGTGGGCACCACACTTTGAGAAAATGATGGAGATCTGAATCCAAAATGGATCATGATAACAGAATTAAGGAAGGTTTGGAGAACTTGGCCTTCAAGGGAGGTCTGAACTTTGGGTGATCTGCTCCAGGACAGTGATTTTAACCTGCCCAGTGAATCTGGAGCCCTTTGGCCAATATGAATCCACCCAAATCCTCCTTTTTCTCACCTACCTTGTGAGGAAATCTGAAGGACAACCCAGATGCCCTCAAACCTTGAGATTACAGGTTTAAGGAAAGCAGAGAACTGGGATGTGGAGCTGTAGAGAGCTGAGTGAGAAGGAAGGAGTGCCAGGGTCTGCTTGGTAAGGGGAGATATTTTTGCCCTCAAAGGACAGCTCAGTGCTGAAAGCCTCCCCTCTGCCATATTGATGGGTTGGCATCAGCCAAAACGATCCTAGGAAGTCTTTTGCTTTAAAACCACAAACATTTATTAATAAATGGGCTCCCAAAGCAGCAGCTCCTTTGCCACATTGCCTAAACCAGTGGGATAAATAATAAAACTGTCTGGATTCCAGTCAAATATCACACAAAGAACCAATAGCACCAACTGGATGCCTGCAAGTGATTTTGATCCACTTCAGATGAGATCCTGCACCTTTGCTGCCTCAGGTTATTTTGGAATCCTCTCCTGCTCATCTCTCCTTTTTCTCAAGGCACCATTCAGGGCCCAGCAAGGGCAGGGCGAGTTCTGCTCCTTGAATGGAGTCTTCAACAGGAGGTGCCTTGGGTTTTAATGTAAAAGGATCAAAAAGTAATGAATTATAAACAAGCACCACCCCAGCAGCTGTCTGGTGACCCAAGGTACCAAATTGTAAGCGTTTAAAGAGAAAACCCCAATCCCTCCAGCCATTTCACTAACTCACTGAGGAATCTTTCCATGTGCTGCCATCAGGTGTTGGCTTCTCCGTGTCAGAAACCAGCTCCAAGGTTTTTTTCCTTGGGAGTAAGGAAGGCTGAGGAGGCAACATTCCTCTTTTAACCAAACCTGACCACAATTTAACCCTTCAGGGACCCCCTCACTGCCGCAGCTCCACGAAAGGGTGGCACAGGAACAAAACATTTTTATCTGCAAGTCCGTGAAAGCCTTTTAATGGTGAAACCCCCTCAGGAATATTTTACAGAGCATAAATGAACCAGTGAGTGTTTCTTTCCTGCAGTGCCAGGAAACCCTAAAGGAGGGAAACTTCAGAGTGATTGTGTGATATTTTATTTTTGTCATATTATGTGACAGATTATTACGACTCTTTTTATATGTATTTATAATATTATACAGTACTTCTGAAAGCAGGAAGACCTGAAAACGCTGCTGAATAATTCTTCTTTCTTAGGTGTTTTCACAAATAAATATCTTTCACCATTTTTTCTGTTCCTAAGTACTGTGGGAGCAATCCTTGAACTTTTTCCTCAAAGGGTGGAATTCCCACTGGAGCGGCTGTGAGGCTTGAAAGGTTCAAGCCTCTGTTTTTACAAGGGAACAAATGGCAGGAGTTATATATATTAAAAAAAAAAAAGCAAAATAAAAGAGTGGCAAAAGGGGGGAAAAAAAAAAAAGAAACCTTTTCAGCCTCTACTCTCTTTAAGGGCAGTTAAATGGGATTTGCTTCCCTTTTTATCTTCCTGTTCCTACTTTTCAAAGCTGGGGTTAAGTTCAGAGGGAGGAATTTGGGACTTGAAGGCGTCAGTGACCACAGCCCGACCCAGCCCCGGGAGCTGCTTGGCATTCCCAGGAATGGGGCTGACAAAACCCTGGAATTGCTGTGAATGCCCCCCAAATATCCAGTCAGGAGCAAACCCGAGCTGGCTGCGGGGCTCAGCAGTTTGGGGAATTCTCTGGGGGAAGGGAGGCCTTATCAAGGAATCCGAATATCCAGAGGAGCCCCGTGGAAACCTCAGCACGATTTGGGCCAGCCACAGTGGAACTTTCACTCTTAAAAGGAACTTAAGGAGGCAAAGCTTCATTTCCTGAGATTTAAGGAACTTTATTAAAATTCCTGCCCCCCCTTTCCCGCCTTTACTGCATTAAGAGTTGGCAGAGGCTTTGGAGTTGGAGAAGCAGCCTTGGTGTGAAAGGGTTTTTAGAGGGGAATCCAAGGAATCATTGCCCTAATAAAGGGAAACCCAAGGGGAGGGGATTTTAAAGCTGTTGCAGCCTCACCATCATCGGAGATGTACAAATAAAATCTCTTTACCTTTTGCACAGTAATAAACTGAGTTTGGTATCTCAGAAACCCCACAGACCGTCCATAGAAATGACCAAAGGGGTGGTTTGGGGCAGCATTTGGTCACCAAGCACTGCCCAAAATTCTGATTGCCAAATTAGTGTGTGGGAAAGAGAAATGTCATTTGGATAAACAGCAGCATTTAACAAGAAAAGAAAAAAAATAACAACTTGAACAGCTGAGTTTTCATCTTTCATTCATCCCAGCAAGGAAAGGTGAGGTTTTATTTCCAATTTATTTATTTGGGGTTTTTGGTAGCTTAAATGTGTGAGAAGACAACAAGAAGAAGAGGACAATGGGAAGAGGACAATGGGAAGAGGACAGAGGTCCTTTGAGGTGAAGCCCACAGCAGGATGAGGGAACCCTGTAGATTTTTTTTGGCCAAACTGGGCAATCTTGAAGAGCAGGAAGGAACCACGGCTCCTCTCAGCCACAGTGGAGCACATCCATAATGGACAAGCCTTTTTCCATCCTCAGGAGTGGCACCGACCCCAGCACAGGCTGTGGAGGGACAATATCACAAATGTGCATTAAAAATACAGCTCTTACTGCAAGTGATGGATTTGTCAGAGCTTGAACATGGAATTGGGATTAATTCATGGGCTCTGCAAAGCCCTTTCCCCTCCTTGTTGTCGTCAACATGGGAGAAGCCCCTTGGAGGGTTATTTAAGTAATCCTTGCTGGGTGCAAACTGCAGAGGTTGGGAAAGTTGTGCTTTATTTTATGTCCTCTCCTGCCACTGGCTCATAAAGATTTTCATCCCAGTATCTGCTCCTAAGGATATCAGATTAATATTAAATAATTAAAAAAACAACAACTGGGCATTGAAAGGCAATTTGAAAGCCTTCATCTTCCTTCTTTCTGAGATTATTATTCTGATAGAGGTGAGTTCTGTCTGTTACAGGTATCACTGCTATTCCTAAAAGCAATGGGATGAGTTTGGGTAGAGGGAAGCATTTTTCCACTTCTTCCTTCCCACAGCAGTGAGTGGCCCTTTATTCTCCCTGAGTCTGGAGTTTTCCTCACTCTGATTCCACAACAAACTCTAGGACCATCCATCCACCTGCACCCAGGGATCTTCAGTGCCAGCTGCTGACACTGTCACAGGGACTTTGGCATCAGCTTCTGATAAAAAGGAGATTGTTTTGAGAGTTTGTGGTTAGTTTAGGTGTGTATCATGCAGTTAATGGTGCTGGAAGCCCCCCTGGCTGTATCCCCACTCCTGCATCCTGCAATTCCATCCCCACTTTTAGCTGCAGGAAGGGAATCAGCAGATGTGTGTCATTAGGCTTTCCCCGCTAAGGAAAGTAATAAGGTTTTTTGAGCGTTGTGAAACGCTTTTCTCTAAGGCTGGGACATAAAGCTTTGATTATCCCTCGGTGCATTTCACTCCATCAAATATGAAAACCATAGATTTCCTAGGATTTAACTCGCAGGCAGATTCAGAACACTTAACCAAACATTTTGTGTAATGAAAAAACACGCGGGCTGCTGGGGAGAGGAGGGGCTTGGAATCAGCTCCTGGAGAGTTTCTTTCCATTCCTGCCACTGACTTGCTGCAGCTTTGGGGTGAGTCTTCAGTTCTTTTTTCGTCTCATCTTGCTGAATCATAAAATGGATCTCACAAATGCCAGGAGCAGTGATGTTTGTGGGGTTTTCCCAGCAAACAGCTCTCTAAAGCACAGTTTGCTCGGTGCTTTGTTGGGGTTTATGGCTGTGCCCTCCTCTTCTCCAGGCCTGCTGCTGTTCCACATCTCCAAAAGGGATCAAATGGATCCCATGCAACTCCCAGAGGGAGGATTTCCTGGGATCCTCAGTGGTGCCAAAGCTGTTCCCGTTGCCATCAGCAGAGTGACCAGTTGCAACGAGAGCTCTGTGAAAATTCCAGCAGCCGCCTGCATTTTCATCCCTTCCCATTTTTCCAGGGCTGCATTTTGTGTCTCTTCCCATTTTTCCAGTGCTGCAGCTCTCCCCTTGCCTGGCCTCCAGGCTGGGGGAAGGCAAAAAGTGTTTTTTCCTGCCTCCCACCTCCAGCAGAACGATAACCCAGGAGCCCCTTGGAGTGCAGCGAGTTTGGCAGCGATTCCCTGCTTGTGCATTCAGAAATACCCAGCGAGCTGTGAACTCACCATTCTGAATGAAAATCCAACTGGTCCCAAGCCCGAGGGTCACAGGAGACCTGCTGTAATGTATGGAAAGATTTGACTCAAATTGCAGCTTTTGCAAGAGTGTCTAGGACAGCAGCAGAAATAAATACTGGATTTTAAACCCGTGAAGTTCTGGGATGACTCTTTCAGTGTTTGCATCCTATCAGCTCTGCAATCTCTCTGCTTTTTGCCATGGAAAACAATCTTTATTTTGGCAAATATTGAGGGGTTTAAGTGTATTATGCAAATTATTTTAAATGCCTGTTTGGATTCTGATTTTTTATTATTTTTCTTAGAAGGTCACTGAGGAAAGGGAAGAGTTCTTGTTTGGGGGTTAAGGAAAGTGGTGGAAATCCATTCCAACAGAAAGCTGGAGAGAGTTCTCAGCCTGCAAGTGAAATTGGTCATTTTTCCCTGCAGATTAAGAAAAAAAATCCATTTGGCTGTGTTTATTGTAGAGGAATGCAGAGAAAAAGGACAGGGAGAAAGAGACAGAAGAAGCAAAATATTTGCATGATTTATGGGAATTTTGCAACTTCCAACCAGCCCTGTGGGGTGACCTGTTGTCATGAAATGAAAAAAAACAACAAATAAACCAGGGAATGATTCCCGAGGTTTATCCCAGCACTACTGGGCAACAGCTCTGCATGGCTTGGGGTTGTAGTGAGAAATCCCCACTGCACTGCAGTTCCCAGCCCGAGGCAGTGCCATTGAGAGCAATACTGGGATGCATTCCCAGGGGACTTTCACTCCCTCACTAATTTGGGGTAGAAATGTCTGTGGAAATCAATAGAGCTGCCTCATATTTTGGTCTATCCCATGACACAGTTCCTTAAAATTACTGCACAAGATTCACAGGCCTTGCTCCCCCGTGGGATTCCGTGGTGCCAGAGGAGCTGGAGCTGCCTTGGCTCCTAGGAATAAGCACAAGTTTTTTATTTTCTTTTTCTTTATGCTACTGTTGAGGAGAAGAAAGGGATTTCTCCCAGTCTGCATGGAGGCAATGAGGAAATGGGGATTTCAGGAGGTTCCCCAGAGCTGAGCAGGCAGGGATGCCGTGGACAGGAGGGTGGATGTTGTCTGCACTCAGCCTGCCGTGGCTTTCCAGCAGTTTCTGGGGTTGATGGGGTCAGTCTGGATTCACAGACACCCCTTGGACATGGGGCTTTGTCCTTCCAGCTGGCACAACTGCAGATGGGACCGAGCTGGGACCCAGGAGAGGCAGGGCTGCTGACAGAAATTCCTTCAAAGAATTGCAAAAATCCCTTCCCCTTCCCCTTCCCCTTCCCCTTCCCCTTCCCTTTTCCCTCTCCCCTTCCC
>VYXG01007137.1:16105-65428 GCA_013397235.1 Lanius ludovicianus | reverse complement strand
AGGCAGAGTCACCTAGAGCAGGTCACAAAGCAATGCGTCCATGTGGGATTTGAACATCTCCAGAGCAGGACTCCCTNTCATCCAGTGTCATGGGAGAGGTGGCTCTCCACTCTCCAATCCCCTGTCACCTTTGTAAAACTATAAGTAGTGGAGTCAGATAATAAACTTCCTCTTTTCACCCTCACCTTCAGCTGTGTGAACACGCGTGTGCTTTCCGTGTCCTACTGCGACACAGGAAAATAAAGAAGAGAAAGTCAAGATGTTACTGTTGAAGTCTAGAGGTAGTTTCTGTCTTTTTGGCTTCGCTTTTACCACAGAATTGTTAGGCCTGGAAAGGATCTCTGGAGATCATCCAAGTCAACCCCTCTGCCAAGGCAGAGTCACCTAGAGCAGGTCACAAAGCAATGCGTCCATGTGGGATTTGAACATCTCCAGAGCAGGACTCCCTACAACCTCCCTGGGCAGCCGGTTCCAGTGCTCTGCCACTCTCAATGTAAAGAAGTTCTTCCTCATGTTGAGCTGAAACTTCTTGCGTTTTAGTTTATGACCACTGCTCCTTGTCCTGTCACTGGGCACCACTGAAGAGAGTCTGGCACCATCATCTTGGTACCTGCCTTTGAGGTATTTATAGGTGTTGATGAGATCCCCTCTCAGTCCTCTCTAAACAGGCACAGCTCCACAGTCTCTCCTCATAAAAGATGCTCCAGACCCCTCATCATCTTTGTGCCCCTCTGCTGACCCTCTCCAGCAGCTCCTTGTCTTTCCTGTACTGAGGAGCCCAGAACTGGAAACAGCTCTCCAGATGTGGCCTCACTAGGGCTGAGTAGAGGGGCAGGATGACCTCCCTCAACCTGCTGGCCATACTTTTCCCAATGCACTCCAGGATACCATTGGCCCTACTAGCCACAAGGCACTGCTGGCTCATGGTCGGCTTGCCATCCACCAAGACTCCTTGGTCCTTCTCTGCAGAGTTGGGTCAATCCCCAGCCTGTGCTGGTACCTGGGGGGTTACTCCTCCCCAGGCACAGGATCCTCTAGTTCCTTTGTTGAATCTCAGGTTAATAAAATCTGAAGCCAGTTCTTGTGCAGTCTTTTCCACTTCAAAAGCAGGTCTGAATGTTTAATCTTCTGTATTAGAAACAGTCAACACCTCAGAGGGATGGAAAAAAACTACACCAGACTGTTCTTCATACAACTATTTATTGCCAACCTACTTCCTTTCCTGAAGCTTACAAAGTCACCACAGCATCTGAAGACATGACAGAATGGGATGCTGACTGAAAGCACATTTTTCCTGGAGATCAGAATATCCCTTAGACAGTCCTGAGAACTGAATGAAATCACCAATTCACTAATGTTTTTTCTTTCAAATGAAATATTAAATTTTTCCCCAAACAAGTCTACATCAGGAGGTCCTATTAAGCCTCTGCTCACACTGGAATGTCGAATTGCCCTGATAGAGGACTCCCAAAACACAGGATATCACCAAGGTATGAATGATGATGGGCCTGGATTTGCCTGGCAGCACAATTAGATGTCTGCAGACCTTGTTTTAACATAGCTTTGAATCACCAAAAGAAAAGAAAAATGAAAATCCTTCTGAAAAATCTCAAGTGTGCCTTACAGGTAACACAGACAAGGCACTAGAAGCAGGGCTTATCCTTTAAAAGTACACAAATTATATATAAGCATCAAAAGACATTTAAAAAAAAGTACAATAACAAACATGTAAGTAACACACTTAAATAAAATGGGATTTCCACAACAGCTCAGCAAATACTCACAACAATCAGGAAATGTCTTTTCCAGAGCTACCATAAAATCCTGCACTGAACTTTTAGTATTTGGAGTCTCCAAGCTAGTCTAGAAGACACTCGTCAAAGAGACTTTCTAAGAGAAATGATTAATGAGCTTTGACACTTTTTTTGAAAAATTTTGAGCTAGCTACATGTCTCTAATGAGTGTTTAAGTCTGAGAACTCAGTATGTTGTATTTAAGAATGTCTTTATCCACTATATGAATGTAATTTCCTCAGAGAAAATGCACGGTTTTGGCAGTATCTAGATTTCTAAATGTAAAAGAACAACAACAAAAGAGGAATGGACACCATGTTTACGTGAACCTGACTGCATGTAAGAGAAAACAAGATTGCTGCTGCTATGTTTTCTTACAGAGTGCTAAATTAGCATTATGTCATGGGAGAACTAAGCCTTCTCTAATCCTTATGTCTAAACTCCAGGGAGATCTACACAGAAATGAGAAGGAGAGAGCCAGCAGAGAGAAAATAATGCAGTGAAATGATGCAACTAAGGAGTAAGAAAAAAGAGCAGAAAGTTAATACTTAAAACCTGGCCCACAGGGGCACCCAGTGCTCTGTAAATAGCAAAGCACTCACGACATTCACTGAAAGTATCATCTCCAGCTGATAAAGCAAAACTGCACAGATTTCCCTCAGATAATTGCATTACTTCTTACACTTTTGAAAATCAATTTGTGACACGTTGTCTCACCTGAACCTGACCCAGAAGAATAATCATCATCATCAATTGGATAGACGCCTGATGCTTCTTCAACAGAGCTGTTGTCAAGGTATAAATCTTTATCAGAGGTCAAATCTGTTCTCTGGAAAACAGATAAGAGGGAATGGTTAAAAGGATAACAGTTCTGCAGTGCAGCAGTCTCTTCATCTTCACTTCTATTTTCTAGGTTGATGGTGGCACACTGAAGTTTGTGCTTTCAGTTTATGCCATGCATTCATCTAAGTTGTTAAAGAAATTTGTAAAATTACAGCATTACTCCCCAAAAAAGCAACAATCCAAGGCTGCACAATGAAAACCACACTTCATCTCATTAAATGCATGAATGAATAAACAGGATTTGCAAATACACTCTGCAGAGCTTCGGTAACAAGAAGAAAATCCCAGGACTGAAGCCCTCTGTCAGGATCTCAAATATACCAATCTATAGGCTGTCACATGAAGTCTGTTAATTTGATCTCAGAAGAGAAGGAACAAAAGCATGTATCAAAAACTATCTCAGAGCTTAATCAAGCCAAACCTCATGAAGTTCTCTAGTAGTTAGAATGCACAACTGGGACTACAGAACACAAATGTTTCTAAGAGAGTGCTATTGATTAAGGATTATGACCTTTCCAGCCAGATAAAACAGCATCATGCTCCAATTCTTAAATGAACACATCTCTCCTAAAATTTAACTGCATCTTCAACAGGCTAAAAATCTGGTTTCTTGTGACTATCACCACACTTCTATGTCTGCAAGTATTTCACCACTAAACAGAGATTCTGTTAAAATGAGCTCAAAATAGAACAAGCTATCAGTCACCTTTTAAACTGACAATTCAGGCTTAGGAAGACTAGGAGTTGTCTTCCTCCACCTCAGCTTCCGGTTTCTTAACAGAGAATAAACTTCCTTAGGAGAGCCGGGTCTCTTGGATTGCTGAAAAGGTACCTGGCATTATAACTCCTATTACTTTAACTAGCACTTCTGTCTATGCCTGTTTGTCATGACTTTTTCAAAAATATGACAGTTATAAATGGACTTTTAATTAAAAAAAAACCAAAAAACACCTAAATGCCAGAACGCTATAGCAAAATTCATCTATTCAGGACCTCATATAAGCACTCAATCCTGCTGCTCCGAGTCCCAAAGGTTTCCAACTTATTTATTACTGCATGGCACTGACTGCCCCTTTCATTCCACCCAGCACTCACCGTAGCTTTCTTAAAGGAGTACCATACTGTGAATGGGTTAACTCCTGTATGCAAAGACTCAAACTTTACAAGGTAACTTTTTTCCCCAGAGGTCTAAAATTATTGTTGAAGACATTTGTGATTTCTTTTCAGGATTCTTTTTTTTTGGCAACAGATTTCTGTTTAAAGCCTTTTCACTGCTCTTCAGGTTGATCAACAATAAAACAATTATTCTTTATGAAAAGCAGAAAGGCCATCCTGATTATTAGTGCATTTCACAGTAAAAGATCTTTGCATGGGGGCTACCTAATACTTTTCTGAATAGATCTGAACTAAAATACCCCGATTTTCTTCTACAGAGGAAAAGAAAACCAACATGATTCTTGGTCAAAGTCTACTCCTACTATGGCCACTCTTACATGGGATATGTGGAGGGAGGAAAATGCACCCTTATCTTAAGTAAGCTTACAAACACCTGCTCTGATCTGCTGCTGTTAATTCACATGGTCTGCCTGAAACTGGCTGCAGTCCAAAGCAGAAATTTAAGATGTCTGGTCACTATCAAACAACTTAATTCTTTTAAAAGATGACTCTAAAGGAAGTCATGAAGTACCTTAGTATGTGTATACGTGGTATTGTAATTAAGACACAGCTGAGACTGTTTCCGTATAGGAAAACAACTCCCTGTCACAGGACAAATATCCTGCTCTTGATCCAGCTGCCACAATGGACCAAGCCACTTCACCTATTTCACTTTCAGACACAATCATGGTACAAAAAAAACCTACTCCTCAATATCAGGCAGGAAAAAACAAAAACATTTTAAAAAGGAAATGCAGGTGGTTGGTCATAAATATAGAAAAGTATGCATGAGTATTCAAAAGTGAATGTTACCCAATGTTAAGTTGCAAAAAAAAGTTGAAGATCTACATGTAGGGAATTTCCCAACAATGGAAGTTGCTTTTGGCAAGAGGTGAGAAACAGCCTGAGTTTGCAAAAGTAAGGGAATGAAAACCAGTCTTCCTGAGAACAGAAGCATCATACAGCTATGCCCAGAATTTTTAATGTTCAGTAAAAATATGATCTTATCAATAAAGTTATTCCCTAGACCATTTCCAACTTGTCTATATCAGAAACAAACTTAGTAGGATTCAAAAACCAAACACTTGCTTCTTCTTCCTTCCACAAAACAACCACCCTGCTCTCTTCTTCCCAGCCTCACAGTACTCAGAGAAGACAGAAATGACTCCTGACAGCTCTTCTAACAATTCAGTTTCTGTAAGATAGATGAGCAGTTAACCCAACCCAGCCCAAGTGCCTGGTCAGTCAGGCTTCCCACCATCATATTCACTCCCTTTCTTTCAATGAATTATGTCTCTTCAGCTGCCAAAAGCTTTTATTTCCCACAATGCCGAGATGCTCTCAGGATTTAAACCAGCCGAACACAGAGGAACAGAAATGGAAGAGAAGCTGAGTAGCTTTCAGCAGGAATTTGAGCCTCTGTTGTATTTTATTCTGGGGATACAAAGAATACAATGTGAAACATTATTTAATAACTAGTACTGTGGATGGCACATCATCATCAGAATGAGCAAACTACTCCCCACAGTCTTATAGAACCAGTACAATATTTACTATAGGGAGAAATACATGGTACAGTAACTTTCAAATACATTCAGATCAGACATCAAGTTCCACCTGAAGAAGATGTTTTGCAGTCTCTCTGACCAGAGCCCCTTGCCTCAGTTCAGCCTGTTTCAGTACAAATGATTCTCATCTGGTGAAACTCGGGCAGGACACAAGCACCCTCTCAAATCAAAGGCAAAGGAAGCATATTCTATCTTAAAAATCTCTAAGCATCTGCACAGATAAATGCATTCATTGCACTGTCTTTGCAAGCTGGCTAGTAGACCCAGAGTAGAAGCACCCCCTCTATACCCACAGCTTGCCCCTTTTATCCCAGTTGCTCAGAAACACAGAGATGCCTTAGGCCACTTGGAAGGAAAACTGCTTTAAGGCTCAGAAAAAAAAGAAAAGCCCAACAGTTAACAAAAAACCCCATAGCCATTAAAAATAATTCTGTGAAGATTAGGCTTGGAAAAATGAGAGAAAAATAATGAAAATAAAAGAATATTTTATGTTGTTTAGGTCAGTACCAAGCACTGAAGCCCTGCTTTAAAATTTTATGCTCTCCTATGTTAAAATAAACTTGATTTAGTATTTGCTCTAAAAATGTTTTCTTGCTTGTCAGCTGGGAATCCATGGGGGTCCATGGACTACTTCCAGGATGTTCACAAAAGACAAGTTGGAAAAGCTAATCTGTTGTCAGTAGGTTTGGACACAGAAAAGTCTGTATTAGCATTTCAATATATTTAGGAGGAAAAATAAAAGAAAAGAAGTTTGCAAATTCTAGTTCCATAAAACTATTTTTAGGTATTATGAAGGCCAAATATTTAAGTGACTATTTCCTGTGGCTAACAACTGAAATGAGAGCCCTCATGTCACTTTTATGTAACAGCCTTATTTTCAGACCTATTAAAACGACAGGAACACCAGGCAAGGATGTCTCTCTTATCAACCCGTTAATCTAGCCCTGAAGCCACAGAACTGCTCGTTACCTCTTGACAGAGATTGCATTCTCATCCATCATTGTTATCCCACTTACATTTTATTCCAAGAATATAATGCTGCAAAATCCTGTGACCTAAATACTTCACATGCTACATGCCAATGATCACTGATTCCTGCCTGGTTATTGACTACACTGGCATAAACCTAAATCTCATGGAAGTAGTAGATTAGCAGCCATTAAGTACTAGATAAAAGACATTTCCCTACCAACAGTATGTTGAATTTGAAATCTCAGTGTCTTTATTTTATTAAATCTTAAAGTTATTTTTAGTTTAATAAATTGGGATCATCCACGACATATTAAAAAAAGAACCCAAAACCTGTATTTTGACATTGAGAGAGGAAACAAAACAAAAAACCCCTTTTTCCTGTCCCGTCATCTCATGAAACATGTAAGTCATCCATCAAAATTAAAATGACAAAAACTGAAAACACACAATGGGAGGTTTGGGAATGGACAGCGTATTTCATTAGAAAAAAATACAAAGTGCTCTGTCATAGCTATTCCCTTTCCAAGTGCTGCTGTTACTGTCAGTCCTCCCATCGCATGGGGGTGATTTTGGAGTAAGACATTAAAGGCTTTTATGCCGTGTGGATGAAGCCAAGAAAGCTGGTGTGAGCAGCAATGAAGGAGTAATGCCTACCATGGCTGTCGTGACCGTTGAAACTCAGACTCTTGGAGCAACGAGTAGCTGACGTGGAAGGAAACACTTTTATTACCTAGAGATGAACTCAAATTTTTTTCTCTGCCTTTGGATATATGCACAGGACAGATAATCTGAGGTTTGCAGCTGTGTTACTAATGATACTTTGCCTCCCTTTTTCCCCAAATGTAAGTCTTTTATATGTGACCCATTTAGGATGCAGAGAACCTGAGACTAGTATTTTAAGAGTGATGTTATATTACAAATATCTAAGCCCGAAGCCTCTGAAAATTTGCAAGCATTACAGCTGTTGATTAGGCAGAGATCTTCAATGTAAAAAGGAGAAAGAAAACAGATTTTCTCTTCTATTAACACACAGTGCAGTTTCATGTAGGCTTGTACAATAGCATGCTCAGCTGGAGAGTCTGAGTTCACTAGAATGCTGTACTCTTTACATACATTACATTTTTTGAAAACTAACTATCTGAATGCATTCATCTACAGCCTGAGAGCCATTGCAGAGGTTCTCACTGAAGGCTGGAGAAAAGGCAGTTGTGTGAAGAAGTTGTATTTCCCTCTAGGCTTCCTGCAAAAGGAACTGTGATGTGTAACGTAACAGGATTTAGTCCTAACAGACTTCATAATTGCTGACCTTGAAGCTGGCAGGTATCCTCCTACCATTTTTCCGCCAGTTCTTTGCTTTCCCTCATCACACTAAGAAAGGTGAAACTGTCCCATTAAGTGTTTGTTAATTTTGTCCAGGAATGACAAGCACAATTTTAAACANAGTACAAAACTTGAAAATCAGATTTCCACTTCAAAGTACTGTGTTTTCCCAGAGAGACACGCCAACCAGAAGAACATCCATTTTCCATTTCTCATCTTGTTACTGGTTCTCAGAGATGAGCTTCCACTGGCTCCTTCAGTCTGCAATTTCCCCTGCTGCCCACAGGTAACCAGCTACAAACATGTAACTTTGACAGAGGATTTTATGTTACAAGGTATGTTTACCACTACTTGTCTTAGTACAGATGTCTGCCTGTCCTTTCACTGATATGCCTCATGGTTGGCCACAGTAGAAAAGGAGGGAAGTAGTCTCCATCATTTCCTTTCAAGGTGACACTGCCCACTTTCAAAGACTCACAGGGACAAAGTCTTCCCCGCAAACCCCACCTCAGGTGCACTATGCCAACGAGGTGGAGCCTTCAGTGAAGCGCTGGTAGGAGGTGTGGTTGTGGGACTGTCCAGGAAATAAGATGCTAATAATTGGTGACTTCATTTAAGCACAAAACTCTAAGGATTCCCCATTTTCTTCCTTGGAGACACCATCCTGCTTGCACAATGCTGATATCAGTGGAGCAGGTACCAGCTGCAGGAGAGCTGCCCTGCACCACAGTCTGGGTCATTGTGATCACAGCCAAAATATCATTTCCATAATGAAAGGCTCTAGACTGAATTTTTCAAGTTTAAGAGCAAGGGTTTAATACAGAAGATAATATCCGTGTTGCTCATTTACCCCAAATCATTCTGACAGTTACCATCTCCCAATTTTATCTCAAAATGGCTTAAAATCCTTGCCAATCCTCATGCCCATCTGCATGCCCAATGTGAAACCAGCCTTCTGAGAGGAACTGCCTGGACTGAATTGCAAGAGCCACCACCACCTCCTCCACCGCTGCCTTTGGCCAATTAAATAACAAGCCTTGACTGCTGTGACTCATTCTGGAGAGCTCGTTTCCACAGGTATTTGTACAATTTTGGAGGACATTTGCTGCCCTTCCTCACCTAAGAGTGGAAGACCAAACTGGCTTTGTATGGGTGTCCCTGCTAGTGTGGTGTTTGCCCCTAGGGACGGTGGTGTGGGCTGCTGTGGGACAGCAGTGGCTCTGTCATCCAGTACGGTGCACAGCGGAGCCACTACTGCGGCTGGAGCACCTGCCAGAAAGATTATTCACGCTCCTTGTACCTCATGTATAACTTCCTGATCTTGCACAAAACTATAGCTTTAGGCCTCCAATCTCTCACGACAGATAAAGAAAGGGTTTGACCGCTTGTGGCTGTTGAGGAAAGGCAGAGAGCCCAAAATAGACACAAGTACTGCAAACTGCTTCTACTACTGCTGGTGTTCAACAATAGAAAAGTCTACCAAAAGAGCTGATTTACAGAGATTGCCTCATGTCAGAGCCAAGAGTCTAAATATGCTGGCTTTTAGGATGCACACAATCTGTTACGCCAGACTAATTACCAAAACAGAGGCGTATTTGACAGGGACAGCATTAATAAAACAACTCTTGCTGGTGTCAGACATTTCAGCAGTCTATGTCATGGCTCACACTGAAAAAAAATACACCACATCCAAGGAGACACCAACAAGCCACCACCACATCAGCTACTTTTCACTTATGGCCACACAATGAAGAAATTACAGTGCTGCAGTTGAAAGGTTTAAGTTCACACTCTTCACAAAGCCACAGAAACTCATGTGCCTGTTTTCGAACAGTCATCTGTGCCTTTAGAAACATTCCCTAATGTGCAATTACATGCCGTATGGTACACTGCATGATAACAGAACTTAAAATGGTAACAGGAAAACTTGTTTAACCTTAACTGAAAAATGTTTTTCTTCCCATTATAAAGACTCACAGATCTGTTTAGTGCATCTTTGGCCTCCTTACAGCTTTGGAGCTGAAGCTTGTCCTATTTTGAGGAGACAGATAAATGTCCTCTAAAGTTCTGGCCTGTTTGTGACGAATTCCAATGAGAAAGGCCTCTATCTTTCCATTTATTTTCACAGTGTCTGATTTTCAGCTGTGTATAATTTATCTACTAGATGCACAAAGAGACTGAACTTTAGTCCTTACCCAGAAATTGTCTTGCCCACGGTGGGACAGAGGTTGCTGTATGAAGATGCAGGAGGGAGACAAGCAAGTACGGCAGCAAGACAAGGCAGAGCTTTCTGTCCTTACACACGAGTACCAGCAGCATCACCGGTGATGAAGGACAGATCAAACAACTTCCTCCACGGTCTCCACATCAGTTACCCTACAGCCTCCCTACCCATGGCTATTAAATTAGGCTCAAGCTCATGAGTAATATTAAAGGACTGCTACCTGAATAAGACCATAGTCGTGCCACTCCAAAGATATATTCATCATCTACTCTGAGGAAGTTACCTGTATCTTCATTCAGTTATAATAATTTTCTGCAAAAAACAACCTTTACCTCTGTGGATCTTTGCCACCACTATAGTACAGTGAAGAGCAGTTCTACACGGGCTACAGCTTAGGACCAAGAGATCTTACTAATTCCATGACCACATAAAACTTACTCCAACTTCAAAATGGTTACTTAGAAATTATAGAGGGGCCCACCAAATCTGATGTCACCTGAGTCAAACAGTACTGCTGTGCTGTTTATGCAAACCCCTCAGCTTGATGTTCTCTAACTCCACACCAAATGGTCTTTTCCTGTATGTGAAACCCAGAAATGAACACTGCAGTTGTCTCCTTCACCTTGAAAATCTCAAGTCTGCTTAACAGTCAATTAGAGTACACATCAATTCCTGTTTCCCACATAGAAGCAGAAGTTTAGTATCAAAGTTTCTCCGGGTATCCCCAAATTAGAAGAATCAAAGCCCTTTCAAGCTTTCATGCCAAGCCATCAATCGGTGCAAAGAATAGTTTATTCTTCAACTCTGCCTTTGACATAGGCACGATACAACAGGGAAACTATTTTAAAGGGCTACAGCTGGATCAGCTTCCAAAGTGCTACTCCAGACTGAAATATTAAAGGGCAATATACAGGTGAAACAGCATCAGAAGCCAGTAGCCAGCAATGTGCATCACAGATTGATTTATCTCAATTAGCACAGCAATTTCCTGCACATTTTCCATCGGTTTCCCTAAAAATAGGATCAAAATCACCATGCAAATTGTTGTCACAGCTCAAAATGCTAATCAGTTTTTTAAGGACACAGCAGTCCATGTGCAGACAGGTGAAATTTAAGGCACAGCCATGACTGAGAAGCCAAATGAACTCCTTTGAAAATGTTGAATGAAGAGGTCAGCCTGTCTTTGAATCACCAGTCACAAGTCTGACAGGAAAAGGAGAAGCAGGTAGCTTTTGGAGTAGAGTTCATAACTGCAAGTACCTGCCCCACTCAGTGCTTTTATGTCTAATGCATATTGGCTCTTCCACGCACACCTCCTCTCTCCTTTCATGCTTTACTGATCCTTTTTGCTAATCAATCAGAAGAACTAACACTTATATTTTCCTCCCTCCTCTTGAGAGTGTGGATGAATGATTAAAGCTGTCAGGGTAACCTCTTTGGCATTCATGCCAATAACTCCCCACCGAATAGCCTTTCCTCTGCCTCACTGCCCTGGCCCAGTGGTGATTACTGCAATTCCTTGAAGTGGTCAAATTGCAGGGCAGACCCCATGGAAACCTATGTGGAGTTGTTCTAGTTCATACCAAAGAATAATGTTTTTAATACAGATTGTTCTTTTTAAAACTCTACAAAAGCAGCTGTAATCAATCGTAGTGGGAGCACTGCAAACCTCCACCAGGTTTCAGAATCCCCATATTGATTCCTTTACGGTCCATGGATTTCAACAAAATAACCCCATGTGAGGAACTGAGAGTCAACTAACATGTAATCATTTAAATTAAGATCTCTTTGCCATTGGTAGCAAGAATTAGCAATAAACTGTCTCAATCAATTACATTCCTTCTGCATAAACAGGAAAACTATATATAAAACAACTACATTATTATGGTTACATTACACAGCAATGAAATACTGCTAGCAAATGTTATGCATGGCAGATGAAATTTGTCAGAGATGAGGAGGAATCAACTTCACAGTTTAAGGAGTGAGCATTTCCAGTTCTGTAATGCGTAACCTGTTATTCAACAGAGCCTTACTCACTGAACAACAATGACTACCTCAGAGGACACTCCTGTTTGTCACCTGCAGCCCCCAGCACTCCTGGTGATATCCCACCAAAGCTCCCCACAAGCAGAAAAATGACTACTTGGTACACCCACAATCTGCTTGATATTTCTAAAGTTGTGTTCAGTTGTAGCAAAGAGCTGCAGGAACTTCTCTCCCTCCTACAAACACATGCAACCTATTTCAGAAGATAAACTCCACTACATTAAGAGAAATCCTGGATTCCCTAGAACTGAGAGGAATACAGGTGGTAGCACATTTATATCCCAGGCTTGCTAGATTCTTAGTTAAGGAAACTAGAGCTCAAATAAGCTGTAAGTATGCTTAAATGAAACACCAGGGTCTCTCAGTTTCACTGCAACAGAATATGCAGACTGGGCACTCGACACAAGAACAATTACTCATCCCATAAACAAATACATAAAACCCCCCAAATCATCATCTTTTTACCACTTGGGGTGCTAGCAGAGAAGATAATCAGCTCAAAACCAGTACTGTATAATGATGCAAAATGTAAACTGAACTGCAGATCAATGTTAATTTTGCATTAGCCAGAACATGCTGGATGTACTGACTTCTTTCTCCAGTCCAGGAAAACAATCACTTCATTTATTCAGGTAACTACTTCCAACTTGTTAGGTGCTGGAAGGTAGGGAATTAGTTTGTCCTAGGTCAAAAGCACTGGTAAATTCAAAACTTGGTTAAATTAGGCCACAGTCTCTACTGCCAGACAGATAAACGGTATCACTACTACTTCTTTCCACTGGTATACTCTTCTCAGACACTGACAGCAAACACAGACAGCATTGAGACACCATGTACATCTCTGTGAGATACCTCATTGTATTCCACATCCCAAAACAGAAAAACAACAAAGATGATTTTATTGCTATTTCCAGGTGTCAACTCATCTCACTGATTTCCAAGATTAAATTGTTGGATTCAGCACTCTGATTCCATCTTACTTAACTGAATTTTTGCTACAAAGGCTTGGTTTTCATATCCTCTTTGATGCCTACAAAGATAAGAAACAAGTTTACTTCACATAGGATAAAACATCATTCTAATAACTTCCACTATAAAAGCAGTTGAGTGAAATCAGAGACAGGGTGGCTCACACAGGCTGTGTGTCTTCAGAAGCAGTCTTCTGTCTGGTATGCTGCCCTTCAGGCACAACTCCCCTCCTTCCACCAGGGAGAAGGAACTAGTGCAGCACTGCCACAAGCACAGCCAAAGACAGCAAACAGGTTGTGCTGGGGAGGACACAGCATCCTGCCAGAAATGCTAGACAAATTCCTAGCCAGCTGGGGCTGAGGCAAGGAGGAAGAATTTTCCCTCCTACCCTCCCTCTGTCTTTGGCTTTCCTGACAGTACTCTGGTGCAGCATCAGACTGGACAAGGGAACCACGGGTACAATTTCTTCTAAAGACATACACAGCCCAGAGCTGCATTCAGAAACTAGGTGGATATACTGAGCAGAACCACTAAAAGAGAATTTCAACTACACTGTTAGGAATTTCTCTCCACACGGTTGCCCACATCAACTGCGCAGCAAGACAAACCAAGGCAGAACCTTGGTGAGGCAGTCTGCTGTGAGCCTCCATACCTGTGCCTGCACACACTGTAACAATTAACAAGTATTCATATTCCTGAGAAGAACCAGCTAACATGTCTGCTCTTAAAACCCCCCACAAGTGTACATGGACACAGAGAGCATCAGGCTAAAACTGCACAGTAAAAAGTACTCTAAAATAAAAGGGCTACTCCACAATCAGTGCAAGGGCTGATGCCAGACTTCCTACACAAGTTCCCCTTTCCTGCTTCTTTCCCTTGTGCTACTGCCTCCCTATGAGCTGTGCAGATGGATATGGCAGAACATGGACCAAAAAACTCTGAAGATATGGGAATTTCTCAAAATAAAAGTTTCAACTGTAATTACATAAGGGACCACCTTCAAACAGCACATATTTTTTTTGGTTTAAAGCATGGTTAAGAAAGCTGTTGGTTTAATTGAAATTCTAGTGGCAACAATCTCTCCCAGTTATCATGAGCAACTACTTTTAATAAAATTGAAGTAAGCTTCACACTGATTACCTTCAGCTGATGTTTTAAAAATAATGCTATTTAAATTAGGACCAAAAGAATTAATACATTCGTAATGAAAGCAGGGATAAATTACACCATATTAGATAAATCTACTTCCCTTGATTCAGTGGAAAGCAAGCCAAGTAAGTTGTTTGACAGCATTTTTAACAGTCATAGATCCGACTGAAAAGTAAAATACAACAAAGACTTCTTAACAGTATTAAGTATCTTCTAACAAAGAACAATTCTTTCTTTCTTTCTAGCATTCATACTTTAAATCAGAGTTCTGATGGAGGGAACAAAGATTTCAGTATTTCTGTAGACAAATCTCAAATCTTCCTATAGCTGTCCCAGCACCAGGAATACAAGGTTAGCAACACTACACAATCTTCACTGCCTTATCAACAGTCTAAAGCTTTTAAAATCTATATGCCAACAAAACCTCCTGGAGCTGTTACACATTGAGGATTTCACAGCATTATTGACCTGGGCAGCCTCTTTATTCTCAGTAAGTTATTTTAAGCAACTTTCTGCCAGCAAGCAAGTCTCTTTGTTAGGCTTTGTCTGTATAATGGCTAAAGCACTGCTTACATACAGCATAAAACGGGAAGCTACTAAGCAGAAACCAGAATGAGGTCTGTCAAATTCTCTTTTTCTTTCTTGTTTTCCTCTACTTTCCTGATACACTTCTAATACCCTCCAGATCACTGCCCTGCAGCCAGGAATCCTTCTGTGTACCTGAGCCACCTCCTGAGAGGGGGCAATGTGAATGCACAGCAGACAAAACAGACTGAATCCATGTATTTTTGGGACCATGTTCTCAGTAGAAGTTGCACACTTCTACTGTTGGATTAGCAACACACACTTTCTTTTGCCTTGTTTGAACTACATACAGACAGCAGAGAAACAGAACCTGGCAAGTGTATTTACCTACTGAGTGAGAAAATACATCACCTGGCTTGGGAGGTGAGGAAGAGAACAACAAAGAGAAGTAAATTTCTCATACTTCAAACTCAAACCCTGAATACCCTGCTCTATTCTTAAATCCCTTATCAGATAAAGGTCTCCAGCTTGAGGATCAGATTTTTTTGGCATGGTAGGAAAAGCAAATCTCAACCTGATACATATCAGCAAACATCAAAAAGCAATCTCATGGTCTTCTGCAGGCTTGTGCTTGGAGCTATCAACAGAGAAGGCCAGTGCTAGCACAGAGGTCTTCCTTGGATGTAACTTACAAACAGCCACAGTTGAGCAGTCACATCCATGCATCTTCTACTTTTCTACTTACAAAAATATTTATGAGGTGATCCCGTTTGAGGGAGCAGCTCTTGCTTGTACTTTTACTTTGAAGCTTTGTATCTCGAAAGCTTATGTGCCCAGAGACCCATACTATCCCCCTTGGGATACCTACATTGTTTTAATCCAAGGGCACATCATAAAATCTACTCAACTGAGAGCCCACACAAGCATAGAGAAGATTTAGATTTAGTATCAACTTCAGCATCACACTTGGTAACTAGACTCTCAGCTGAGGGCTAAAATACACAGTGGAAGCTGCCCAGGGAGAAGGGTAAAAGAAAGAGATTTAAACTTTAATCTGCAAAGTCTTTGCTAGTGATATTTTATTTCTGGATATTAGATCAACTTTTCTATTTCCTTGTTAAACCTGTACCTTGTGGAGAGAATTGAAAGAATGGATGTTTTCTAAGTTATCAATTCTGTAATGCTTGCGAGTACCATAAAAACAGCTTTTAACCAATGTCCTATAAAAGCAACTAATTCAGCACTGACATCTTTCTGCTACTTAACATGCTTAAAGGTTGGCAAAAATAGCAGACACAATGAATAAGCAACCTGCCAACCCTGTGTTATTCTAGATAAAGTGCATATGTATTCCAATAATCTGCACCTTATTTCCAATAGTTCTGCTTCAAAAATATAGCACATAATCTGCTCCATATAGCTGTCAATCAAATGGACAAATTCCCTTCAGTTTTCATTGCAGATATGTCTAAAGCAATTTCACTTTGCAAGGGTATCCCAAGATTAATAACAAAACTTTAATTCAAACCACGTGTTTTTCTATGCAAGAAATAAAAAAGGTTGCTATACCAATGGCATTAGAAAGCTTCTTGGTTCCTGTTTCTGTTTGCTTCAGGAAAAGGGTCACTCAGCAGTTAGAAAAGGAACATGCAAAAGGGGTTTCATCAGCCTAAGTGTTATGGATGTCAGCTGCTTAACAGACCTGATCTTGCACAAACCTGCTCACTTCCCTGGGTTCTGTGAACTTAAAAAAAAAATAAATAAAATCTAAGGACAAAGAGGGAAGATGTAAAAACTCTGCTTAGGGAGACCATACAGACCACTGCAAGGCAATGCAGAGTAGTTTCGCAACATTACTAGCACAAACTTGCGTATGTATACCTAAGAAAACGGAGGTCAAGAACTGCATTTCAAATGATACCAATGCAACACAAAGCAACATTTTAACATAAGCATCTATACAGCTAGAAGTATAGAATGCTCATGCAATGTGATTTTAGTAAAAAGCGTACAGGAGTGATCAAGAATAACCTTTTCTCAAAGGGCAGGGCATGACCTGTGTAAATCAGGTATCCTCATAAACACATATAAGCAAATTAGATCAAGAAGTTATCAATAAATACAATTCTTCAAATAACAGAAATGGAAGCAGTTTTTTATGGCAAGCTGAGGAAGAAGAATGTAAGGAGCCAACTGCAACATATTACATCATGGAAGGCAGCATTTGACTACTCTGACAAGACAGAAGACATCAGAAAAATACTTTCCCATACCTTTCTAAGGGACAACTGAAGAAGGGCAGATGATGACCAAGAAGCCTTTGAGAACTGAAAAGGTGAAGATCATTTCTGCTTAAAATTAAAGTCATGTCAATTCATTCAACTTCATAATGACACAATAAACAAAGATCACTAGGCAGAGGAACAAAATAGCTACCATCATTTGATAAAGAAGAGTCATCAACCCATTTCATTTCTTTAAGAAACATTGACTCTGTACTGGACACATCCCACCAAAACTAATGATACTTGTCCACTGCAATAAACAGCTGCAGTTCACTTGCAGAAAAAACTGTCTTATCAAAGAAATGCTGACACCTCCCCAGTTTGCTGTGCTGAAACTGCTCACCTCACAGCCTGAAGAGCACAGCCCTCTCTGGAGACCAAAGTCCTAGCCCAGCTCCTGACAGGGACTGTCCTTTCTCCACTAATTACATGTACACACACACACAGGCCCATGCAGCAATCCCCTGGGAAGCCTCTAATGGGCTGGGAGAGCCGATTACTACTGGCTTACAGCTCAGATGTGTGCAGCTGAAGGGTTTAACAGGCCTCCATTTCAGTCTTTTTAAATTAGTTTGAAGGCGGAAAAATGAATGTATATGAAGAACATCACCAAAAAAAGTGACATAAAACACAGTGCAAAGTGGAGAGATAACACCTCAGGTCTCACTTTCTGGAGTGAGGGCCATGTCAGGAGCCTCGATGCCTCCCAGAAAGGCAGAACTTGCTCTTTATCACCATGCCCTTCATGAGGTGGTTTACAATTTTAGAAAGAAAGATCAAGCCATGCTCTGCAGGTCTAATATTATCAACATCTGCTTTGGAGATCACTCCCTTTTCTATGGCAGGCCATGGAGCAGAAAGGAGAGGAAAAGGTCCATCCCACCTGACCCCTGCCCATGGCACCCACAGTCACTGGCCCTGGGAATGCTGCTGCTCCTCACATGCACCACCGCAGCAGCCACCGGCTTCAGGCAGGCAGCAAACAGCACTGGGAGCCAAAGGCATCCCTCCAGGCAAGCTGCAGCCTGTCTTTACAGTAAATGCAGCATTTTCTTCATTACTTTTCCAGCAGGGGCAGTTTGAAGTGGCACACCACTTGCATTCAGAGAGAAAGTAATTCTCATTTTGCCATCAGAAAGCTGCGGTGAAATTTCCAGCAAACTTTCTCCAGGCACACACCCCCTGGCACTTATTTGTCCCCATTCGCTTTGTGGCAGCTCCAACACAAGCCCAGCTAGGCAATGGCCAGCCACAGGGACTTGGCTTTTTGAATCCCCATTTTGGGAGGATGAGAGAGGGCTGTGTTGTTCCTCTCTCTGTGTCCATTACTGCCACATTTCAGAGGTAACAAAATGAAAAGCAGCTTGGGCTGGGAACAGCCAAAAGCAGTCCTCCAACACTTGCTGAAAAGAAGGGTAAAAGTGATACTTAGAGATGTGATGACAAAACCTCAGTACCTACAGACTGTATGTTGAGAGATGGCTGCAACAGTACTGCTTTTTTTTGTCTGTTCTCTTCTAAATCAATACATGAGATTCAAATAAAGGGATACTTTAGGATACCTCACACCATTGCTCCATCTTAAAATATCTTAGGAAATTAACTTAATATCCACTATCGATTTATAAGCAAGATATATAGTATCCTATATATCTTAGAGTATTCCATTCTCAATGTACAACCAGCCCTATCATCTATAAATTAAAGCTCCTGTCACTGAAAGAGTCACTGAAAGGAGTGAGCTTCTCCCTGACTTTCAAGCCTACTCCACTGAATCACGCAGATGAAGGTTTCCACTTTGCTGGAGAAGGTTGTCATTCACGACATTATGCAGCACTGAAAGAGCCGAACAGATTAAATGGACATCTGCATTTCCAGTCTCCTATAAAAGTGGTTTAATACCAAGCAGTGTTTAAACAGTAAAACTGTCTGCAATTTCTGCCTATAATGTGTGAGTAATCAGTCTCAATGCTGAGCTGCCATTACTGCTTCTCTGCAAGTAGATGGAATCCAGGGCACATACTTCTTGTTTATACCCCAACACTAAAGAGGAATTAAACACAGATTCAGTCTGCATTCACAGTGATCCTGGCACACGTCAAGTCTCAGGCTTGTATTTTCAAAGCAAAGCACAGAAAGTACTGTGAAACATCCAGTTATGGCAGCTATTTGGCATTTTACTTCCCCTCTGAATGCACCACTGCAATAAATACCCTGAGGACTTGCCAAAGCAAAGCAGAGTAACCCATGAGAGCCCTCATCCTCATACTCTTTGAATCCTCAGCACCTCAGAAGAGAGGTGCTCAGAGAAAGCACAGGATGCAGCTGTGGTCCCATGCCACCAACGGGGTCTGGCTGCTCCAGCTGGAAGGCATCCCTAGCAACAGCAGCAAACTCAACATCTTTCTCAGAATTGTTGCTTGACGTTGTCATGACTGCAGGATTAAGACTGTGGTGCTGGGGATTCAAACACTTCTTTTAACAATGCAATCTGTGTTCACACATTTTGCTTAACATGTAAGCATCTCTAGCTCTAGGGAGCTACACAGACACTGCCAGCAAAAGCTGTGCAGATCAGCAGCTGACCTCTCTGTTCAAGAACTCTGAAGGTGTTTCCATTTAAGCAGGGGAAGGCCAAGAAGGAGATGCGGACACTTTGATCCAGGTACAGGATTCAGGTTGGAACAAGGCCAGAGCTAAAGACAGGTAGCTCCCAGAGGCTCAGTGCACCCTGTGACAGGGTCACACCTGGATTACACTGCTTCCTCAGCTGGACCTGAGCAGGCACAGGCCATGCCTCTTACGCAAGAGAAGGCTTCCAGAGTGGATTAATGCTCATCCTTTCCACCTTCCTTAATTCTGTTGTGCACAGGCTGTTGCAAAGTTCTCTCTGGCATGGCATGACTAACATCCACCACCTGTTCGCCCCTTTGATACCAAAAAGGTGACACCTTCACCTCTGCCACAGTGCCAGGTTTCATGTGACAGAGACCCTTGCTTTTTCTGAAGTGGTCAGACAGGTTGTCCCACAAACACCCTGGGTTACACCATTCAATTTAGTGTGGCAAAAGTGAAACAGCCCCCCCTAACAGGGGTATCATCAGTGGTTGAATTCACACGTCTCAGCTGACAACTGCTTAAAAGCAGTTTAAAAGCAGTTCCTGCCCCATGTCTTTATTCACCAATAAATTCTGAGTGTCTAGCAAGTGGCCAGCATGGTGGGCTGGACCAGGAGCTCAGAAGATGGGCACTGCTCCTCACTCAGCTCTGCTGCTGACTGCAGTCACCCAACCTTAGTGATACCTCCTACATGGGCTGGGGCTTCAGCCAGCTTCATGGGAAGTGCCACAGTCTGAAACATAACATAAGCCTTGGATGAAACCTAATGTATTTTTCCAGTGTTATCTGCATCTACTCCTACCCACTGTGTCTCTCTGCTCAGCAGAAGAAGACAAGGGATCAAAGCAAGTCCTTGAAGAGTCACATGCACATTCCTTTCCCTCTTAATACCTATGTACAATTAGGTTTAATCACCACAGAGTTCACTTGAAAATTTGAATCCACTGGCCTCATGCTGGCTTTTCCATTTCAGAGCTTTAACATGGTGGCACTCTCAGATGAGACTAAGGAGGTAGGGAGACAAAGTCACTGTGTATTTCAAGCACCTAACTTCTCTTCACAGTAGCTAAATTTAGGACCAACAGGTCCTTCTACACATCAATGAAGAGAAGTATACTTCTCCAGCAGGCTGCTCAAGGTCCTGATTTTATGTTTGAATTCAGACTCCTCAGCTAACAATTCAACAGTCTTTCCAACACATGATAAGCAAGGGAATCAAACTGACTGAAACAGAATATGTAACATCAGGTTCCAGTAGGTCCGAGTGAGTTTTGGAATAATGCTAGAGAGGCACATTGCAAAACCAGCAGAACATCTGCATCTTCCAAGGGAATAATTACTGTGACAGCAGCACATTTACAAGACTCAGGAAAAAACCTCAATACCTTAGAGCTGCCATGAGATGTGCTGAAGAAAAACCCAAACCCCATGACTTGGGGCTGCAGACATATACTTTTGCAACTGATGGTTCCAAAAGGAGACCTCTGTTCATTTGCAATGACACACTATAACCCAGCCAAGTAGGTGACTTGTCCCTGGGCTGGAACAGCAAGTACTTATTTCTCTGGATAGTTTATAAAGAAGGGGAAAAATAGCAACTACAGCATAATTCCTGACTGCAGAGCTCTTTCAGCAAGAAGCAGCTGTATTTCTCTGGCCATGTACAACAGCAGCTATTTCAGCTATATAAGCACCTGGACGTCACTGTCATGAAACTAAATGTGCAGACTTGGCTGTATAGAAAACCAATTCTGCAGGATAATTAGCACAGCATTATGTGCTAAAAAAATTCTTTCATGTAAACTTTTTACCCCTTCCTCTGCTTCTTACAGTCACTTGTTGACTGCTATGAAAATGATACGTTCCACACTTGGAGAGCTGTAACTCTCCTCCAGATCTTGATTCTACCCCGTACAGTCATGAAATCAATAGTAACATACATCCATTCTGAATGCCATCCAGTGTGCAGAGGAGAATGCATGCTGAACATAATAATGCTTTAGGAATAAGATTTTTCATGTGCCACTTTGAGGAAAGGAAACCAAAGGAGTAGCTGCATTGTGATACAGTCATTGAAATCCTCAAGACACAGAACTATTCAGACTTGTGCTATCCCAGAAGGATGTAATGGTTTGTAAAACCTGCATACTATGTATTTTACTGTATCTTCTCATGCACACTGTGAATGAAGTGAAATCTACTAAGGCTTAAAATTAAACATATTGTATCTATCGTGCCATGGGACACAAACCAGACCAGTCAAACCAGTTCAAAATTCACAGTTCTCTTCTATGTAAAAGAGCCTTGTATACCTATCAGTTACAGAATAGCAGAAAAATTGACCTAAGGCCAACCTCTAAAAGGGAGCTGTGCTTGTGTTAAAAAGTGCTTGAAGTTTCTTGTAATTATACACCTATTCCACCTGCAGACAATAAGAACTTACTCCCTCAGTAAGACAGCACTCCAGCTCCTACTCCTGTGCCACCCTCTTCAATTTAAACCCAGGCTATTGATAAATGCCCACACAGTATGAAAATCCCCTAAGGATACCTGCATATAATGCACTTACAAGCAATGATGTCCTGGTCAGAACAGATGAAATTACCTTACACTGGCTTAGAAAACCTTCCAAAAGGGACAAATTGTCCTAATGTAATAGGAGGCTGTGGGAACAAACAAGCCTAGAACAAAACAAGACAATTATACAAAAGCAACTTCCCTACAAATGTCTGAGAGGCAATTACAGGATACTGGTGTGCTTCCTGGCCCCAAGCTGAAGTACCATTGCTGTTTATCAGTGATAGGGAAAAAGGAAGAGAGAAAAAGCACAAACAAGCATGGAGAATTTAAAATCCATTCCTGGAGAGCCCAAACTGCCCACAGGGCCAGGCTTAAAATGAGGCATTCAGCTTCAGAGACACCTTCTTTTAGGCAAGTATTTGTGTTGAGCTCTGTGTCCAAAATCCTATTTTAATCACTGGAAATCATGTAGCTGTGGCCAGGGTAGCCCTGCTGAGCTTCCTTAACACAGGCATATAGCATTGCTTGTGATGCCTCAGGCACACTTCTTCCCAGTTCCTGCTCCTGATGGACATGTGCCTCCTGCAGGTCCCATCGCACCTTCCAGGACTGGACCGTGCGAACCTCCCAGCATCAGACGGTATCTCAAATGTCACAAAAAAGTTAAGATTATTTGTCTTGTGTCCCACACTGGGAGGGTTGGATTTGCAGGCAGAAGGAGGAGGCTGTCTCTGAATTGGGGACTGGTCTGTAGCATGTAAGACAAATGACCCTGAATGAAGCTGTGCAGATGTCTGAAACACTTCTGGAACGCTCAGCTTTGTAACATAAACAAAGTCTGGCTTATCACCCTTCAGTAACAGCAACCCCTGCAAAGGAAGGCAAGCTTTGCAGAGCCAAATCTCCAGATGCTCCTCACAGCAGCAGACATCAACCTAGACTTCTGCACGCCATGTTTGCATGATACAAGATCTACACTCAGAATTTTTTTTCCCCATCAGGTTGGCTTTTTTAACTAAAAATGCCAAGCACAGAAAGTTTCCAAACTTTCAAAGCAAATTTAAGTAACCTGTTGGCAAAGAAAAGAACACTAATGTCTTTGTAACACAAATCTATTAGACAATTTTTTAACAACTAGAAAACCAAGGACCCAAATCTTTGCCCTCCTTCCTACAACTTAGATTTGCTTAAACTGGTTCTCCTTGCTTCTTTGAGAATCTGCAAGAGGACCCTGAGAATCTGCAACAGCTCCTGCACCAGTGAATGGACATGTCTAAACTTTCCCTGTGGAACTTTTCTACAGATCACTAAGTTCCCCTCATCCCCTGCTGCCTCTGACACATCTATGTCAGAGGCTGCAGGAGGCAAGCTGCTACATCAGCCACAGCTTCTTGCAGAAGGAACAATCCTCCTCCCCTTTGCCATAGTGAAAAAAGCATGTTAGGAAGGACTTGAAGGCTGCAATCCCGAACTGGACCTTTTATGAGATGAGCAGCCAAAGACAGCAAAGTGAAGCATTACTAGTTGCCTGTGTTAAAACACATGTAGATATTCTACTTCCACAGTTTCCCATTGTACAGATCACCAGCCATATATGCACAGACAGCAGCAAAAAATCTCAGTGAACATCTCATTCCTTCTTCAAGGCCAGAAAGACAGGTCCAGGCAGAATTTGCCCAGACTGATGCCTTATTACCAATGTTTCTGTCTTGGCTGGATTAAGTCAGAAACTGGCCAGACAGGGGAGTTGATAGTAGCTCTCCCTTCCTCATCACGGTGGTGATGAGAGCTCCAAATAAGGCTTCCAAAATAAATCCTACTATGACATTTTTAGGGTGTAGGCACACCCCAAAACCGCATAAACCAACAAGAGGGCTTTTGTTCTCTTGACTGAAGTCCAAGCATTTTAGAGCACTCCACTAAAGACCAACCAGAAAGGCTACCTATTTCCTTCCTTCCCAAGCTCTAAAAAATACCAGCAATGGTATTTTTCTTCAACCATAAATCAGACTGCCTACTAACACACTGCAGCATGGTATGTAAAATTTAATTTGTACAGGCAGTCAGAAAACAAAAAGAAAAATATGTATGTATGTATACCATAACTCATTCAGGTCTATTAAAAACAGGCATTTTGCTTTATTGCAATAATTCCAAAGGACATAAAAGGACAACTTTAGATTTAAAAAAAAAAACTAAAAACCTGTATACACATATACACATAAAAGAAACACATTCAAAATCCCATTCACAAAATTCAGCTATCACCAGAAAAGGACAAGCCCCAGATTTTAATTCCTTTACAGGCTTGAATTCTGTGATTAAATTAAACATATGAGCAATTAACTTTTGTGAAAGTATCATATAAGCTTTACTGCATATATAATTAGGAAGCTTTGACAGCTTCCTACAGAACAGCTATTCCCACAAGGGCTTTTAATTTCTGTTCAATAGAAGTACCTCTTGTGATGAACAGAAAACAATAACAAACTCCTCACAACAGCCTGAGGATCCCAGCACAGGCTGGAGCATGGGTGAAGGAACAGAGGATTTTTTTTAAAATCTTTATTTAGAAATTTAGAAAACTTGTTATACATCTAAATGTCTTTGATTTTCCCATGAAGTGTGGTTGCTGCAATAACAGTCCCAGGTATATAAAAGTCATTAGCAAGCTGCTTACTCTATGTTCTGTCCTTTTAAGGCAGAAAACATGTTCCAAGTTTAAACTTGCTCAATGAACTCTATTATCTGGGCCTAAAATTTTTTCCTGTGTAAAGTGAGGCATTATTTAAATGTTTCTACTGTTTTCAAATACACAGGCAAGATTCATTTATCTGTGTATTCCTGATACTGCCTTGAACCAGCAGCATTAAATCAAATGTCTCTTACTTACGGAAGGAATGAGCATAATTTTCAAAATTGATACAGCATAAGTACTACACATAAATTTAGACTTATTTGGAGTAACTTTCTTAAACAGGGAAATCCTAAGACTGCTTCTAGCAACAGCAAAAAAACCACCTTTATTTTGTTGGAACTACTGACCGAGAGATGTCCCGTCTTCAGCACCAGTAATGAAATCCACTGTGTTGGTTTTGGCTGGGATAGAACTCATTTTCTTCACAGCAGTTAGTATGGGAGTGTGTTTTGAGTTTGTGCTGAACACAGGGTTGACAATACAGTGATGTTTTAGCTATTGCTGAGCAGGGCTTACACAGAGCCAGGGCCTTTTCTGCTCTTTGTACTGCTGCAGTGGCAGGGAACTGGGATTGTATGGGAGGTTGGGAAGACACACAGCCAGGACCCAAACTCACCAAAGAAACAGAGGTGACCCAAACTGACCAAAGAGGCATTCTGTAACATCGTGTGACATCATGCTCAGTAAATGAAGTGGGGCGAAGGAGGAAAAAGGAAATATTTGGAATGATGGCATTTGTCCTCCTAAGTCACCATTACATCTGATGGGGCCTTGCTCTCTACTGAGGATGGCTGCCCATTGGGAAGCAGTGAATGAATTCCTTGTTTAGCTTTGCCTATGTGCACAGCTTTTGCTTTGCCTATTAAACTGTCTTTCCTCCAACCCACAAGTTTTCCAGCCTTTATCCTTCCACTTCTCTCCCTGATCTCACTTGATGATTGGTTGCTGGATGCAGTTAAATCATGACACTCTACCTTGTGTGGGCTGAATCCAAAGCACAGGTAATATTACTGCCCAATTAATAATGTGAACTTGTTCCTGACAACTACTGACAAGAGAAAAAAAAATCAGGTTTTAGAACATTCCTCTAAGGTTACAGGTTGCTGAAACACTGAGGCCAAACCAGATGGGGTTTTTTTTCCCTCAGAAATAATTAAATCACATTAGAAAAAAAATTACAGCAGAGGTAGCATACAAACCTATCTTTTATATCAGACACTAACTGAAAAGGATATAAAACCAAATAAGTTTAGGAAAACATTAACCTTAATTACACAGTGAAAATCCATAGCCAGTAAAAAAATTATCTACATCTAATACCTACCTATTACGTGCCTTAAGTAAAACTGAGTACCTAGCTCAAGGGAACTCCTGCTTAAAAATTAAACATAAATAAACTGAAGCACAATAAGCCTCCACGATATAAAGGCAATGCTCTTAAGTACAGTCATGAAACAACAGTTGTACTACAGCATCTCATCTGAGACTGCATTTAGAAAGAGATGCCATTAGAGGAACATACTTATTAGACGAGAACACAGCAATTCCTGCAAAGCTGTTTGATAGAAACCAGGCACTGACATAACCTAATCTGAACAACTTCCCATTACCAATACCACTTCCTAAAAGGAAGGCATTAAGGTTGAAGGGCTCTCACAGCAGCGACCACAATTCACTATACAGAGCAAAGCAATCTAGCAGAATTCCTTTTCTATAAAGAAAAATGGTCATCCTGAGATGTCTTTCCAAATCACAATTATTTAATGCCTCTTAACAGAGAAGGACTTGTAGCATACTATAGAATTTGCAAGTAATTTAGTTGTTTAGTTTTTACAGGCACTCAAATGGGACTTGTTATCCAGTCCCCCTCATTCTACCTTAGCTCTTGGCCATGCTGAAGGCAACAGTGCTGTCACTTATGGTTTAGATAAAGAGACCTCAGTGCTCACTCAGTGCTGTGGCGAGAATTACTCTGACACAGCATGGATCTGTATTTTTATCTCTTTGCAATCTCATTGAAGACTACAGCCTTCTTTTACACAGCTGAAGTATCGAGTTCTAGCAAGGAGGCTCTAACACTGAGCTCTCAGTACCCACCTCTCTTGAAACTAAGATTACCAGGAAAAAAATGCTCCTCTCTTACTAGCCTTTTACTATGAAATAGCTATTCATAGATTCCTGAAATAGCTGCAATTCTTTTCATTCACTACGAAGAAACTCATATAAAGATTAATGAATTGCAGAAACATTATACACTAACAAAGGCAAGATGCTTCAAGAAACAGGAGGAATGCTCAGTCAGCATCATACAACACTGAAAAAATTATAGAAAGTAACAATGTCAAAAAAGGTATATTTTATAAAAAGTTCCCACTGAATATTTGTAAGAGATATAGATACAGGAAACTAATTTACAATGCATACACTTTTTAAAATTGAGTAGTTCGAGTTAAGGGAAGAGAAAGAAAAACAGGAGACAATGATAAAAATACTGTTGTTTCCATATAAATATGTCATAAACTATAAATTATACTTTCCTCACCAAGTTCTTCAAAAGGCCAGTGAATCAGGCGACATGCTAACAGAAATACCACACAGCAGATTACATTGTACTTTCAAACACACACACATATTTTGAGGTGTATTCCCATGGAATAATTGAGAGGAGAGAGGTCCAAAGCTGAAGCCTCACTTGGAAAAGCTGAGGTGGAAAATCTCCCTCTGCCTATTTCACTTTCCTCGAGCATTACTCGAGCAATTGTCACAGACTTTGAAGGACAAACAGAGGTCATACCAACAGTTGGCACCAGCTAAGTCACCACACCAATACAATTTGGAAACCTGCTTCCCCAAGAGTCACCTGATGCATGGCTGCTGGAATTTGACAAATAAAGCAGATCTGCCAAAAAGAAAAAACATTTTGTCATGTAGTCTACACCAGTTATTTCTACTTCCAAGATGCCAGCCACCCTCTCTGTGTTGCTGGTCAGGCAGCCACAGGAGCAGACCAGCCCTTCACTGCCAAGAACAGACCCACCCGTGGGAGCAGCGGTCACAGCAGTGAGAAAAAGGGAGAGACAAGGAAGGAAGGAAAGGATATACTAGGACAGGTGAAATAAAGGGGTAATTTCCTAGTACAGCTTCTCTTCAATAGAGTACCTCAAATTTTACAGTAGCACAAACAACCTAGTAGCAAAGATGAATGATATAAAGATTGAGCAACTGCAAAACCAAAATATGATGAATCAGTAACTGCAGAAAGGCAGCTTTTCATCGCTAATACACCCCAAGAGGATAAATTATGGTGAAAGTCCTATTACACGAAAATCCAGCCACCTGGGAATTCAAATAGTTCGCAGCCAGATCTATTTTTAATCACATTCATCTGTCAGGCCTAAGAGCAGAGAGGGAAGGATTTCACAAAGCCAAATCCTCTGAAACAGAGCAGAACTGACTACAGGCTTCAGAGGTACGACCTTCCTGCACTCACTGAACAGTATGTGCCTACAAACCCTGCCAGCTCCCCAGGCCAGGGCCGAACAACCAGCTTCAGAGGAACACGCGGCTGAGCACAGTTTCAAGCAAACCCTTGACTTCAATAAACTAGAACTCATCTGTGCCTGATCTACATGGGACAAGGCACCAAAGCTTCTCTGGTAGGAAACAGCAGAATCAGAAATATAAACTTCTTCCAGGGACAGTGTGTACAGAAGAACAGAATTAAGGCCTCAGTCCCTGTGTCACACATGACACAGATTTGGAGGACCCACTCTGCAATGTTGCTGGTGTTCACATGCACCAGCACCTACACCTGGTGTGAGCTGGCCAACTCAATGCTAGACCAAAGTCTACAGATGCAGATTTCCAGATGCCACAGTGAGACTCCAGCCCTTGCAAATATCCACTGATCTTGCCTGGAAGAGCATCCTCAAGCAAGAGGAAGGCAGAGGCCATCCAAAAGCCTGGGCTTCAGCCAGGCCTGTGCTGCAGTACCAGAGACAGAGGAGATGCCGTGGTTTTATCCCTACAGTGCCTAGTAATTTGAGTTTGGGTCAGGGGGAGGATCTGGGAATAGAGAAGACCAGGCAGGCAACTGACAGTTACCCAGTAAGAAAAGCATGACAGCTTCACAAATACTTAGCAAGGAGAGCTTGGAATGGAAAGTATTAACTCAAACAGGAATATGACACGTTTTAATTCTGTCACACGTAGGAATAGCGAGTTAACAGAATTACACAGGCAATAACAACCACTGGTTTCCTTCACATGAAACACAGAAGAAACATCCTTTCTTCCAATGAAGATTTGTTAAGACTCACAAACTTCTGTCATTTTGATTTCCTCTCTCAAGGGCTGACCAAAGAAAGTGAGCCACTGGTACAGCACTTTCTTCTGGAGTTACTCATCTTTTCCACTGCGATAATTCCGTGTCTGTCTGCAGTGATCTGCATCCTCCCTCTCAGCTGCATTCCTAACTTTAACTGCCAAACAGCACGTAAACTGCCTTTGGTATATAAAATTTACTTTTTATAGGAAGCAACAGTTCCTTGGACAAACTTGCAAGCAGCCAGCTGCCTGTTCTCTGCATTTGGCAGCTCCTCCTGCTCAGCCTGCTCCTCTCAACACAACACTTCGTGACTTTGCCTTACTTCCATCTTTTCACTGACAGAACACTGAATAAAGCAACCTGTTGCAGTGTTAGTCTAAGTGTTCATACCATTCCATGCTTATACTGAATTTTGTACCATTCTCTCTTCCCTTCAGAACATTTAAATTGCTAATATTATTCTGTAAATTCATAAATAAACTAAGGAGCAGACAAGAGCATTCTCTGGCCTGTCTTGGATCAATACAAAACTGTTAAAACACTTCATGGAGCAATTTAATAAAGCCAACAAATCCTCCAAAGAACCTATTTTATCAGTTTTGGTCCTCTACCTGCTATGACTTTTGGATTAGAGCTTGCACTTGTGACTCTGAACTTGGACCTTTATCAGATGCCTGCACTTATGTCTCACTTTATGCACAACAAGAGTCTCACCAGGGACTCCATCCAGGCTTGCTCAGTGTGCTTAACTTAAGAGCATGTGCTTAAGTCATGGATTGCATCTGATTTGCTTTTTAAAAAAAAATTTTAATTGATGCTGAAAAGAACTGCTCTGAAAATACAAGTTCTCCTTATTTTTCACTTACTTATTTACAACTCCAAAATACTTTAGTCCCCATACAAGTAAGTGCTTGTATTTTAAACCCCTAAGATCTTTTTACTTAACATCATCAACAATTGAGCAGTCCTAAAAATGAGATACAGGCAAGAATAACAAAATAATAACACCTGGGATCCATCTAACCTGCACATCACCACCAACCTCTCCAGACAGAGTACCTACTGCACATATTCAACATAAGGCCCAGAAGGGGCCCACCTGTCACAACACAAACTATATCACAGTTGCACAAATTTTTATTTAAAAGCCAACAATCATCAGAAGCTGAAGAGATACAAGTGAGGTGATGGATCAACCAGTATTAAGTGGTATGCAACCAAAAGACTCTTTTTCAGCACGTAGAGAGTGGGATTTTCCTAAATCCCAGCAAAATAAAGACCATCATCCAGCAGAGCAAAGCTCGTGTACTAATAGATGTGGACTCCTGCACAAGGAATCACTGCTATTCCAACCTCTCTCGATGACTGAAATCCTCAAGTGTCCTAATTTATGTTCGCTTCAGTTACTGATGCCACATGGCCACGCCATGGCCCCTGGCCCACAGGCTTATCCCACATGGCCATCACAGGCCAATGAGAGGGCCACCCAGAGCCCCTGACATGAGAGGAGGAAAGGCTCAGGGGCCATGGGCTCCCAGCCACATGCCCAGCTCCCCTGCAAGAACACAGCTGGCAGCAGAACTGTGAGCCTCCAAGCCATCCCTCTTCCACCTCTGCAGAGGTGACAACGGGGCTTGGGGAATGAGCCCCAGGGGAAGCTGCAGGCAGGGCTCAGGTACGATGGCTGTCCACCCCACTGTATGCACTAGGGATGTACTTGGGAAATTAAGATGACCACAATTCTCTGAATACCCTTTTGCCAGTTCAAGTATCCACTTAATTTGGAGGTTAATTTCATTAAGCCATGAGACTTCTTTGCATCTATCAATGCATGACCGAGCATGACCAAAGCACCTTCCTTTCCCATATAAATGAATTTCTGCTAAATCTACATCCTGTGCACACAGAGATATAGCTACAGAAAATGGTTTGGCTTGGAAGAAGAATGAAGAGAGCTGTGGGCATGTAAGGAATTTTTTTTTTTTTAAGAATCGCTCTGGTGAAGTCTATTTAAAATAAATCTCTTTTGAAAGGCATTGTAATGAAGTTCTGCGTGCTTGTCACAATGCACTTTTACGTGACGTACTTCAAAGCATTTCCTTTCTTCACTGAGATGCCACCTAAACTTCTATCTTTTTCTGTCACACCATATTTATTTTTGTTGCTCAATGTTTATTCCTCTATAAATCAAAGTAGTAGAGAAATAGATGTGCATGTATTTATTATCAAAACAAGTAACAGGTCAGCTATCTTTGTCATGCTTTCACTCTCTAAGAAAAACAACAATACCTTTCCGTACTCTCCGTTCTACCAGAGGTTATTCCATCTTTGAGTGTCTCCAAAGCTCTAGCCTTTTTTTTTTTTTCCCATCTAGAATAAGATCTCCAGTTCCTACAACACAAACTTCACAGAAGCCAATGGCATTTGCTCAGGTACAACCAACAGTAAAAGCAGTGCTAAGTATCCCACTGGAAATCAGCAAATGCTCCAGTAAATTTTGCTCAGAAGTAGACAAGGTACAAGATACTATTAACACGAACTACTTTATGCTGCACTTCTCTAATATTCAACACTGAGCACCATCTGGATCCCAATTCTTTGGTTTTGGTGGCAGTAACTAGACTAGCACTGATGTGATAGAGAAAAAGAAACAAATACTGGTTTGTGGGGAAGAGGGAAGGAAGAAAAAAAGACATCATATGGCAGTATATAGCTTACAACCCTGTTTTTTCCTATAGATATTCAGAACATAATCATGTTTTACAAAGCCTGAATCAGTATTTTTTCATCCAGGAGATACCAGAAAGTTGAGACTTATTCATTTCTACAACTTTTTTCATTGCATTCAACCAAGACAACATCAGGTTAGGTTTGCCCCTAACTTAAGTAGCTGCAAGGTCGGCCTTTACTTCCCCAAAAGCACAGGAGTTCCTGAATGCCCTGGTGAAGCTGCCAGGCTGCCCATATCCTCTTTAGAGCACCTTTCTGACTGGGCACAAGACGAAGAGTCTGAGCTGGGAACAGGCACACAAGCACAGGCACGGCGGCCACAGTGCTGCTGCTCACCCACAGCACGCTCAGGAAGGAGCCACTGCCGTTTGCTGCATTGCATGAATGCCTGCAAGCTACCGGATGAATTATGCATTTGGGATAGCACCGGTTTCTATTTTCGTGGTACTGAGATGGCCATGTGCAGCTGGAGGACTGGACTCTATTTTTTTTTCCAAGCAAAAGACTTAAAATACTTCAAGTTTGCTGCCTGAGGGTGAGAAAGCAGCTTATGCTATAAAACAAGAACCTACTCACATTGTTATGAGAGGTTCTAATTTAATGTAACTGGGTAATGGGTGGACAATTTAAAGCAGGTGGTTTAAATATTAACTCTGGTGGTACATAAGGCTTTATTCAAAGGGTAAGTTCAGCTGTATAGTGACAGTTACAGTTTACAAATCAAGTGTAATGCAGCAGAGAACTGCCTTGTAATTAGGCCCCTGAAAGTTACTTTTAATCCTCAAAGTTTCATATGCTGCAGTCTCTTAAAAAAAAAAGAAATAAAACCTCACATGAAACACACTGACTGAAAAGGAAATTAATAAAGTAAGAAGAATTGACTTTTTATATGGTAAAAAGTATATAACTAAATCTGTCTCCATAACCCAGGCAGATCATGCTGATGCATGGAAAGCCCTGAACTGCTGGGCAATGGGAACCATACATTTGAAAAAGTGAAGTCCCTAACTTGCTTTGATTCCTTAAGGCAAGCCTGCAGCAAACTGCCACTTAATGCATGAGCAAACTACCACTTACCAATCATTTCTTTTCAAAAGACCCAGCAACACATCCCAAGCTGTTGTTTGAGGGTAGATTGCTACGCCTTCACTGATCATAGTAAAATCAGATCAAATTTTGAGGCTGATCTTTTCTTTCACTTTGTTTCTATCTAGTCTGATGTTTTTTAAGAAACAAACCAATACAATTCTGGCCAATTCTTTTTGGCTCCTCTTTGTTCTGCCTTTCATGTATAAATGGAGTTTTGCCTTTGCCATCAAACAGCCATAATACATACATATGAATTACTGTTTTCTTGTCCTGTAGAAAATCCTGTCTGCTCCAGCCCCAACTCTATGCACATTCACACGTTCTGATGCTCTGGAAAATGGCATCTGTAGTACACCCAGATACCCTCTGACACTAAAGCTGAAAAGCAATTCCAAATAGACTAATGCTTCACTTTAGTACTGCTTTCCTACTTCCCTCTCTACAAAGACTCTCTGGTACTAAAAAGACACCTGTCAATACTGGATGCTTAAGCTTCAGAGATGAGTCTACTGACACTGAAAAACAGATTTTAAAAAGCAAAATGTGTTCAGAAACTCAGCTGTGTGACATGCATAATATCCACCTAAATTCATCAGGAGAAAGCACAGCATCACTTGAGTAGATGATCCATTTCAATCCTCCCTGAGAAACAAATTCTATCTCTAAAAGGATTTGCCTTGGAGAACTGGCCCCTTTCTGAATGCTGGGAAGTGCCAGATACCCACATCTCCAGACCCACGGAGAAGCACTGAAAAGGAACGTTCCAACAGCAGGCAAAAAGCAGCAGGTGGGAAAGACATTGCCTCATGTAGATCCAGGCAGGGAGGGCAGGAAGAGAGATGCCTTTCCAGCTGAAGCTGCCTCCTGGAGAACCTCATTCATGAGGCATGAATGACTGATATTTAGCAGCTAATAAATATTTATTAGGTAAGAGCTAAGTAAGTTTTCATAGCTCATTTAAAATATTAGCTAATTTTCACCATGTAAGTAAGAATGTTATAACCATATGCACTGTGATGCATAGACTTTAACTTGGCTAATTCATACACTCAAAGCCCTGAATAACATAGATTTTCAAAGATAAAATTGATAAAATACAGGTATTGTACCTCTTACATGAACATAACAAAGTAGTAACTGATTTACTGTTGCTGCAGAAGGAGCTAGTAATTCCTTAGATTATGCTGAAGTATTGCCATGACAGCCATATCAGTTCATATGCATTTTCGTATCGGTTCAGATGTCAAATACCACAAGGGGCATTTGTGCTTTTCCCACCCAAACAGTCAGCTACAACTTGCCACTCTGTCCCATCTCTCCCGGTGAAGGTGGTCCTCTGCTTTCACAAGAGCTACACACAAGCACCTCGTCTTCCCTGGGTCATCTTTCTGAAGTCCCACAAAAAAATCCACCATTACCTTCGCCCTCATCTCTCACAACATTAGTTGCAACACTATCATATTCCCTGATGGAGGAAGTGTTTTGTGAGAAGTCAGTTCTTTCACCTTCTGGCCCATGTACTGGGAATCACAGTGCCATGCACCTGTTCACTCTCCATCAGTGCTTCACTCGGCTCTTGGACAGAGCAGAGTGAGGAAATGACTGTAGTCACATCTTCCATGCAACAAAATCAAACCAAAACAAAACCCCCAACAAAAACAAAAGTAGAAGGAATCAAAAGTTACAGCACATGTATTTTCTTCAAGGTTTTCCCTCCTTTTCAGGGAAAACTGCCTGTCTCCTACCCATTGTCGCAGCCACTTCCAAAACATGCATAATATTCTGGAAGAGCATTAATTAACAGTTGTGAGCAGTCCCAGAATGATTTTCAGCATGTACAGTCACACCGTGGCTCTTATCTTTCCTTGTGTCTCTCCATCTGACTTTGTCGATGCCCTCTGCACACACAAGAGATCAGCAGCAGTAGCACAGCATTACACCATTGCCTCTACAAAATTTTCAGAAGTTTGACACTTTTTATTAGTTGAGGGAAGATCTCCCCACATTAGAAATACAGACACCCAAACAAGCTCTGTGGGCAGCAGTTTCAGCTGAGAGGTAAAAGCGAACAGAAGTTGATACCATTTTCTCACAGAAAGTGCTGAGACACCACCACTGGAGTTCAAGGCCAATTCATCCGTAACTCGTGCTGATTTTACTAGAAATCCAGTGTATTTATTTACTATGCATCAATCCAGCCATTATCACAGAATTAAAAACTAATTTTAAATTAATGAAATATGGAGGAAAAAATACTTGGATTTGACATCTGTGGTATTTCCAAGACTGCCTGGAATTGCAATCACAGTGAGGAGGGCATGACAGGTCAGATCTATAGATACTCTCAAAATTAGGCTCCTTACCAACATACATATTTACTTGTTTGACCATGATATTGCCAACAGACACACTGTTCTTTTGGAAAATGTCACCCATTTCATATCTTTCCCAAAAATACACTTTCCTATGCTTTTGTGAACACCTTAGCATACAAACACAAGCATCAAAAATACAAGAAAACCAGGAGTCACAGATTACCCAAGTTCCTTAATCATAGGCTTCTTCTCCCAGCATTAGAAAAAGTAAATCCTGCTCTGCTTGGCATGCTAGCATATTATTTTAAATAAGCAGAAGGGCTGAAAGAAAATCTCCATTTCCCAAACCCCAAGAGAAAACGGAGGAGTTATTTCCAGAGCATGTACTCAATGACCACCCAGTGAAGCCTATTCATTTTGGTCAGTTGTCGTACGTCCTGCACCACACCTAATGAACACACTATCTTCATCTGATGCCTCTTACATTGCCAGCAGGAGAGGATTAAAAATAATTAACGAAGAAGAAAACAATACAGTCCTAAAAAATCTTATTGAAACAACTCTCTCTTTAATTTCCTTATTTTGTTCCTTCTCCATTGGAAGATGCCACCTCATGCAAGAAGTCAGCCTTACAGTTTCAGATTCTAGTCACATTTTAGAGCAAAAATCCTCAAGAATTTGGACAACAGGGGCATGTGGGATCTTTGCTGCACAAGCAGGGATTTGGCACACCCCTGCCATGCTCCTGCAAAGGTTAAACAGTTCCCCAGGCAAGCCTGGATGCATCACCCAGTCTTCTGCTGATGGGAGATTTGTTACTGGGACACCTTGTGCTCCAGATCTTCTATGAGCAAAAATTATGAGGTACCAAACTTGTCAGATGCTCATGCTTTCTCACTACTGAGTAGTTTCTCCACTTCAAAACTAATGTCTTCTGAGAGTCTCTGCAGAGCACAGGCTTTGTTCACGTTAGGTATGACTGAGAAAAGATAAAAGGATAAACTAGGTGCTTTGAAACAGCCAAGCAGCTACAACCCAGAAAACACAAAGTTCGCGCTCTACCATTAACTCAACTCCCATCCCGTTTCTTTGCCCTGACTGGAGTATCAGCACTGCTCAGAGTGTACTCTCAGCACTGGAAACATTTCACGTAATTGACCACAAATGAAGTAACACAGACATGCTTTTCCATAAACCGGAGAGGCTCTTTGGTCAGGGATAGGTGAGTTTCCAGTCACACAAGCGGTGCAGTGGACCAGGAGGGCTGGCTGCATGGAGGGAGCAAGGCAGGAGTCTCCTGCAAACCCCGCAGCTGGAAGCTGCCCAGCTTCCCTCCTGCTGCAGCTCCACCTGCCTCAGGCTGTTACAGCCATCTATTAAAATACACTCAAGTGAAATTCCTAGTACCCTTTTTCAGACCTGTGTGAGTCAAGTTTGATTCAGATGGTTTTATCAGAGTCCTTTCACTCCTTCTTCTTGCCTTTCCTAACCAGAAAGGGGTTGTGGCAGTTGGATGCAACAGCTAAAGCTATGCTTTCTGAACAGAGCAGCTCAGCAATTAGAAGATTATTCTTGGCTTTATCCCCTGCAATTTCCAAGTCTCTGATATCTCTACAGATTCAGGCTTCCCAGTTCAACCTCCCTTCTTCTCATTCTCAGTCACAATAGACCCTTCCTCAGAGGCTGGAGAAAAGGTCCCTCTGCCTCAAAGGAAACCACAGTTTACAGCCATCTGGCTGCTCTCAGAGTAAGCCTCTGGCAGGCCAAACACTAATTCTGAAGGGGTAAATACTAAGAAAAGGCTTTGAACCAGATGATGATTCCCAAAACTTTACTCAAAGTCCCACAATAAAGCCCAGGACCAGCATATTCTAATAGTCTTATTTATGCCATTCATTCACAAACTTCTTCCCTATGCAGGCTTGCCCTTTATTATTGGAAATAAACTGCACTCAAACCTCAGCAAGGTATTTTGTGGGGCTTTTTTCCGTAGCTAAGGCACCCACGTGAGTTTTTGTTCAAAACAAAATAAAATAAACTGATATTATTAAAAGGGAGGTAAAAATAGAGCTCAGTCAGGACTCTCACAGCCTGCTCCTCAAACAAGGCTTCTCCTGTGCAGCACATCAAGGCTATTTCAAGAGGCACCTCCCATTTTTCACCCCTGAGTATGTCAAAGTGTGTCAGCTTAAGAAGCCAAAGAAAGAAATGGTTACTTAAGGGCAAATGCAAATACCTTGAAGAGGTGGGAGGGAGACAGGGTTGGGTTAGCAGGTTGCTCACCGCACAGGGTATGGAGAGGCGTGTGCATCCACACGGCAGCTGCTGAGCCACAGATAATCCCCCTCCCTGTGCCAGGCTCAGCATCTCCAGCCGGAGCACAAGCACCTCGAGGAGAAACCTCTTCCCTCCCTGCACTGCAGGCCTCAAATGCGGCCATTAGCTCACGCACACATTCACACTCTTGGGGTAGCAACAATTAACATTTTCCCCTCTGGTATCCACGGAGAGAGATTAGCACTCCAGTATTTCATTAGCCAAGAGGGCTAAGTAATCCACCAAGTCGTGGAAAGAGTAAAAGGACTGAGGTTAATGTATTTAGTGAGGCTCTGTTGAATGGTTTGGGATATTTTGTTTCAGTGTAGTATAAGGAAAGCAGCTGTCACCTTGATTACGGTGCCCTCGGTAATCTGACACTTCAGCTAGTCCCAATTTCAGACGGCTCCCCCTCCATTTGAGCAGCACAGTTACTGATCACTTAAACAAATGGTGACTTGCACAAAGCAAGTTTGGAAGTGAGGCTGTAGATCAGAGGAGGAGCAATTTGCACCCATCATACCCATCCTTCTGCAGTCAGAGAGGAGAACACAGAAGTCTTCCAAGAAAATCCAAAGAACAGAGAGAAATGCCAAGCTGCAACTTTTGGCTCTACACACTCACTTTCCAAAAAGCAAAGGGGATGAGGGACGCAGTGCTCAAATCATCAATGTCTGCTTAAACGCTTGGTTTGTGCGCTCCAGCGCTGTCAAACAGACATAGCTGACGAGTCAAAGATGGAATTAGCATCCCTGATACAGCAACTCTTTTCCAGCCCAAACCAGTCACCTCCAGGTTTTTCCTTTAATTAAGGTCTGGCCAAGACATGTCAGCAGTCCAGCATCCCCTTCCTGCCAACAGCTCTGCCAATACTTTGGTCACTCACAACCAGCTCCTCCCCACTCTCTCTTTCTCACTGCTGCGAGCTGAGTGAGCAGAAGGATTCCTGAGAGTGGGCAAAGGCCCAGAGCTGGCCCAGTTTTTCATCTACCTTTTCTTCTGCTCTTGGATCTTGTACTTGCAACATGAGACTGAAGAGCAGTGCCAATGCTAACAGTTACCTTTTGTGCCTGATAGCACAAAAGCAGCAGCAGGGAAAGAAAAAAATCAGTCTAATGAGGTTGGAAACACAACAGATTGCAAAGAAAAAGAACAAATAAGTAACTTAAGGTATAAATTACAACTAAAGTGCACTATAGTTACCATGTACTGTGCAGTATTGCTCAGAAATATCACTAGCACAAGTTAAAACACCCCATACTGAACAAAAAGCAACACTTCCGGTAGGAAACTGGTACTCTTACACCACCACAGTGATAATGGCACGAGAAATTGTACGAGTGACAGGTCAGGCAGAATTTATAACCTTTCAGTTTGTGTTGCTTTGTTTTTTATCTTCTGATAAAAACAGTCTACATCAACACAGACAGTAACACAGAGCACTACCCATCCCTGCAGTACACTCTATTTTGCCACTGTTGAAAAATAAACCTGTTTTCTCCCCATTTTCTTTTGAAGACAAAAGTCCATCAAGACATGTCATTATATCTGCTTTGATTTATGCAGAGGAAAGTCAAAGAACTTATGCTTTAACTGATAAGTTTACATAGCTACATGGACAATGCCTTATAATTTAATGATTTCCCTCGAAAAGAAAGCAAACTTTATTCATGAGCTGCTTTGAATTTTAGAGGTTTTCGCTAAAATAGAAGTTCAGCATAATACGAAGCCTTTACTCACAGAACAGAGAGCCAGCACTGAACTTCAGACTTAGTAATCAATCACAAAAAGATCCAGCAAATAAAAAGAAGTCTCAAGGAAAGCTAATTGACAACTGCAAAACACAGGAGGACATGTCTCTGACAAACTGAACATCTCTTCTGTTAAGCTGAGTACTATATTTACCACCTGGCCTGCAAGGGCTGCTTTTATTCAAAAGCTCTGCAGTAAAATATATGCATGTATAGAGGATGAAGACTTTATCACTGAAACCTTCTGCAAGAAATTAGGGGAACAAGAAAGACTCACACACTTCCGCAGCAAAATTAGGTCAGGACGCCTTTGAACGGCTCCATGTGAAGGCTGTGCCAGACTCCAGATCAAATACTTTTCAGTGCATTACACCCAACAGCTTAAGAGATGAACTTCTATACTGCTGATAATTATTACTGGTATTGTGCATTGCTGCTTCCCTCTCCAACTGTGGATAATTATAAATAACCTAGATTTTCCAGTCCCTGACATATGCCACTTGGTTAACAGCACTTCTAAAACCTAACCTTTATAACCACTGGTCACACATTTCAAATATGACAATCACGTATCCACACAGATTGCTAAATCATTACTTGCCCCACACATACTCTTATCTAAATGCTCCCTGAATATACAGATATGGCTAAATGGCATTAGCATCTCAGTAATCAGTGATGTGAAGCTGTGAAGTGCCAAGCTGGTGATTCAAATGCAAACCTGCCTCTGCCTACGCACAGCCCTGGACAGTGCAACCAGGGAACATCGCTGCCAATGGCTCTACCACCTCCTGATGGGGCTGATGCTCTCCTCTATGACACCTCCTTCTTTCTCTTGATGGTCTTCAGGGCTCTCCCTAAATAAAACACAGTCCAGTAGCCAAGCTGAGAGGGCAAAGGTCAAAGAAATGTCCCCAGATATATGAGGCAGTTAATTATACACCTCTTCCTTGCTCAGCTTTACCGCTCATACCCTGAGGAACGGGCAATAGAGCCCACCAGTCCCATATCCAGCCACGGTCATGTAAATTTTCATTAATAAATCAATCTGTAAATAACCAACCACAATGCTCAAACCTCAAAACTACTTCATGAAGTCATTCAGAATTTTAAGTCTTTGAAAATTCAGACTTCTCCTGGGTTTTTTTTTAATCTCTTAAAATTCACAGCTGAATTCACTCTAGCAAGCTTGGTCCTTGGGAGGGTTGTTAAGATACACCGAAACATCCTACTCCAGTTTCCTACCGCTCCTTGTTTAGCTCTCCTGTTAGGTGACACTACTAATTGTACAGCTGCTACAGCTAGCTGCCAAAGACTGCTCTAAGGAGGTTTTCCAATTAGATTAGCTGAATTGAATAACAAGAGAGCGAGCGAGAGATTAGCTTTTTCTGTGCATCTCTAGGAAGCCACAGAGAAATCACCCAAAATACTCTTGCTAATCCTTCCTTAGGACCCCTTCATCTCTGACCACAAATACAGAAATGCCATGTGAGCAACTTCACTACGTGGGAACTGTGCCAGCCCAGACTGTCTGTAAAGCAACAACCTTCATGACAAGGCATCCTACCTACTTTAGGACTGACAGTGTCTGCCAGAAGTTTTTTCCTCGCTCTTCCAGAGGTTCCTGAATTCAAATACACTTACCCATGTAAACTAGAGGAGACAAGCTTCAGATGTTATGTCAAAGAAGAAGAAATGGCAAAGAAGCATCACAGAGATTCCTACCTGTACTTTATAAAACCATCACATTTTTTTCCCCAAAGTAAGGTTTGGGGATTTTTTGTCATAACCTAAAGCTTCCTAATTCTATCAGGGCAGACAGAGAGGATCAGAGGAAGAACTCAAAAAAAAAAAAAAAAGCTGACACATAAAGTCAGTAGCATTACAAAATATTCACAAACCCAGAAAACTTCTTTAACCCACAGACAACATCCACGGTTCTCAAAAAACAGTATCAGAAAATCTACATCACTGTTATGTTTATGCCACCAGGCAGAAGATCAATTCAAGGTGTTCACCTGAAGAGACCTACATCCAGATACCAAATCACCAGCTTTTGGTTAAATAGGAGTGATACAGTCAAGCAACATTAGTATAAGCACAAAAGCCAAACCAGCCAGGGGTACGATAAGACTTTCAGGTTGTGAATTACTGTAAGAACTAAAACAAAAGAAAGATAATTTCTCTTTTCTAATGCTCTACAGTTGTGAAACAGACAAGAAGAGGCATTTTCATCACAGCAATACCGGTAAGAGTACTGTCTCATTTGGATCCAATACTTGGTGTTACCAGGAGCTCAGAAGTTCCCTCCATCAGGGAGCCCCAGCACGGTGGCGTGGGCACATGACTGCCTCTCCAGCACAGCAGAAAGGCTATGTATTGCTGAGCCTGAGCCCCACCAAAGGCAAAGAGATCCCCCTTGCAGACACAGACCTGTTCTTCAACAGGGCACGGCTGGTTGGGTTAGACAGCACAAGAGAGAAAAACATTTGCAATAGGCAGCATGACAGGAGACAAGAAGTCAACTTCAAGGCCCTGTCTCCTCCGGCACCTCCACACTTCAAGGAGTAAGTCTGTTTTTAACAGGTGGCCACGGAATCTACTCTCCCCAGCCTCAAACCCTGCACAGTCAGACCATGAAGCAAAACTGAGATGTTAAAACATTATCCAAACAAAAATCAGGGTCCTCATTATTTAAAGCTGTTAAATGATGCATCTTTTGATAGTCAGCAGACTTTTTCCTTCTCCCAACGCCTTCATGCCATTCCTTCCCTCCGCACACTACTGGATGCTCTGTGCTGCTCTGCAGGAAGGACCGCAGTTCCTCCCAGAACAGCAAAAACCATCTCATGGTTTGCCAGAGGGCTTCATCACTGCCAAACTCTCTGGAAATTTCTGGAGATATCTGTCATGCTTCCATGAAGCAGACAGACAGACACGTCCACTGAAGTATTTCGGTCAAAAGCAATAAAAAAGTAAATTCAGTTGTGACATGGACAAAAAAATTTCTGCTGAGCCAAGGGTCCATTCAGAACACAGCAGATCCAGTGGGGGGACCTCCCAAGCCTGGTCAGGTCAGGTCAGCTATTCCCAGTTTTTCTCCTTAGAGCCAAAATTTTCCAATTCGTTCACATTTTGTAGCAATGCCTATGCCTGTACCTGTACCAAGGCTTTGACACCAGAGAAATGGCTGTGCTGGAGAATCAAACCAAAAGCACCTATGGGAGCTACTGAGGATCAAATCATATGCATAGGAGAAAATTTATGAAACTGCTGTATTAAATCACAAGTGAAGAAACAAGAAAAAAACAATTGGATAGAACATCTTCTGTTTAAGGCTTTTTTCCTGGTAAGTAAGGTCAGAGAGGCTGCTCCTTCCAAACTAATTCAGGCCAAGAAAATTATTAACACAATCTTGAGAGCAATTTTGTTGTGTTTATTTAACTGAGAAGCATATTCTGTGGGGCATATTCTTCCTCTTCTGACACTTGAAAGGCACACATACAACAGTAAAAAAAAAAAAAATATATATGTAAAATAGAGCTCTATATAGAATAAAGTTCTATACAAAACATATACACACACAAAGTTTCAAAGACCTTCCAAGTTAGAGCTGGAAAGCTGGAGATGGGTCAGTGTTGAATGCTCTGTGGAAGATAGTCTCTGTGAACATGTAATTTCAAAGGTACCCCAAGAGGTTTCATTTCATGACATTTTAGATGTCCCATTCAAAAAAAAATCAGCCTTCATAGATGAGTAATAAGCAAAGAGCACATGTCTGGAAAATCATACACACTTTCACCAAAGACAAGAATACATGGCACTTTAATAACTTTTCCTGTCTATCTCCAGGACTAGCCATTGCTCTTGTTCTACCATGGAGAAATGAGATTTGTGAGTTGCAGATGCTATCGATGCTTAAGCTACCAATTATTCTAAAGCATTAATCTTCTAACTTCGATCACTGCCTCAGCAGTTCCTGAGAACTTTACACCTTCTCTCAATGAAATTTACACAAGCCGTAACTAACACAACCAAATTTCACACATCCTCTTCATGGTTGCTCTATCTCCTAGATGGACAAACACTTTCCTTCATGCTTGCATCGTCACCAGTGGCAAGTACCAAGTGCCTCTGAGCTCCCAAATGGGAGAAGATTCAGTCCCACAGCCAGGACAGCACCTTGAAGGTTTTGCAATCCATGTTCCACAAAAATCCTCAGAATCTTGCTTCTCAGCAGCATTATCTTATGCCTATTTTTGCTGTAGGAATTGTATGTTATTTTTATAGGACTAAGACATATCTATATTTATACAATGTCACAAATTTATATTCAATGGAAGCTCCATTTCTGGCCATCCCAAAGATGGTGTGTTCCCATTACTTTCAACTACCACCACCTTTCCACTTTGCTTCCCTTGCAGGTTTTCATTTCAAATAATAAAAACACAATTAATGTCACACCTCAGTAACTGCATATTTGAACGTGGAACTGCACTTGAAAAGGATTTGAATGGAAAGGCTTTGTGGATGCTTTCACCTGGTAATCAGTTTAAGCCACACACTGATTCTGGAATCTCCATATCCAGAGTGAGCACAGATAAACATCCTGGGAAAGAAAGAATCTGTCTCCTGGACATCTCTCATCTCCGCAGCCTGCAACATACAGCATGTATTCAAACCCATTTCTAGCCTTCCCCTGCAGACCCCAGTCCAAAAAGCAAACAGGACTCAGCTTTTAAAGCCAAAACATATCAAGTGTGTGGGGTTTGGCTGTGCCCTCCAGGTACTGTGTCCAGCCAGCCATTCCTGCATATACTGAAGAATCAACACAGCTGGATGCAGCTCAGCCCAGAGAAGGAGAAAGCTTGCTTCTACTTGTATAATTAAAGGAAGGACAGAAGCAGACATACCAGAAAGGATCCCTTCGAAGGTGGGAGGGGGGAGACCTGATTAGGTTATTCATTCATGTGGCAGCAAGTATGATATATATTTTATTCTCTATTGAAACATCCTTAGTCTTGAGGCTACACTGGTCATGCACCCAACTGCTCCGTGGGAAGTACTTCATCTCCCAGGCTATATTACTTTGGCAGCACTCTTTCCTACAGCTCTGTGAAAGTCAGTCCTCTCAGTCCACACAGACAATCACAGTTCTGAAATACACTTCTAATAACAGAGATGGGTCACTTCACACTGATCTGAAAGGTGACAAGTGACTTTCACTAATGTGGAAGCACCTCTAGAGAAAATTATGCTTTAGTATGTATGGTTAATCAAACAGGAACAAAACACGTCTGACAACATAATACTTAACTACAGACAATATATTCTGGTTGTTAATCACAGTGCTGGCTTCTGAACATTTTGATTCTGCTCCTGTGTATACCACAGGCTGTTTGACCTTCTGCAAGCCCCTTTGTCTCCTTACTATTAATAAAAGTACAATGTATTTATCTTCATGCTCACAACTCAAACACAGCCAAACAGGTTTTTATTTGAACTTTCCCAAATCAATTCACCTTGGGAACAAAACAATTTAGCTTAGAATGGATATTTCTGAAGAAGTAGTTTATATATAAACTAAAAATAGTGATTTCAGATGGAGTGTCCAGCTCAGGCTTTAGGTTAAGCATGGCTTATATGACACCACACTCTAATAGCCGATCTACAGACAAGGCCAATTTCTGCAGATTCATCATCACCCTATTAGTCATTATTTCACTTTAAATGAAACCCCTGCTTGAGACATCAACAAAAATAATTTGCTCAGCACAAATGCACTTGTTGCAAATGGTTGTTAAATGCTATGTTTTCTTCTACTGCAATCAGTATTCCAGTACTTTTAAGGATTACATGTATTCTGTATTTCTGCCTAAATTTCTAGTATGCTTTTGAAAGCATCCCCCAGGGCTGAGCTAATCAAGAAAAGAACATACAAGAGAACTGTCATTATTACAGGGTCAAACACTAATGCAATCTGTACTCAAGAGATTGTAAATTATACTTCAATGTGGGCAGGAGAAATCATGTTCCCAAATCACTGAATAGTGTCATGTAACCTACAAATAAATAACTAGTCCTGGAAAGATTATAGATAGAAATTTATTACCATCTTGTAAGCATGAACTGAAGATAACCAAACAACAAGCTGTTCACAGAACAGCCTCCAGTAATTCCCTCATGCTTCCTACACCACCAACTGCAAAGTGACTCGAATGAGGACCAAATCACTTGCTCATGACTTGTGCGTCCTCTCTCAAATGCGGCAGCACAGAGGGCATCTTTATGACTCAGATTCAAGTAGGGGCTTATATGAGGCCTCAAATAAGCTTGCCAATCTCAAACACAACATTTATGTTAAAAATCATAGTCTGTCAAATCTGTTCAGAAGACAAAAGAGCACTTCTCCCTAACTAGACAAGAGCTCTTTGTTCAGTTGTTGAGCCTTACTAAAGCCTGAAATTCTTTGCCATAAGCAAAATGTTTAAACTGCTCTATGGCAGAAGTCAGTTTGGTGAGAAAATGCAATTAATAAATGCCTCTGCTTGACATTTTATAAAGACAACTTGCCATAAAGAGCAGTGCAAATAGAGAGCTCTGCAAATGACTGACTCCCCTGCAGGCTCTTCTCCAAGCTCAGGACACCCTGCCAAAATGCCATGTTTCCCACTGAGGATGGCAGGTAGCTCTCCACCATTCCCCCGGAGGCATCAGATCATGGCTGTGTGTTTGACATGTGAATTCTCATAACTTGCACCTCTACCAGTCAAGAAATTAGGCCTTTATCTTGTCATCCTGAGATTACACTTAACTTAGGACCTCAGAGCCACCAAATCTCCAAGCAAATGCCAGACTTACTGTGCACTCTCCGAAGTCCATCATCTTCACCCATGAGCTGCAGTAATTGTCTCAAACCTACCAGAGGTGTTACCTGCCCAAGAACCAGAATCCCCAGCACCCAACTTCAAACCCTAAGATATTTGTCCTAACTTGTTCCTGAAGACAATGTTCTCATCTACTTCCTTGATAAAGATCTAGGAAAAAATGCAGAGAAAACATCTCTGCACTTTAGGCCTCAATAAGTCAGTTCCAATGTAGACCTCAGGGCTAAGATGCTAAAAAGAGGAACTTCGGTGTTTGATCTTGGGTCAAGATTCATCTGTTCTTTAATTTTTAAAAGATAATCTAACATGAGAGAGAAATCCATTTCCAGAAAGTGGCTCCTGAGAACATTCACCTAAGAGGTGGCTGTAATACCCGACACTGGTGGCAAACGCCCGAGCTCCCCAGAATTTCCAGTGCATGGCAGTGCAGCCAGCTGCTGGATGGCAGAACCTAGAAGTTCAGTCAGAGCAAGAGAAGCAGCCATGGCAGATTCCAGGTGTTGCAAAACCACAAAAAAGCAACGGATGAACATTTATTACGTGAGAAGGAAAAGTACATGTAAATTGGAGGTGGACAGAAATAAATCAAGACTGAAAAGGTTTCCTCCTTTCTTTGGAATTTATTTGACAACACAAATTTAACAAACACAGGAGAAACACACGGCATATAAATCTAAATATCAGCTATCTCTTCAGCCCTTCTTCTTCTCCAATTACTACCTCTGAAGTCTAACCGCCTTTTTCAAGAAAAAATCCTCCTCTCCAACACACTATCAATTTTCCAAATTCCAAAACTAAAGTAACCAGTAGAAACAAATGTAGGAAAATTACAGCATCATGCTTCTCAAATACTAAATACTTCTGAAAAATATACTGAATATTACCCTTGGATCATCTTTCAATAATTACATTTATGCCAACAACTCAGCAGTCAGATGCTTACATAAGAAACAGAAAGACCTTTCAGGTGATGCCCCGACAATCTATTTCACTGAAAGTCCTAAACCCAGCCCCACACACATGCATTGCTGATGCGAAGCAGTCTCCAGTCTCCACAATCTTCCCAAAGAAAGATGGAATTAACCATTTGTGAGGAGAGCAGCACCCATAACACTGCAGTATGCAGCACTACCTGCTAGCCAGCAAAGTTTCTCAGTGCGCACTTGGGCGTGCAGAGAGGCTCAGACTGTCACACAAGCTCGGGAAAACCATTCGTCCCACTGTTCCAAACTAGAACGGAACGGAAAGGTTTATCAACCTCTTCCGAATGGGAGCTGACACCTACAGCTGGATGCTTGGCACTGCTCTCTGGTGCTATTAAAATCAGCAAAAGCTGACTCACAGCATCATTAGGACTGGGCTCAGCCTTTTAAAAGACACATCAGGCCTCTCACTCACAGAATTTTCTTTTCTTACCAGCAGTTTCACGTCACTGTCTTTCTATCTTGCATAAGCAAACCAAGAAACTTTCAAGGTAGCAGGAAAGCACATTTCTTTACCATTCAGACAAGCCTGGCTGAATCCCCCATGTCCTTGCACACCCACACAGGTTACCAGACCCCACTGTCATCTGATGTCTCACAGCACAGTGCACCACTTAGAAAGCCGTGGCTGCACTCCACCAGCTTTGGCACGGGTAACGCTTGCCACCATGTGCAGGCTGGCACTAACAGGTCAGGCTCCCTCTCACCCTCTCCATCACAGCCCCGTCCTGAAGCAGCTGCTCCCCTGGGACCGCTGGCACAGCAGAGCACAGCTGCGGTGCCACAGCCCATGTCAGGGCACATGAAGCACGCACCCAGCACCGACAGACCATTACCGTGGTTCAGTGGCAGGTCTCACTTCCAGGACATTCTTGACACAGTGCTAACATCTACTTGGCCCACCCCAATAGGAATGTTTGCTGGTTATGTGGACCAAACATAGGGAACTTGCTGCTTTAAGAAACAAAATCTGCTGCAACTTCCCCCTCCTCTACTTAAAAGACTCATAGATAATTTACTTCATCAGAAACAAGAGTGTTACCTTATGGCTTTGCCTAGCTAATGATAACAAATAGTAGAATCTAAAAGCAGGAAGAAATTCAGAGCTAAATCCACTTGACAGTGCTCTGGAGAGCTCGGAGGAGCTTTTTAAGCATCTGTACAGAATTCCTTTTATGACAAGGACAGACTTCTGCAGAGAAAAGAGATTTGGCATCTGTCTTTTCCCACAGACTGGTCTACAAAATCCTATCTTTAGGGACCACGAAGCTGCTGTCAGGCACAGTTAGAGGAAAAAGAAGGAAGGTGAAAAAAAAAAGGAAAAACACCAACCTCCTTTAATTTTCCCAGTCCCTCCACAACTTTCTGGCAGTAGTAAGGGCAGTGCAGCAGAGCCAGGCAGGCTGCCCCCACCTCAGTCTCCCCACTGCCCCGGGTATGCCCCAACAACCTACCTTACACCGCCACAGTGTGTTCATCCTAAGGCAAAAGCCCATCAAACTTAATATTTTACTAATTACTGTGGCAGTTTAATAGCTACTCCACCATCAGAGAATTTTGTACTAACAGGATTTCCATAAAATTATATTGTACCTCATTAGCCAAGGATGGTTCTGTAGCACAGTTAAACTTAGTGGAAACAAGAGTCACTGTTCTACCCGACCCTTTTTTAATCAGTCTTTAAGAGAAGTGTTTTACAATTGTATCCTTAGAAATCCCTAATGATGAGCCAGATTTCATGAAGGCTGTGACTTGGCTAATTTATACAATAGCTAGAGAACTTCAAAAGTTAACCCAAGTTAGTGACATTATTTAGTTCAGTGAAGCGGCTCATTTTAATTGGATTAAATTGCCATGGTATTTTTTTAATTTCGTATTGAAACCTCAATTTATCATTTCCTAATATTTGCCCAAACACTGCATCAGTGTCATTTGCATATCCCTTCCCTCAAGACAATCTCAGATCCACAGATGGAAAAGACCAAAACCCTCTGGCCGGCCCTCGGCGGCTCCTGCCGTGAAAGGGTGGAAGCGTTCGCCGGAGAGAGGCTTTCCCAGAGGTACAAATCCCGGCAACAGAGCTAATTGCATTAAGCAGAGGACCCGGTTAGCGAATACACTGCTGGCGCGGAAAAAGTGTAAACAGCGGCATTATCCCGAGCACCTCGCGGGAAGCTCACGGGGAAGGGCCGGCCGGGTCCGCAGCAGGCTCGGGCTCCGCGGAGCCGGGACCGGG
>VYXG01007137.1:0-15431 GCA_013397235.1 Lanius ludovicianus | reverse complement strand
GCCGCCCTCCCTCCGCCCCGAGTGCGCGGCGGCGGCGCCGCGGCTCCCAGTTAAACCCCGCAGAAATTCCTGCAGGATTACAACACAGATTGGCAGCTCCCCCAGCCAGTGGAAACAAGCAGCGCGCCGCCGCCGCCGGCTCTCGCCCCTCGCAAATTCAAGCAACTTTCCCCCCCTCCCTCCTCCTTCTCCGCCCCGGTCTCGCCTGCTCTCGTCCTCCCCCACAGTGGAAAACATGAGCAGCGCCGCGGACCGACGTAGGGCTGGTCCCGTAAAAAAGCGGGGACGTGGAAAGGCTCCCCCTGCGCAAGAGAAGTCTGGCTGCGGCCGCGTGTTTTTAGCGCTGTGCTGCCGGGGTTCGCACCGCTGCTCCGCGCCATCCGCCCCGGTTAGCCTCGGTGGCAGCTTCAAGGGTCGGAAAAAAACCAAAATGGAGGGGTCAAAAATCACGGGAAGCGGGGCTATCCCCAAAATGCCAGCTCATTGTGAATCTCCACTTCGCTTTTTGCCTCAGAATTCTTTTTTTTTAGACTTTTCGCCCTCAACAAGAAGACTAGAAACTTTTAGGGTGAGGGGCAGCAGAGTAAGAGAGGGCTGCGATTTGTAGCTAGTGACATGGATCCAGAAGCTGTATTTTCAAAATAAATACTGCAGGAATTGACAGCACCAATAATGTGTGCTCCAGAAGCCAAAACAAGAAGTCTTGCTACGACTAGTCCATGGTATTTCTCAACTGGGGAAAATGGTGGTTTTGCAGAGCTTAGAAGCCTCAACCTGATCCACTTGCCTTATGCCAGCATGTTTCCACCACTGAACGTGTGCATACATTACATCAGTCATTGGACATGGGGAAAGGAGCAATAGCCAGGAAAGCGAAATATATCAGTCTCACTTGCAAACTGCCACTGGTGATTTAAGTCAGAAGGTAGCAAATAGCGTTTTACAGCCTGAATCAAAAGGTCACAAGGACCATAATGATCTCTCTTATTTGAGCAAAATCTAGCTCTCTCAGGGAACCTTGGCCCTGGAGAGGGTAAGAAGAGCTGGGCAGATGTTTTTACCAGGCAGATGTTTTTGCATGCCCTTCACTTTGCTTACCCTGTGCTCTGTGAAGGACTTTGGCCAACAGGTTGTGTTGAGATCCCAACCGCCTCCAGTTCCCGATCTGCTTGCCTTCCTATCAAAACAGGCATGCCATGTAAGAAAATAAAACAATCTGGCACAAGCAATCTCTCACCCCACTCATCACTTTTCCAGCCTCTCCCAGGCAAACACATCCCTGGCAATCGCTGTGCAGTGTGGGTGCGGTGGCTGACTGAGCTGGGAAATGGCAGGACCCGTGTCCTCAGAGGCTGGCCATGCCTGGAGTGCTCTGTGCGACCCACTCACAGGAACGTGATACCTCTCAAAAGTTACCACACTTGCTATTTCTAGATCCACCTTCCGGACATGCCATGTCATTGATTTTTAGGCTGCGTTCTCCACTGAAATCCTACCAGATTTTCAGTGGTCTGCTCCTTGTTGGTGTCACACGCACAGATTTTTTAATGTATTCCTTATATTAAACACATTGTTTTACATAATCTTTCTCCTTCAAAGTATGTTGCAAATACTTAAGACCTAATTCTGTGTATCCTCTTTCTTTGTAAGCAGCCGGATTTCAATTCAACGAAGCAACAATTTCAGCACTGTTTGATGTGAATGAGTGAAGTACAGTGAAGCAAAGGGAGTAAAACTCCATTTGGGCAAAATCTGTAGGACCTCACATAGGCATGGGGTCTTACAGGCAGTGCAGTCTGCCAGTAGGGGAGAGATGAAGAGGCTCCAATTTGCCCCCAGTCAAGGCAGAAACCAGAAACAGCATTCCTAAACAGTAGGAAAACAGAACGCCACATTAGAAACAAATAACATAAAAGAGCAAATGTGAAGACAAAGACACTGCATAGGGGAGGCATCCTAAGGGTTGTCAAACACCACGGGGCAGGTGATTTACTACAGTAGGGTAGTAATTTTTTTTAGCATTCTTTAACATTTTTTAGCATTCTTTAACAGGTCTTTTAACATATAAACCAAGCTCAGCTTTACTTCCATGTTACACTCCATGATTATCAGGGTTTTACATACTTGTCAGAATCTATCAAAGTATCATCTGCAGCGAGCGAAGAGAAGACCTTCCTCAGGCAAAGATGATGGTAACAAATGGGCTCCTCATGGACTGCCAATGTACGTATGGGCAGTGCCCTTGAAGGATCTGGGGCTAAGACCTGCAGAACCTCCAAAGGCTTACACAAATTCTTAAGCCACTGTGTGGACGATATCTGATGCCAAACATGAAGATAAACACACAAATTAATGCTAGAAGGAGCAGAACTAAAGATTGGAAGCCAGACAGATGATTTGAAAAGATAAAAATGAGTGTGAGGATTAAAGACTAGAAAACAAATAACCCTTGTAGTTCACAGAAATTAAAAAAATATTGTCTTGGGTTCCACTTACTCCCTCCCCACTCTCCTGAGTCTTCTGGCTGGGAGCACCGTACAGAACTACGAGCATTTCCTCATGTGGTCCCGTGGAGAAGCAGCTGCAGGCCTGGGCATTTCTTATGCAGACTGTTAGGCAGTGTTCACCATGTTGCCTCTGTGTCACCCGGAGTCCCTCCAGCCCTCCAATGGACACAGGCCACCCAGTCAGTACCCTGAAATTGAGTCAAACCAGGCAGGAGTGGGATTCAGGTGGGACTGAGACAAACTTCACCAAAGGCCATTTTTTTTCGAAATATGTTATTTGATGAAAGAATGCAAGAGAACCTCATGTGTAGCGTGTCCTGTTTGGTTATCAACTACAGAAAAACCCCAGTTGTCCACCAAATTTGAAAGTTCAATTTTGGGTCTCTCTTAAGGGGAAAGTTACTGGAATTTTAGGGAAGAGTCCTGGTTAGAAATACATGGGAGCTCTGCAAAAAAGCAAGTTGGGAAATCTTGGGAGAAAGTTTTCCAGCCTCTGGCTGCCAAAGCACCATTAAGGATAAGGATGCATCACAATTTTTTGAGTGCTTCCCAAGCATTCATTTTTGCATGGCCAATCCTGCAGGTGAATTGCACAACGAGCAGCGCCAAGGAAAGAGGTCTACATGGGGAGGAGAATTCCTAATCATGCCATTTCTCTATTAAGATTTGTTCAATAATACAAGTTGTGGTTGAGAACGCTTGGCCCACAGCTCTGAACCTCACACTGCAGTAGATGACAAGGTGGTGTTGGCCAGAGCTGTTTGTTATGTAAATGACTGATGGTTTTATTTGTGCCCAGAATGGGATAGCCTTGGCATCACATTCAAAGATCATAAGAAGTGGCAAATTTCTCTAATAACTTATTCAAAGTGGGACAGAACCTGTGAAAAGGAAGAAAGCAGCTGACGATAAATCTATTTGAACTCACACTGGCAATGATCTGAAAAAAACTTGCTAAAATGTTTTGGTAGGACACTTTAAAAAGATTTATTACCACATCCCCAAACTTCCAAATTTTTATGCTTCTAATTTAAGAACAATTTGAGAACTGCTCATCTCTTCTGTAAAAATGTCTGTAATATTTGTAAGTGCAGTTGTGTTCATTTCTGTATTATAGTCTGAATTCAGGGATGTGATAGGATGGGACTGGTTCTCATGGGGCCATTGAACCACAGGAGAAGTGCCAGCAATTTTTGGTAACATGTCAGTGAATGATTCTTTTCTGCATCAGGTCTTAACAGTGTAATTACATGAACATGCATCCTTCCTCAACCGGCTCTTATTCTAAAGGGTAGCTCTTCTAAGCATCCCCAAAATACCCTAGGACATGCTTGCTTCTGTTTGATCCAGAGGCCTCTTTTGCTATGCAGTTTCTGAATCACAGACATATGCAGGTTGTTTAATTTTTATTGTATCTATAGTTTTATTTTGGTTAGATATGAACTAAAAAACATGTCTGCACAAAACCAGGCATCCCTGATAGCTGAAACAACAGCGCAGCTGGAGCTAAGGGCATTGCTGAGCAACCAGTGCTTGTTGTGTCTGCTGTGGCACCACTGGGGCTGCACAACTGGGCTGTGTGGGGTTTATAAGGTGGTTTATAATGCTGGGCTTTATATGAATGCAGCAGAAAGTCTGAGCTTGGCCTGCGACAACTGACAACAGAAACATGCAGCTGACAGAACTTTTTTTTGTTTATTTTTCATGGAGAAGTGTAGTGGCAGGGAGATGTAATAAGAAAAATAAAAGGCTGGCATTAAAGGCAGAGCACAAGCAGCAGCCTTCTATGAGATGGAGGGTTGGGTGAAACAGTCCAGAAGTAGCCTGCAGATGGGGCTGGTTTGTGTTTGTCACTGTGCAACAAAAGGCATGAGTATCAATGCAAAGAGACGAGTACCCAGGCTGGGGGCTTCGCTCCACTGAGGGGATGTAGAGGGGGATGTGCAGGGCAGCAGGGGGATCTGGAGTCTTCTGTGCTCATTGAGAATGGGGTCAGCCAGCTTTCCAGGAGAGTTACTTTTGGGAAGTCCTGACCCCTACCTAGAGGGGAACACCTGAACCAGTCATTCATCTGGTTTCAAAGGTGGCCTTTACACCTGGCACTGAAGTCCAGCTTTGGCAGCACTCCTGGAGTAGGGCACGTCCCCTGCTATTCATTCAGACTCGCAGAATCTTTTAGATGTAACATACGTGCCCCAAGTGCCTTGCTGATCTCTTTTCCAGGGGAGATGCCTACCAAGAACCATAAGTAAAGTGAATGACACAATGCTGACAGCTAGAACTACCAAAAAATTTTGAAACCTGGCCAAAACCTACTTCTGTCCTAGGTACAGAAGCTTTGTCTTTGGACATAAATGGCTGTAAGAAACACAGTGTCACTTTGTCCTGGCCTCCTGAACAGGGTAAAATTTACCACTCTGACAATTCTAGCAAAGGCTATTGCCTTTTTTTTTTTTAATTAGGACAAAATGTACCTTTAAAATAGAAAAGATACTTCTTTATCTCTGCAAGTTCCATTTAGAGCCATGGCTCAATATTTGCCTGAGACATTTGCATACCTGAAAGTGTCTCATATGTGATGATCTCTGCAAATGAAATGCATTGTTGATTTAGTTTATTATCCCAGTAAGATCATATCATGGTTAAGGTTTGTATGCAGTACATCAGGAGAAAAATACAGAAGGGTTGAATTGAAATAGATTTCAATACTGCAAGGTATACTGCTCAAGTTAATGAAAGTTAGACATACATTTGGCTGCTGTTGCTAACTGAATAATACAAGTAATAACAGAGGCATCTATTCAATTCCTGATGAGCAGGAGTAATTTTCATTATCTTAAAATGTGTGGGAGTTATGAATTAGAGGTGCGATGATTGCCCAACACTTTTTCACTATTATATCTTGTTGTCAGTTGCTTATACATTTGCCAAAGTTTAATGCATCAAGCTGAAATTTCCTATACTGGGCATCAACATCCAGCTGACTTCATTTGTTTCATTTTATTTTTGTTTTGCAAGTTTTATCAAGAATGGTGTATCGGTTTCCAAGAGCAAGGTTAGGAGAAAGTATGTTATTTTGTCTATGGTAATCCAAATTCCCTCCACTATTTCCCCAAGAAAATGTTTTTCCTCCATGCATGGGAGGAAAGCACAAAAATTTGGCAAAATGAGTCAACTGAACACCAGAAATTTTCTTTTCAACACATTTGGGAAATTATTCCCAGCTTTGTACCATGTCTAAGTGTTACTCTCTTTGCAGTTTGTACATGCTCAGTAGAGACTTGTTAAATTCTGACATCTAAAAATCCCATCTAGGCCAGACGTTCCAGAACCACAGAAATCCTTCTTTGCTTGGTCTCCAAATAAAAGGGCTGGCTGTAGAGTTCCTCTTGGCACCTGTGAGACAAGGTCTGCTGTGTGTGCCTGTGCAGCAAGGGGGAAGAGAGGGGAGGAGTAAAGAGAAGGTCAGTGGTTATAAGACTTGGAGACTGAAGAAGAATAAGAATAGAGAGGATATGGGAGGGGGGATATGGGGAGGAAGAAGGACGGGACAGAGGGTGGAGGGAGACGTTGGCACAGTGGGGCAAATGCCAGGACGTCAGACCCATGGTAGGTGGTACCCAAGAGGGCAGCAAGGGAGGAAAGCAGGACCATGCAATGTCTGGGGTGGTTGGGAGGAGGAGAAAGGTAAGGATGCAGTCCTGACCAAGACAAGATGATAACTGTCCATCATTGAACAACTGTGCTCTTCTCCAGACCTTGAAATTACACTACCAGAGGTAAGGCACCATCTTCCTTTGCTGTCAGCAAATAGCAAAGGCAAGATGTCTGTTGGCCCCAATGCTCTGCACTGTCTGATCAGTATAAATAATAGGCTTTTAGTGAGAGATAATGTTGTCAGTAAGATCCATGCAGCAGTGAGATCCAAGCAGTATTTTGTTGCAGAAATTTAAAGCTATGGAGACAATGACAGTGACAATTATAATTAAAGATGGTATCATAAAGCATTAGTTGCAAGGACAGCCTTAATTTTGATGTTTTTCAACTTCAAGCACTTTGTTTTGTAGCTTAAATGTTTTTATAGCAAAGGTTTTCTTAATGTTGTTCTTAATATATAATGCCCAACATCTCCCATTTAACTAATTTCTAGTGTCTGGCCCTGAAAATCTGTACCTGTATGAGTAATGCTTGCAGACATTTAAAATTCCACCAGAATTAGCTGACACAACTTATCACCTCCTAACTTATGGGAGTAAACAGATCCTGAAGTACTTGCCCATTTAATTCACAGAACACGCTAAAGTTAGTCCAGATTTGTGTGCAATTCATGAAAATATTTTAAAACAGTATCTGCTACGTCTTGCATGCTCCTACTTCATTGTTCAGATATAAAAATATTTTAAATAAATATATATTCCAATAGCAAATGAGCATCATCACAGCTATCTGGGTTTTTTGCATTTCTGTTTCTCTCTCTGTTGGTGTTGCTTTTACTTTCTCAGGATGGAACTGGATCCAGAGCCAAAAGAATTAAAGATGTGTCCAGGTCATGCATGTTTCAGCATATTTATTCCAATTTCAGGACATACATCCTGTGAGCATCAAAACAAATTAGTCTGCAGTACAAGGAGAGTCTATGGTCTGGCTGTTCTCAAGAGAAAATGCAGATGAACTTTTAATACTGGAGAAAAATCTCCATTTTCCTGCAGCAAGCTTTATTTTTTGAGTCTAATAGCAAACTCCTCAGGTATGTAGAAAAGGCTGCTTATTAGGAGTGAAATGAAATAATAACCACTGTCCCCCAGAGCTTGTACAACAGTCTCCAGGGGAAGTCTGGTACCCGGGTGAGAAGGACCGCCACCTACTGCCATGAGGTGGTGTGGAGTGCGGCTTCCCCAGGCTGGAGTATCCCTCATTTCGGGTTTCTTAAATCAAAGAGTAGTTAGTACACGTTCTTGATAATGACCAGCTTTCTAAGATAGTAAAATGGCAATTATGCAGGGCTGCAAGCAAAGGATAGATTCTGAATGAGAGAAAATGAGTTCAAAGCATGTGATTAAATACTAGTAGGCTTAAGGTCTTAATTCTCATCTCCCCCTATGTGAAGCAGGAGTAACTCATTTGTAGTCAATGACACTACAGAGATGTAAAACAGCGTTGAAGGAGAATCAAGCCATTGTTCTCTGCAAAACTCACTGATAAGACATTAATTACTAAAGAGAAAATGCCATCAAAGTATTTGAAATGCTTTTCAGAATTCAGGAGACAAACTCATTAAATGCTATGTCATACAGGGAATTCGTTCCAAATTTCTGAATGTGGAGAAGGCAAATGCTGCACTACAGATAAATGAGATCGTCTTGAAAGCCTTCTTCAGAAGACCACTTGCTTTTGGAGCGGGAGCCAACCCCACACATTACATCCAGAGATGTGAAACAATTCCAGATAACATAAATCAGCCTGAACCTTGGTCCGTCTCATATGCTGAATCCCAGCCAACTGCAGTTGTTTAAAGTTTGTAGAAGTTCACTGGACTCTAAATCCTGCCCAGCCTGTCTTCCCTTCCTCCCCTCCACTCATAGCTCTCGTCTTAGGTCAAGCAAATCTTGGAAGCAGAAAAGTTAAACACCAGTCAGACAGCATCATGTGCGGTCTTTTTAACTGAACACCCAGTTGAGGCACAAGAAATCTCTGGGAAAAATCCCACCTCCAGGGATTTGATAAAATCTATGGTAAAATTCTCATTTGATCTCTCCAAGGGCAAGATTTTACCCTCATCCTCAGGATAATGCCCAGAGTTCAGACCCTAACTGCTGAGATAGCGTGACCAAGGTCTTGAAGATTCTGATGTCTTTTTGAACAAAGTCTCTGAGCAGTTAACCCTCAATTAAATCCTCAATGGAGGAGATGAAGCATAGTAGTATACAAGAAGGAGCATCAGAGGAGTTATTAAAATCACCATGTCACAAGGGACAGTGCTCTGAGCCCCAGCCACCACATGTGCTGTGACCTGCTGGGGGACCCTGAATGCTGAGGGTCTCAGTCCAGCATGGTTGTCTTGAAGGCACATTTTTCCCCCAGGCTATTTACTCCTGGCATGGGCAAAACCCTGTGGCAAGATGCTGGGAGTCAGGCTTCTCAGGGCTGAGTTCCACATCGGGCTGTGTGATGGAACAAGGGAAGCAGAACTAGAAGATGTACTTGGCACATGAGACCGGGGAAAGGTGAAGATGCCATGACAGTATGTCCATAATACATAACCTGTGTGCAACACTGTCCTGGGATCTCATGGGGTGACTGCATTCCTGTCATGAGAAGGAGAGAGCCCTTTGAATGTCCCTTACATTCCAGCTCTTTTCTTGTCACTGTTGTTCAAGCCCAGCCACTCAAAGCAGGAGAAGGGTCACACTATGCCATTGGCGTCATTGTGTACTGATCACACTTTGGGACTGGTGGCAGGAGCTCAAAAGGATTATTCACAGTCCCTCGAGCTGCCAAAGAGGCTGTCCACTGCAGAGCAGCAGGGCTGGTTCCCTGGCTCACAGGAGGATGCGTCTGCCAGGACAGCAATGTCCTCAGCTGCGGGACACGTCTGCCAGGACAGCAGTGTCCTCAGCTGCAGGACTTGCCTTGTCATTGCCATCCCATCCTGGGAACCTGCACTTCAAATTTCTGGGTGACAAGAAGCATAACAGGTGGTTATAGCAGTGGTCAAAGTGGTCATATGAATACAGTTTCCCTCCTCAAAACAGAGATAACTTGTGTATCGGCCAGAGACTGCCCCGATTATGTCTCTCAGTGGATGGTGCTGCTGCCTCACAGATGTAATTTCCATCTTGAGTGGCACAGCAAAACTGTTGCCTTTCCCTTGCACTTTGGGATGGATGCTCTCCTGCTACCAGATCATTCAGACTTCTCCTACGCCAGGTAATCTTTGAGTTTCCCTGGTTTGGCTGCGCTTGGTTTGGAGCATTGCAGCTGTCGATCCTGTGGTATAATTCTGGGCATAGTGCAGATGTTCAAGGAGATAAAGTCTGACCAAGTGAGTGTAACCACAGAGGCTCACAGGCAGAATCCCTGGAGCTGCAAAGTCACAATGTGCAGATTGACCTGAAGGATGTCCATCTGCACAGTTTGAAGAGGGCAGAGGTTTTGGTTGTCCTGTTACAATGGTAATGGTATCTGTGAGCACACTGGTGCCAGACTGTGTTGCTCACTGAGGCAGCATGTGCCCAGGCTAGCTGACTGCAGGTGTTTGAGACTATGGTGGGAAAGGAAATGTGTGCCATTGGCTAGAGAGATGTACAGCATAAGGCCCTTCAATGAAGGTAGCCACTGTCTACGTGGGGCGTGGCTGGCCTGGCCTCTGTTGCCTGTGATTTCTTGAGGCAGCAAGAACAGGTGGTCCTGGATCAGGGTGGAACCCAGAGAACGTGTGAGCCAGAGGAACCACCTAGTGGCTCTGGGCAGGACCAGAAGTCAAGACATATATCAAAGGTCAGGAAAAGGCTTAGATGCAGCCACAATGGGCTTAATTTAACAAGTGTATGAATTGCAAGCACTGCCTGGAGCAGCCAGTCGTCACACCAACATGCAGCTCCAAGGCTAGTCAGGAAAGTGTCCTTATCCAGGAGAGTGTCCTTATCCAAGAGCAGGTCACAGATCAAGGAGACATAGTAGAAAGAATGTCTTCTTTTGTGAGTGATGTATTTTGAATCCAAATCTACATGGGACCTATTTTAATAGTAAATTTATACTAAATTGGGAAAAATATTAGACATATCCTTTTACTGTTCTTGCAAAAGCATCTTTTCAAAACAGGCCAAAAAATGGATTAATAGTATGGAATAAAAAAGAATTAAAACAGCAAATGTCGAAGTCATGTCTGCACTGCTGCAGTGTCTCATCACTGGGCATCAGCTTGCTGGAACTGTGTCCATCCCAGTATTTTGTTAAAACACTGCATTGGGAACAGTAATTAAACAGATTCTGGTGATAGTTTTTAACACATGCCAGCTGGCTCCCAGCCAGTGTCGAAGCAGAAGCATTGTAGAAACTCATGGTCAATGATGACTTTGATCTTTGAAGGGCTTTGTAGCAGCGGAAGGAAATGGGAGGATAGGAGGGAGGGAGAAGGATGCAAGCAGTAGGGAGAAAAAAGACTAATATTCATTGGAGTGGGAATTATCACCTTGACAAAGACAGTGGGTGCTTTCTTCCTTTCCCTCTTTCTTTACACGGGGTAGTAAACACAGTCGTAAACTTTATGATAAAGACTCATGTTTGTTAATGGCAACCCATATGAGCAACAGAAGTCCCTTGAATATTCCCACGTGTGCGTCATTGGGATTGCTCTGCGAGCGCCTTCCTCTGCACGCCAGCTTGCAGTGGCAGGCCCTGTGCCAGCACATTAGTTTGCACTGGACACTGCACAGTGTTGGAGTCCTTCAGGACAGGATCCAGGACAAAGGTGAAGAAGAGCTCTTCTGCAGCCAACAAAATCATAAACACACAATGCTGTTCGAATTATCTGCTTAGACATTGCCTGAAATGCTACAACAGCTCTTTAGGCACAAGGAAAATCATTGCTTCTGTCCCACAAGGTTCACTGCTTAGATGTTTCATGAATGAGGAACAGGGACATCTGGGATGAATGAGCACTGAGGGATGTTTCTACTGTTTTGACCAGTTAGCTGAAATTTGGTATGACTTTCCCATGTTAACAGCAATAGGCATGAAGAAGGAGAACCATATTTTCCTTTTTAAGCCTTAGAGACTTAAAGAGGTAGAGGATGTTGCTGATTTTCAGGTGTAGTGCCAGCTGTGACTTGGTCAGAAATGAGCCCACGTTCCCAGCCTGTGCTGGGGGGCTCTGAATACTGGTGTGGCCTCTCTAAAGTAAACCTCACTTCTCAGATCACAGGTGCTTTCACACTATTGTCTATAGGAAATTCTTTACAAAAGTAGGATTTGCTTGACAGTACAAGATGCAATGCTTCTGTAGAACCCCAGGAAAGCTGGAAAAACTTGCAAATATCTTCACATTGAAAAAAAAAATCTATTTGCCTTCCAAATTCTTCAATTATGTTAGTCAGTGACACTTGAAGATTTTTCTTTCTTTCTTCTTTTCGTGAACAAAGAATCTTTTTGTGAAAATGTGAACAACATTTTAAATTCATTAAATTCTAATTCTGGAAGGACATATTTAGCAGCTGCAGGGTTTTGGTGCAACTCCTAAGAATTTCAAATAAAAAAGTCCTTAATGAGTTCTTCTGTGCTTTTGCACACACAAAAGATGCTGTCAGTGAGAATAACCTTTATTTTAGTTCAAGGGCTCCAGCAGATAACTGAGTTAAGTAACTAACCTTGCATCAGCTGAGCTCCTAAAGACGTCAATAATCATTTATGTGCACTCCTCACCTGCTGTAATTGCAAGGTGAGGCAACTCAGCATGAACTCTGGTGGGTGCATTTTAAACTAAAGCATTTCCTCCAGAACTGAATGACAGTAGTTCAGTTTTGTATCTGAGTCATAAGAAAACAATAAGCTGGAAAAGATAACCCTGTTGTTTACAGGATAGTGTCTGGCCCCACTGCGAAGAGACCTTGAACTGTAATGAAAGTACAAGCAATCTGAGAATCATTCTTGCCTTTTATATCAACCTGTGTGGACATATTTAATTGATTTACAAATTAATAATAGAAAAGAAATTTATGTAAATCAGTTAAAAATAATTTAAGTGTGCAAGATGTATCTCATCCTCTTCATTAAAAACCTATTAATTGATGTAATTTTTTTGTGTTTATAGAATACATATTGGAAGCTTTTTCATGTAGTATACCTTGAACTCTGACTACAAAAACAACCATGGCATTGAATGCCCCACCAATATGCAGAACTACAAATGCCATGCCCAGAAAAAACATACTGGCAATTACATCCACCACGGACTCTTAAGTAAGATATTTTTATTGTGCTTCTCCAATGTGCCTCTCATAACTTGAGCATCCTTGCTTTCTGCTTCCGTTTGTATGCTGAGGCAGGCCTGCAGAGATGTGAAAAAAGGAAGGCAGCAGGAATTCAGAGGTGCTTCCTCAACAGATGGAGCATGTAGCCACTTGGTCTCTCTGTTGGCTTGCAGGAAAGAGACTTGTAATCATAGCAGACCTAACTAAAATGCTCAGCCTCTTGGTCATTATTTCAGTGCTATGACAAAATCCTTGTTTAAAAAACTGAAAATAAAGAACAACTCTAGGACTGAAGCAGGTCAGCAGCCACTGCTGGAGAAGCAGCCTCTTCCCATGGGGCTCCCAGCTCCTTTCACTCCCAGGTCAGCAGCCATGGGTGGTTCCAGGCCCCTGACGGAAGACAAACCCCCTGAAATTTACCCACCCTGTGAGGAGCCAGGAGCCAGGCCTGCAGCACAACCAAAGGAGTAACTCTTTCCAGAGGATGCATGGGTGCCTCTGTCTGTGCCAGGACACTGCTCCCAGCACTGGGAGGAGCTGCTGGAGCTGCAGGGCTGCACTGCAGATGGAGTTCTGGCCACCTGCATTTTTAATTGAATTTTCCCCAGGTGGGTAGACATTTATCCATCCATGGCTGTTTTTCTACAGCAAGGTGTGGTTTTGCTAAGTGAAGATACTAAGGCAGAGAATCTGGTTGGAAGCAAGGCCTTGTTTACTGCAAGTGCAAAAGGGAAACAAGGCCAGGATAATAATCTTGTACACCACTGCCAGTGAAGCCACTCTCACACCAGCCAGCCCTGGGGATGCATGGCAGGAGGGGCTTGTACCTATGGGGAAGTACAGGCACAGTTGTGCTGTCCACAGAAAGCTGAGGCCATGTGTCACTGTGCAAGGGGTCCGTGGCACAGGCAGGGGAATGACAGCCCCACGTGGCCTAGAGCAGTCTTGTTGTGAGAGCTCAGCACCAGGCTGGGGGCTCTGACCTCAGGCCTCTGCCCTGCCAGGAGCACCTACTGTGAGGCTGAGCCTTCAGGCAGCTCAGCTGCAGGTGGAAGGACAAACACTGGGACAGCTCACTGTAGGCTGAGAGGCTGTCATGTAGCAGGAGCAAAGTGTTTACAGCTTTGTGTTTTGTTGGAAGTCACAGTATAATTGTTTAAGAACTCACATCTGCATCCCAATGCAGAGCTAGACCAAGCCCTGTAAGAGTACCATTTCTTGATGAGCCTTCCTTCCTTAGGTAAGTATTATTTTCCAAAATGATGAAACTAGAGTCACCATTTTCCTTGGAAAACCAGGTTTCTGCTACCCTTATTCTTCTGGACTGCTGCTCTGTCCACGTGAGAGGTGAAAGGGAGTTCCTAGGAGATCTTTAGTCACAGTTTAAACAGACCTTGCTTTTTCAGTGGAGTGTCATGTCTCACAGAAAGTTACTCCTCCCTTAATGAGCCCCTGGGATCCAGTTGTGTGTTTTTCCAAGATCTGTGATGCGCATATGTATCTATATGGCATAGTCCCAAATCCTTTCAAAGATTAAATGTGAGATGAACATCTGGTTTGCACTATTACAATCCTTATTAAACACTAATTTCTTCTTCAGAAAAGCACCATCTGCCACAGCTCAAGCCTGTGTTTTCTAACATGGGTTTTTCCTCAGAAGTGCACAATGAAATAAATCTTCACCAGTTATAGTCCCCAGAAATTTCCTGAGATGAAAAAGCACAGTGACAGTAGTAGACTCCAAGAGTTGAATTGTTTCAAAAATCCTACATTATTATTTTACTTCATAAGAAACCATATTATCAAGGATACTAGCCCCACATTATAAGGAGTTCATTTAAATGTTTTGATAAATCCCTTGCTGAAGGATTTGATACTTTTCCAGCAGCTTAGGGCACTAAATCTTCAAGCCTTAATAGCCAACGTGTGGATTTAACAAAATCTCTCGTTTCTCACAAAATTTCTGGAAAAGAGATACAGCTTGTTATAGATATTAGAAAGTTAATTTTCATGCCAGTTCAGTCTGTCTTTATGACCGCTGTTCTTCAGCCCAGCAGTACCAAAAAAAACAGGAGAGAAAAACACCTCTGGGCCATCTATCATCTGCTACCTCGTTCAGAGGCAACAGGATTCCCTGTGTTTCCTGTGGTTCTGAGTCTCTCAGGTCTTTTACATGACATTGGAAGATTCACCTCACTCTGCTCAGGAGCTTGAGAGTCTAAAAGGATTATAGTCCCCTGGGCTGGTAGGCCCTTATTCTTGCCCGTTACTAAAGCAAATCTAAATAAATGCTATTAAGAGGCTAAATTCAATTTGCTGTCTCTTGGTGTTCTGGTATCACACCAGTGAGAAGCTATGTGCATATCACTGTGCCCAGGGAGCACCACATAATCAGCACCCTCAAAGGCCTTTGTAAAGTGCTGAGCCCACAATGTCATGGTGCCGGGCAGCGATGGTGCATGACTCCAACCTCTGCAGTCAGATGAGCACATTTAGCTTGATTTCAACCCTACTCAGGTACTGGCAGCTGGAGAGATTTGCACAGAAAGAGCTACTGCCAGGATCAATGCTGGATTTAGACAGGAAAGGAGGAAGACCAAGGTGGACTCAGTCCCTCCACCTGTAAATGGCCGAGGATCTGACTTGATGAGGCCAGGCCAGCCCCTGTAGGGTGTGGAGGTGCCTCTCCCCAGAAATCCCAGGGGGAGGGACCCTGCAGGGTACGGGTCTGTCCCTGTCCCTGCTCCCATGTCACATATGCCCCATACCTGTTCCTGATTGGTTGGATTGGGTGCCCGGGGCCCAGGAAGAGAGGGGTTCCATGACTGGAGAGTCTGCCTGGAAACTCCAGCCATGCAGGAGTTTATTCCTCCATGCGGCTGGAGGAATAAAACATCTCTGAACATCTATAAAAATATCGCTTCAAATTTCCTTTCCATGTTCATCACTGTCTTAT
>VYXG01007112.1:17542-33093 GCA_013397235.1 Lanius ludovicianus | reverse complement strand
GGGAGGCGGGAGGGTCGGTGCGCATGCGTGGAAGGGGGCAGGGCGGGCCCGGTGCCCGTTCCCCTCAGTCCCGGATCCCCCGGGTCTCCCGCAGCCCCGGAGGTCCCGTCGCGATGTTGGAGCAGGGATTCGGGTGTTTTAATGCAGGGGTATTGGTGCGACCTGGGAGATCCGGGCAGTGAGAGCCGCCCTAGACCACGCTGCCCCATCCCTTGGCCTTGCTGGAGACACGGAGTGGGGCGTTGGGGCCCTACCTTAGTTCAGAGGCCATGAAGATTAACCAGGACACGGTGCTGCGAGGAAAGAAGGTGACGCTGGTGCCCTACACCGCTGCACACGTGCCCCGGTACGTGCCCCATGCCCTCCTCGGACGCTCCTGCATGGTCTGATTCCACTTCTCCCTTTGAAGACAATGTTGGGGTCAGGAAGGGTGCAGAGTGCCGGCTGCAGGGCCTGCTTCCCCCTGGGAATCAGTCAGAGGACTCCTAGGAATTCAGTGAGATGCTCTCCGTGCCCGGCAGCACCATCCCTGTCAGGGCTGTGCTCTGTGCCTGCTCTGCTGGCAGGGAGAACTTCACGTGTGCCACTGGGAAAGGGAAATAGCTGGCTGTGGGTGAGCACAGCAGCTCTTCTGTTCATTGAGGCCCTTCCCTGGTGACGGTGGAACAGCAAAGCTTCAGCGTGTAAAGCCAGGTGGATGTTTGACAAATTAGGCATGCCAGCAGTTTGTAAAGTGAATCAGCACAAAGATACCAGCGTTAGTGTTTTGTCAGTGTCCAGGAGGTGCTGTGTCAGTGTCACTCGGGATGAAATGCACCAGAACAATAAAAACATGAGGTTTACATTGGGCACTCCAGACAAAGCCACGGGACAGCCAACTTCCTAAATTTCCACAGAGAGCACTGTGTTAGCTAAGGGACAGAGGCTTGTAGGTACATTTTAAGTTGCCATAAAAGCCAGGCTGGTGTTGCCAGAGCTGCTTTGTGATGGCCTGATCCCTGGAGCATTGTTGGGGATCCTCCTGCAGTGCTGCAGCTGGGGCAGTGATGTGGGGCCGGATCCATTGCCAGGTACCACGAGTGGATGCAGTCGGAGGAGCTGCAGCGCCTGACGGCCTCGGAGCCCCTCAGCCTGGAGCAGGAGTACGAAATGCAGCGCAGCTGGCAGGATGACGCTGACAGTGAGCATCTGGAACGCTTTCTGACGGAGGGTGGGAGTGGTGAGCAGGTCCTTTCCATTCTAGGAAGGACCCACAGTGATCTGGGAGTGCCCTGTGAGTGGGTTCCCCTAAACCAGAGAGGATGTGACACTTTCTACAACAGCAGCTTGAACTGGTTTTCTCATTATAGCTGGTATATACTCAAGGAAGTGGAGAATATCCACTTCCTCAAGCTGTTTGTGTCCTTTTTATGCAGTTTTCCAGAGACTGTAGTTATTCATTTCCCACAGCAGTTTGTGCTGAGCTAAAAATCTTTAAGCATCACTCCTGCACAGCCAACACTCCTCAGGTCTGATCGTTGCAAAAAAGGTAGAAGGAGGTTGTATTTCTTCTTGATAAATCGAATGATTTTATGATCGCCTGGTTGAGGTGTGTTGATTAAATTGGTTCCCTGACTCTCCTACAGGTAATGAATCACTGCCCATAAAAGCCTGGTAGAGGTTTAGTGAGCTGGAAAATACTGAAGCTGGCAGAGACCTCATTCTGGAGCATTTGCCTTAGGTGGTATTAAAAACCTTTCTCAGAGCAGCAATAGCATGGACCGGGTGAATCACTCAGTCTCAGCCTCTTGTGCACCAAACAATTCTTTGCCCCAACTTGCTGCTGAGTAAGACAAGGCAGGGAGACCTCAGTCATGGGAAGGAAGTTTTCACACTTCTTCCACAGGCTGTTTCTAGTCTTGGTGTCTGTGCCACCCTCACAGCGGGTTTTTCCAAGTATTTCTTACATTTCTTTGGGTGGGAACAGGCACACCTGGTGTGGGAAACCTAATTATTAACTCTTCCTTGCTGTTAACACATGGAAACTCTTGTTCCTCTGTCTATTATATACCTTTAATTTCATTCTTTGGTAATTTATGAGTGATTATCAGCACATTCTGAAGGTGCTGCCACATTCTTGTTTTCCCCAGAGTGCACCTTCATTGTGCTGGATGCAGGGTGCTGGCCTGGGCAGGCAGAGGAGAATGCCATGGTGGGGGATGTGAATCTCTTCCTCACCAACACCGAGGACCCGACTCTGGGCGAGATTGAAATCATGATTGCAGGTCAAGTTCTGCTTCACAGCCTGGGGCTCTGTCACTGTGGCTGCATGCTGCAGACAGTTGTTGATGTTCCTGCATCAGCTTTTTAGTCTCATGCTTTACCATGGCTGTTCAGCCCTGATCAGTCCATGGCATGTCCAGGTCACAGCCTCTTCTGAGAAGTGGCTGGTGTGACTGGTTTGTCTCCCCTAACTGGATGCTGACTCTGTGCTGTCTCTTTCAGAGCCCAGCTACCGGGGCAGAGGGTTTGGCAAGGAGGCAACTCTGCTGATGATGGCCTATGGTGAGGGAACAGGAGTGTGGTGGGGCTGGGATCTGGGAGCACATAATTCCCAGTGATACAGGCAGGGTGGTAAGGGATGCATCTGCCCCACAAGTGGAGTCCTGTGCTTTATAGATGTAGCAGGTAATAGAAGTACCTCTCTCTGATTTCTTCTGCAGGAGTGAGAAACCTGGGGATCACCAAGTTTGAGGCTAAGATTGGTCAGGAAAATGAAGCCAGTATCTGCATGTTCAAAAAGCTTCACTTTAAGGAGGTGCAGTAACACCCATCTTCTCCCCAGAGAATGTGAGCAGCATTTGCCCTGTGGCTGAGATTGAGCTGCTCCCCTCTGTGTGCTGCAGGTTGCTGTGAACAGCATTTTCCAGGAGGTGATGCTGAGGCTGGATGTCAGTGACCAGGAGAGACAGTGGCTCCTGGAACAGACAAACCACGTGGAGGAGAAGAGCTACGCTGAGCTGAAGCAGCCAGCTGGGGTGCTGGACACCTGACAGACACATCCAGACACCAGCTGGGTTTCCAGGGAGAAGTTGGATGTTTTTGCAAGGTCTGGGTGTGGAGGACACCAGTGAGCCAGCACTGGAACTGTTTTCATCTGTCTCCTTCAGCTGCTTTGTCATCTTGTCAACTTTGCACTTTGCTGCACCAGCCAGGATTACTGCCTGAAATTTGGGCCTGGGGAACAGCCACTAACTCACACATTTGGCTAGGGATGACTGACTTTGATGTGCTGTTCCAGCAGAGCCCAAAATCACCAGCAGTTGATACCTGGACAAGCAGAAACTTCTCCCACTGCTCTTAAATCATCATCATCATCAGGAGTCATCAGCGAGGCAGTTTTATATACTGGCAGCTCAGTCTTTTTTACTCTTGAATAAAAAAAAAAATCACAAAGATCTGAGGTGTATGAGCACTATGTGGGGCTCAGCTGCTCATTTTGGCAGCTCAAAGAGTGGTTTAGAAGCTGTAAAGGACAGCAGAGACTCTTTAAACCAAATTTCCGGAGGTCCATTAGGTTGCAGGGGGGCACTGCTGGGTCCTGGCAGGGAGAAGCCCAGATGTGGGAGAGCACAAACAAAGGGCAAATTAATATGATGGAAGTTGCTGATATTGGCTGATCAAGACTAGATCTGAGCTCCACCATGATGAGGGGGCTGAGAGCTGCAGGAGGCTTCTCAGACAAACCCCCTTCAGCTTCAGGGCTGTGCTCCAGAGCTGAAAACCTCAGGCCAGCAGTGATGTTGCATTTCATTTTCCTTGGCTGCTTTGATGAAAGCAAGGAGAACACACTGAAAGGAGACAGCTCCCTTCTTCCAGCAGCTCAGGACTGCTCTGCTGAGCCTGGAGGCTCCATTTGCTGCTCTGCACTAAGATGAATGGGGGGGAAATATCTCTTACTGGGGGCAGATATATTTAGGGCAGGAGTTATCCAGCCTCTGCTACAGTAGATCTGAGGTCTGTGGATGAAAAAGAGGCACTTGCCAGACTCCCACTGGACAAACTTCCCTGTGCAGTTACTCAGCCTGACCTCTCCTGCCCTACACATGCTGTCCACAGCAGGGAAGCTGCTAAAGGAGAGGACAGAAGGTAAGAAGGATAACTGATGCACCTGTGTGTCTTCCTACTGTAACAGCAGCTGTAATGGCTAATCCTAGACCACAAATTATCTGTGTCAGTGATGGAGGATCAGGTAATAACTTTCAGATTTGCCCAGGGATGTTTTGGAGATTGGCAGTTTGTGGAATTTTTAGTGTTGCTGTGGCTGTATTTTTAGGGCCTGGGGGCCTTAGTTTCCCAATTTCAGCTAATTTAAGTACATTATTCCTGTGACTAATATTAAAGCCAAGCGTGGCAACAGCATATCATGGCATTTTAAACAACTATTTAGTGTGGATTTAGTTGTAGTGAAAGCTTTGTGTGGTAATAAAATGAAGAGCAGATCTACCTCCCGCTGGGATTACCATGGCAAGGGCTACTAATCCTCCTGCTCCTCTCATCACCTGCTGCAGGCAGAAATGGATTCCGTCCAGAACAAGATTTGCAGAACCTGCTGGATGAACTGTTGGCTCTGTTGCTCCTTCCGTGGAGCACCTCATCCCTCTGCCAGAGAAGCAAGGCCAAACTGGCAGGAGAGATGTAGCTGGGCTGGGATTTGCTGCCCTAAAACCCAACCAAGGTGGGAAAAATAATTTCATTTAACCTCTGCTGCCAGGGAGAAGGGAGAGGGTGATCTCCTGTCGCAGCTCCCCATGGCCAGCTGGTTGCTCTGGAGTCAGCGAGGGCCCTGCTTGGCATCCCCGGTCCCCGGCAACGCCGGCGCTGCCCCGGCTCCACGGGCGGCTGGGAACAGCCTTTCCCTGGCAACCCAAAACAAAGTTGGGTCTGTCCTGGAGCTCAGCCCGCCCCAAAGGCTGGGGGGAGAGTCCCAGCAGGGCTCAAATGGGGTTCCCACAGGGAACCAGTGCCCAGCTGCTCTGACCAGGGCAAGAGGCAAAAGATGCTGCTGGGACCTGCTGGGTGCCCCCACTCCTGCCCTGCATGGGCTGCCCCACCCTGTGGCATCCATCCTAGGTATGGGTGTCCTGCTGCCCCAATGGGATGAGGATGGGAAAACAGGGGATGGGGTTTCACCTTCCTTCAGAGGACACGTCTTTGGAGGATGAGACAGGTTGGAATGGTTTCCCCAGCTCCCTGGGGGAAGTGACAGCCTGCACATACCCCAGAAATCTGGTGCCACTTTGTCACCTGGGTGTCAATGCAGGTGCATAGATCTGTGACCATTAGTGTGCTCAAGTAGAGGAACTTCTATGCAGATTTGGAGCACAAAACAAGAGTGTGCAGGAGGGGAGGAAGCAAAGATAACCAGAGGCCAGGCACAGCCTTGCCCTGTCCCACTGTGTCACCCAGGGCTAGATCCATTCAGAGGGACAAGCACCGCACTCCTCACCAATCCCCCCTGCCTTCCCTCAACCCAGGTGCAGCCCAGGCTCATCCCAAAAGCCCTCCTCACAGCGACTGGGGACACATTTGGGCTGCCCCCAGCAGAACTGCTGCCCTCCAGCCTGGCAGGCAGACACGGATTAGAGCTTTGCATCACTCCCCTCACCCCCCCTGCACTCCCCATCGGATTAAAGCCCATTAATCACCCTGAGGCATTAACCCCCACTGGGACCAAGCCAGTGCCTCCCCAATCCCCTCAACCTGTCCTCATCAGCTGCTGAGAGGTACCAAAAGCAGGCCCAGTGTCCCCCACTACCTGCCTTTCCCCCAAACCTCTGGCCACAGCAAGCCCTCTGCACCCCCTCAGGCTCTGGAAGGATTTAGCCTTAAGCCAGACTCGTGAAGTCAGAAAGGTTTATTCCAGTAAACAGGATTTCTCTTGAGCTCAACAGTACAACAACATCTGATTGCAGCACATGGAAACAAAACATCCACAGGAAGAATTTCCACAAAATACAATTTAAAACAAATTGTGTGATTGGAAAAACGCTTATTTCAGAAAAAAAAAAAAGTCTATGAGAAGCCTTTAAATTAAGCAGTGTTGGATTCAAACCCTGATCAACTCTGTCTCCAGGAGTGTGCAGGAGCAAAGGAGACTATTATTGCTTACTGTGTTGGCTCCAGACACCCTCTCCTCTCCCAAAAATGCCCCAGGGCAGGGTGCTGGGCACTCCCCAATGCTGGGCACCCATACCCCTCCTTGCAGCTGAACAGGCAAAGGGACAGGGTCATTGTGGACGGAGCTTGCCAGGCCAGGGTCAAACACCCCTGTTATGGCCAGTGGCTTGGCAGGTAGGGTTTGGTAGAAGACACTAAAAGCCTCAGGTTTTGCAGTTAAAGGGTAATTTGGGGGGACTGGCTCAAATGGAAATGGTGTTTGGGATGGGGAAAAAAACAGGGAACAGTGGGGACCAGGAGTGTTGGGCATCAGACCACCCCAAATCCTTAATCCCTCCCAAACCCCTGCTTGTGCCTACCAGGGTGTGCAGGGCTTCAAGACAGGGCTGGAGAAGCACCCTGGGGATGAGCTTTTGGGAGGGGGCACCCCCAGCACCCCCGGCCCAGGACTCCTCTGCAGGGATGCTCACTGGCCACCAATCCCCAGCACTTGGGTCAGGGTGGTGGGGAGCAGCCCCACATCCCCACCGGGAGCCCATGGCAGGGAGGAGAGGAGCACGGGAGAGGCGGATATGAGGCTGGCAGGGCTAGAAGGTCCTCACCCCACCTCAGGGCCTTCACAGGTTGCTGAACAGTTCGTTTTTCTTGCTCCAGTCCATCTGGGGTGCCCTCTTGCTGGTGCGCTTCTGGTGCGCCCGCTCCTTGGCCACGGCCAGCGGGATGTCAAGGTCCAGGAGGGAGCCGGATGCTGAATGGTGTTTGTCACCCTCCTGTGTGTGGGGTTGGGGGTGAGAGGTGGTGTCAGCCCCACTGCATGTTCCTTGGACAGCCCCACGGTGGAGGCTCAGCCCAGATCCTACTTTCCAGCCCCCGCCTCCCCCCGGAATTCCCAGCCCTACCTCGCTGTGGGTCTCACTGGAGTTGGGGGACATGGCCAGCGGCGCGGGGCTGGACGGGCTCTCGGACACTGAGTTGGACCGCAGCTCTCCACCGTTCTCCTGGGGAGAGGAGGGAGAGAGTGTGAGCTCCAGCCCTGGGGCTTGAGAACAGCCTCCAGGGTTTCAAGTCCCACCCAGGGGGCCATGAAATCCATCCTCCCCACGTAATCTCCTGCAAGCTCCAGACACATAAATACCTCCAGTGCTGCCCATCCAGGGCGGGGAAGGATTAAACCCCAGCCTGACTGCCCTGGCTTTAGGGGGTGTGGGAAGAGGAGGGCGGCTGCAGGGCTGGGTGCTACTTCCCTATAGCAGCACAAGGGCTCCTAGCCCTGGAGCAGCAGGAGGCAAAAGAGGGGAGGAAAACAGTAACATAGGCACCTCTGTGACACTTAGCACAACGAATAGCCCCTCCTGGGGGACACCAGTCCCCTTCCCAGTGGCACCAGCTCTTCTGTGGCAGCCTAGGACCACTGTGGTGTCTGGTGGCATCACCCACCCATGGGCAGAGGGGACATGAACAGGAGGGTCCCTGACTGGAGATGGGCACAGATAGAATCAGGACGAGGCTCTTACCTTCTCCACATCGCCATTGGCAACTGGTTCTGGCAAGGGACCTGTGGGATGAGGACACAGGCACCGGGTGAGGAAGTGTTTGCTTTGTCCCCTTGCCAATGGAGGGCAAGCCAAGGCTGTACACAGCCAACGCTCACACAACACTGCCCAGGTCCTGAATTTTTTAACCACCTGGTGCAGCCAGCCCCGTGGCACAGGGGAATGCTGCCAGACACATCCCCATGATGGCAGACATGGAGCCCAGTGAGACACTCCCCCCCCCCATTCTCCTAGGGACCACCGTGACAGCAGGGAGGGGGCCAGAGGGGAGAGCAAAGGGCAGCTGATGCCTGTTTGCTCCTCAAGCCATAAACCCTGTCAAANAGGGGAATGCTGCCAGACACATCCTCATGATGGCAGACATGATATGGAGCCCAGTGAGACACCATCCCCCCCCCCCATTCTCCTAGGGACCACCGTGACAGCAGGGAGGGGGCCAGAGGGGAGAGCAAAGGGCAGCTGATGCCTGTTTGCTCCTCAAGCCATAAACCCTGTCAAAGTGCAACCCAGGGCCATAAACCTGCCCACATCAGCCTCACCAGCCCAACATGGGGCCCTCAGCCAGGCAGGGAGATGCCAAAGCCGGGTGACTCTGCTTGGCCCCAGGGTGATAAGACCTCCTCCCAGGGCTCAGCATCCTTAGGTTTGGTGAGAAGGTGACACAGAGCCAGCAGAGATGGCACAAACCCTTCCCAGCAGCACAGCCCCCAGCCCACCTGTCAGGTGCTGCTCTGAGGGCACCACCTTGCACTTCTTGAAGAACTCATCTGTGAGGACATCGACCACCAGCAGCCTGGTCTCGTCGCCACTCGCCTTGATGGCTGCCACCACGTCACTGTGCTGCTTGCCCTCCATGCACACACCGTTCACCTGCAGGCACCACATCACCACTGGAGCCAGGGGACATCCATCCCTCAGAAGCACCATCGAGGGGTCAGGTACCAGCCTTGGTACCAGTGACAATCCCAGCAAAGCCACCCCACAGCCCCCACAGGCATTTGCAGCCTCACAGGGATTAGCAGTGAAGCCAGGAAAACCTCATTAAAAGCAGATTTTCCTCTGAGTGATTAGCATGGGATCGAATGGGCAAAGCTGACAGGGAACTCCCAGCAGGGCATGGACCCGGGGCTGGCACAGGATATGGGCAAGACACAAAGCCCTCGTGCCGTGCCATGCCGTGGTCTCCAGAAACGCCAAAAGCTTCACCCCAGAAGAGGCAGCAGCCCCATGCCCTGGTGAGCAGCAAGGCTGGGGCTCAGTTGGTCCTTGCCCTCCTGGATCATCATCCCACCTAGCACAAACCTGAGCTCATCCCCACCCCGGTCACAGCTGACAGCAGGACTTGTGACCATCGTGCACCTTGTCCTCAGCCTGCTCCACCCCAGGGGCATCCTGGGGACAGTGCTACCACTAATTAACCCCCAGCCAGCTAATTAACGCTCAGCCCCAGCCCTCCCCACTGCTGCTCCCCTGGGTGGGGACTGGCAGGCTGGTGCAGGTCTGGTGGCTGTGCTGTGAGTCACCGCCAGCACCAGGGACACCGCGCACCTTCCCGGCCAGGGGCAGCTGTCTCCCGGGCACCAGGATGTGAGGCAGTGCCAAACTTTTCAGAGAGATGCCTCAGACCCGCCCCCAGCCCAGCACACCTCGATGATGCGGTCCTGGGGGGCCAGCCCTGCTGCCTCAGCCGGTGAGCCGGGGTCGACGGCGCGCACATACTGCCCTGGGCGGCTCTTGTCACTGTGCAGGTTGAAGCCGTAGCCATCGGGGCCCTTCTTCATGTGGCACAGCCGAGGTCTCAGCTCCTCCTGTAATGGGAATAGTCTGTGGGTGAACTTCTCCCGGACCCCCCGAACACCCAGGGACAGCACCAGGAACCCCAGACAGCTGCTGGAGTGGCAAGGACACCATCCTCAGGTGGCCACCTGCAGGCACTGACACCTCAAGATGGGATACAGGGTGCCAAACATCCTATGAATCCTGGGCTCTAATTAATTAATTAGGTGCAGGGCACACTAATCGCAGTGAAACATTGAAGAAACATGTTATCATGAGTGTGTTCCCAGACCATGCTCTTCCTTTTGGGATCAGGATTGCAACTGCCATGAAGGTGGAGGAGGAAACACAGCCCAGGCTGCTGGGAAGCACCCCTACTCCACCCCATCCCACTCAGGAAGCTTTGGCTCCGGGACAGGTCTTCAGTGCTGGCACAAGTCCCCTCCACACCCCCTTGCCAACTGTAGCCCCTCTCCATGGCAAGCCCAGCCACGGGATCAGGGAGATCCCCCACCCCAGAGCACCCCACAGCCACTGTCAGCACAGAAGGGGCACACAGGCCTTGGGCAGGCAGCTGGAATCCACATGGAGCAGCTGCAATGCTGAGGCACCTCCATGCCCTGGCATGACCTTCCAGGATTGCAAAACAGAAACCTGCTCCACCGGGGTGGTGCGACTGGGACATTCACCTCTCCAGGAGGCAACACCCAGCTCATCTGCACCTGGTTTCACCTTGACCCATGGACCCACCAGTACCTGGAGCTGGGGAACCCCACTGGGGCAGCCACAGCCACACACTTGGCCCACCTGGCACCCTTTAAACTCCCCACATGGTGAGCGCAGGAAGAAGCAGGAGCATCCCCAGGAGTCTGGCACACAGGAACTGCCTTCGCTCACCCATTGGGGAGTGGGATGTCCAGAAAGCATCAGATGAACCAGGTGACACAAACCAGACATGTGGCATTGTCAGAACTGCTCTGACCCTAGTCCCCAACACCACTTTTACAATTTACTTATTAAATGGTTTGATCCTACCTTGACCACTAGAACCTGGGCTTTGGTTGGGCTCTCCCAGCAGCTGAACCTCACTCATGCTGCTGAATATTCCTCACCAAGGGGGTTAATATTGAATCTTTCATCCGAGGTAATTTTTTCTCTGTTGGTACCCACAGCATCACTGAGGACAGGCACTGCAGGAATTTACCTTCCCACACCTGCACCTGGCTGCTTGTTACCCCTGCACAGCACTCTTGCTTCTTGCCATGAAATCCCCTTTGTCCACTGCCAGGAAAACCTGGGTCCTGGGGTGCTGACACCCCATATCTGCCACACTGATGTGGCACAGGGTCCCACACAGGCCGGGGTGACACATTTAGAATTGCTGAACCCAATGCTGCAATAAAGCCCTGATAAAGCCCTGATAAAGCCCCATCCTCTTGCACAACATTTCCTTCATGGTCAAGGCTGGCTGCCACCCCAGCACCACCTGACAACACCCCAGCAAGGGAGGTGCAGGCAGCACCCAGCACATCTGCCAGGAGTGAAGGCGATCCCGAGATGCCTCAGCACTGGCATGCAGGACTTGCTCTCCACGTGTGTCAGCTTCACATGCCCAACGCAACAGCCCAGCTGTGGATTCCCTGGCTGGGTGGAGCATTGTGACCCCCTTGACTTTGCCCCATCTGCCCTCCGGTCCCCCCTGTGCCCAAGTGGCAGCAGGTTCACAGGGTGCGACAGCATCTTCCACCCAGGCAACAATCCCAAGCAATGGTGGGGACAGACAGTACCCAAAATAAGGACAAAAGGCAGGAGCTGCTGGGGCCTGGAGGAAGGCAGCACCTCCCCAGGTCCCTGCCCTGGCTCGACCCTGAGCTAAGGGTTCAGGCTCTGGAGCACCCACGCTCCCAGTGCCCTTGGCAGCACTGTGGGGTTGCTCCACGCCGATAGCTCAGGACAAAGCCAGAGGGAGCACCCAGCGAGCGGTGCTGGCAGTGCTCCCAGGCAAGGAGGAGGAGGGAGGGCTTCGCTCCCACCCATACCAACAAAGCCCTGGCAGCCTGGGCTCCCTGAGATGCTGGTGCCATGAATTTTTGGGGGGGATGGGAAGCCCTGCAGCGTGGACAGATGTCTCAGGACATGGGGACAGGTCATGGCAGTGAGGAAGGCACTGATGCCGCAAAGGCAGCTGGCTGAGGCAGCAGCACTCAGTGCAAGGGCAGCCTGGCCGAGCCATGACCCGGCCTTCCAGCATCCCCCCACCAGCCCAGCATGCCAGGCTGCCTGCACCCTCCTCAAACTGCAGAAACTCTGCAGGCAGCCACCATTCTGCCTCCCAGAGAGGAAAACAAATGCATCTGATCCTCCAGCAGCCGTATCCTGCCCATCCATGGGGTGAGCACCCCATGGCAGGGCATCCTTCCAGCCCCAAAGTCCCTTTTGGGCTGAGCAACACGAGGCAAGAGGGTTTGAGGCCAACACCTGGGAAGTGAGCAGACCTGTGGCTATGGAGCTGGGCAATGGAAATGCCCCTAATTTCTCTAAGCTGCTGCATCCTCTCCTGCAAGGCCAGCAGCTCTCCCGCCGCACTGGGACATGGATTAACCGGCAGAGCCTCGTTCCAAGCAATTACAGCCTCTGTCAGGGAGGGCAGTGGGGGAAACTGGAATCAGCCCCCAGTACAGGCATCCCATGCCACCACTCTCCTCTACACCCAGGGAAGGCAGAGAGACCTCTGTCTGCAGAGATGCCCACTTGGGATGAGGACTTCTGCAGCAACACACTGCTATTCCTACCCTGGAACAGGATTTGGGGCATACACAGATGCTTCTCCCTCTGCAGCACCTTCAGCTGCAGGACCAGCAATCCTAGAATTGTGGGGACCCCAACTGCAAAGTATGTCAGGACTCACTCCCCATTTCCCAGCCCCCCAACAGGAATTTCAGGACAGCTTTTGAAGTCTCAAGTCCAAGGAAATTCCCTGCAGCCCTACAAACAGCATCAAGCCCACTGGCGGCAGCAACATTCCCGGTTACTCAAAGAGAAACACAACAGCTCTGAGGATGCCTGGGCCAGCAAATTCACACGGGTCCCAAAATCTGGCGCACACATTCGGGCTTCATACAAAGGGGATGCAAAGCAGCCTCCTTGCAGCATCCCTGTCACGTCCTGTTTGACTGGAGCTGCTTTTCATGCAGCTGCCTTGAGAGGAAATTTAATTCATTTCCTAATTAAACACCAGCTACCCCAGTAGCTGCGCAATGCTCCCAGTGCTGGGGGAACGGCTCCCTGTTACACTGAAACCCAGCCCTGGGAGGCTCACCCAGGTTTTACAAGAAGGGATGAGCCTCGCTGGGAGGGCTCTAATTTAACACTAAATTTGCAAGAGGGAAGCTCGGGGCTGGTAGTAAATGCCCTGCCCTGGTACCAAGGTGCTGCACTGGGAACACCGTGTGGTTTTGCATGAAACTTTCTCAAGACACTCCCGAGCAGCTGAAGCCTCCGGAAACAGGAGACAAACTATCACAGCTCTCGGTAGGGGGACACAGCACAGGCCCCAGGAAATGGGGATGACCTCAGGGGTGTGAAACTAGCACCTTGCTGGCTCAGCACCACAGATGGGGTGCATGGATCAGCTCCCCAGGGAGGCTCAAAACCTCCACTGCAGCATCAGGGCAATTTGCACACTCCAGGTTTGACAGGAATGAAAAAGGAGCCCTTGACGAGTCTCCCACAACTGCCTCAGGGATCTGTGGGGGTGTCTGAGCCCTCTGCCAATCCCAATCATGCAGGACCCAGCAGGCTTTGGAGAGACAATGGATTCGGCTGGAAGGTGGGAGACACGAAACATTGCTCACCACAAGCAGCTCTCCCAGCTCTTGAGTGTCTCCAGGCTCATTAAACAAATAAAGGCAAGTCCAGCCCAATAAAGCAAACAGGAGTCTGACGCGTGCAAATCTCCTGCTTCCCCTGTGATCCCAGGGAATCCCACCAACCCAAGTGATGGGACAGGGCTGCAGGGGGATGGGGGCAGCTGGCACCAGCTGCCTGCCACAGGCTAGCAAACAGGCCACTACTGCCTCACTGAAGAGAAATCCCTTTCTGCCTGCTCCAGCTTGGCTCAGTACCCCACCCAGCATCTTCCTGCCCTGCTTGGTGGGTGCCTGGAGATGTCTCCAAACCCACTTGCCTTTTCCACTGGGCCCTGCCCCTAACCACAGGATTTCCTGCTGCTACCTGTTGAGAAACCGTCTGGGGCCTTGTGGCAATGTCACCCCATGTCACCTGTTTCCTGCTTGAGTGAGGAGAGAAACCGCCAGTAATAACTGTGCGTGAGCTGTGCCCCGAGCCTGCTGCCCAAGCCTGTGGGGAATCTTCAGCCAAGACTGTTCCCCAAAGCCCATGAGGTATCTTCATCTGGGGCTGTCTCCCAAAATCTTGCTGGGCATCTCTTCCCATCTTCCTAAGCTCTTTCCATCGCAGTGAGCAGGAAGCTGTCCCACAGCATGTGAGGGCTCCATCCTCTCTGGGGACTGCACATCCTCAATCCCCCCAAGCATGCCGGGGGACTCACTCGAGCTACATTCACGACATCCCTTTTATTTTTTCCCTGCTGATGGAGAGGTCTGGGAGCAGAAAGAGAGCACAGACGGTCTCGCTAGCCCTGAGGGAGCACGGGCACCGTGACATACGGGAGAGCAGGCACATTCTCCCCGCGTGGGGCAGCACCGGAGCCCAGCATGGGGCCAGACCCGAGGGACATGGGATGATACAGGGGACAGTGAGCAAGAGAGACAGCACAGGGATAGAAACTGGCTGATCTCACCCAAATAAGTCCATTAAGCAGGTGCTGGAGTGATGCTTTAGTCAGGCAGGGATGAGAGCTGTGCCTGCAGTGCATCAGCCCAATCAGAGCAACAAGCACAAGGCTAAAGTCCAACAGGAGACACAGCTCAAAACCACCTAATCCTCAGCAAAACCGTATGTGACAACAGCTCAGTAAAGAACCAAGGTCTTCCTAGGGCTCAGCATTCCACACTGGCAAGGTTACACTGCACCAACCTCTCTGAGAACAGGTCATAAGATTTCCCCAGAAGGTTCCTCACACTGGGGACATCAAGAGGCTGCTGCCCAGGAAGCCATCCACATGTCTGTTGTAACAACAAATACGTCTTTGCTGGGTAAATAAAAAGCAGTATTATCTCCCGGAGCCCAGAGCGTCTCTTAGGAACCGCTTGGGGCACAAAAGGTCAGCTGTTTCTCAATCCCTCACCTTTCTACATCACTTTGTTTGAGCAACTGCTCACTCCCACGCGTGCTTAAGGCCGACATTCCTGAGTTAGAAAGGGTCTGCTGGGACTGACCGCCAGGATCAAGCCCCCAGCCCGGGAAGGGCTCTGCTATCTCCACTCCACAGCAGAGACTGAATACACTCAAAGCAGGAGTGTGCCCCTGCCACCAACACCTGCAGTCTCAGCCCCCAAAAACACCCTCTGCCACACGTTTTTTGTTGTATCTTGGGGTGGGCTAGTGCCAGCCGCCCTTGGCCCAGCCCTGGGCTCCAGCTGCACATCAAAGCTCGCTCTGTTCCTTTTCTCACCCCGCTTTGCCGGCCTCGCAGCACAAGGATGGACCGAAGGGCTCCAGGACTCAACGGTCCCAGTTATGGGTCCAACCAGCCCGGTGTGCCCACCTGCCCCCGCCCGTCACTGACACGGCTGGGAGACAGGAGCATAAAGCAAAACAAAACAAAAAACAAAAAACCCAATTATATACAATTAAAAAGGCAAAGCAGCCGGGCGCGGCAGGACCCGGGGCTTCTGGGAAGCTGCGTTTAAAGCAAAGGCAAAAAAAGAAAGAAAGAATAGAGACCGAAACCACACACGACGCCCAGGGCAGCCGCGGCGGCCGCGGCTCCCGCTCGCTTGCCTGGAAGGCGATGACCGCAGCCGGTCTCGACCCCTCCTCCTCGGGCAACACACTCTGCCCCGAAAACTTCGGAGCCCCAGTCCTCCGGCCCCTCATTTACCCGCTGGTCGCCGCCGCTGGGCTCCCGCGCCGCGGGTT
>VYXG01007098.1:2289-40595 GCA_013397235.1 Lanius ludovicianus | reverse complement strand
GGGGGGGGGGGGGGGGGGGACGCTGCCAGTCCCCAGGGAGCAACAAGGGGGGCCCCCTGGCACAAAGGCACAGCTGTTGGAAACGGCGCTGAGGGAGGACAGGACCCCAGTCACACACCCCAGCCCCACGGTGTTCCCCAGTGCCCAGGGGAGCAGCAATGGGGCTGGTACTGGGGGAACTGGGGGGAGCAGGATGAGTCCCAGCTCTCACTGCGGATGGGGACAGTGGGGTCTGGGTGGAGCAGTGACAGCCCCAGGTCCCCTCACAGCCGTGCTCACGGCGGTCCTGGCAGAGAGAGAGAGGAACAGGGAGCTGCTGGGGGTGAGGAGATCTCCAAGAGGTGGGGGGCACCTGGGTTACGTGTGAGGCTGAGGAGCATCACGTCCCACCCAGAGCATCCTCTGTCGCCATGGAGCACCACTTGCAGCCCAGGACTATCACTCCCATCCCACCATCTCTGCAGCCCTGCGGGTGCCGGGGTGGAGGAGCTGCCGCAGGGGTCGGAGCCGTGCGGGTTGGGAGTAGATTATTCTAAAAACAATCGTCTGCTGGGACTTTCCTGTCGCCAGCGTGTGACAATTGCCAGCCGCTCCTCGTGTCCTCGATCCCCCGAGGATTTCGCTGCCAGGTGCCGACTCGCTGCCATGCAAATGTGGCGCCAGATATAACCCGGCTGGAGGGGCCGGTTCGGCGGCTCCCCGGGGGCTTTACTTCCCTCCCGGCGCAGCGACAGGGGCATCAGGCGTGACACAAACCTGCTGCCCGCGTCCTGGTGCCCCGGTGACAGTCACGGCCCTGTCCGGGCTTGTGCTGCACCCGCGTGTCCCGGTGAGAGCCCTGGGGCTGCAGAGCTCCCCCAGAGCTGGGGACACTTCAATGCCCCTTCCCGCTGTCGCTCAGCACAGAGGTGGCTCTGCTCACCCCCTGCCCCCCGGATTTGGGAACCCAGCCCACGCGGAGGGTGGGAAAACGCCGCCGGGTCCCCGCCGGGTCGGCGCGGGGAGCGTGACTCAGTGCACGGCTACCCGGAGGAGGTGGTGGCAGTGACTCAGTCCTCCCTGTCCCCTCCCGGCACTGCCGGGTTTTGGGTGCTGGACCGCTCCCCGCGGGAGCAGGAGCCGGCCGGGATGCTCCAAGGATGCAGCGCAGCGCCCGGAAGAGTTTAATGGGATTTTTTTTGTGCGTTAGAAAGCGTGTTTCAACACGAGGACAGGAGAAACGAGTTCCTCTGTGCTCTATCACGATTACAGCTATCAGCAGATAAGGATCTCCCTGTCACAACACCAACTGAAGGTTTCTGTGTGCCTTTAAAGGGGTTTGGCTCCAGGCAGGGGAAGGCTGAGGGGTTTTGAATCAAACCAATTCTCATTAAGGGAAAAACCAGGATGGGAAAGACGCCGTGGGACTCGCTGTCCCCAGCCCCGAGCCCCCTCTGTCTCAGCCATCTCTCGGAGTCACCTGGCAGCAGCAAGAGAAAAGACCCCTCAATGCTTGTGTTGCACCCGGGCTGGGAAGGAAGTGAAGGGAAAAGAAAAAAAAGGATCCTCTGACTTTCTTCTCGTTTTTTTTTCGTTTCTGTTTCTCAAGCGTGTCCAGCTCTTGCGGCAGAAGGTGTCGGGGGGAATGAAACAAGCGCGAACAACGTCAGCCTGGTAAAGCAGGTGCTAAAAGGGCCGGGGGGGTTGGTGTGAGCCTCCATCCGCCGCCGCCGGGATGTTTCCATGCGCTCCGGCACGGCGGGCACAGCCCCAGCACCCCCGGGAACCACGGGCCCACCCCACAGCCCAGGCGTGGGGCTGAGCTGCCTCCACCTCCCAGCTCTCGGGTTAAATCGTTCCTCTATTAACCAAAACTGTGTCCAACACCATTTTCCAGCAGTCAGAGGAGGAGACGATGTTATTTTACACCTCTGATTGTATCAGTTACTCCACTGAGTAACTGGTTCTGCTGAGAACAGCCCCCACCGCAGCCCGGCACCCCCTGGGGACACACCACGGCTCACAAGTTCCATCACACCTGTGGGATTTACAGCTCCCAGAGCTGATGGGCACCGGCAGCTCCAGCCCCAGCGCTCATTCCCACTCCTCAGCCAGCTCTGCTGGTCACTTCCCAGCTCTGTTTTAATGGCTGACAGAGCAGACATGAGTTTATTGACATTTTAAAAACTTCAGTAAACCTTTAAACACCAGAGGGTCGTTTCTTGGCACCAAAAGCTCCTTCCCTGAGGCTCCCCTGCCCACTCTTGGGGTGTAATTCATCAGTAAATGAAGAACCAAGCAAGATGGACACACCAAGGTACTGGAGAATGCTCCAAACCTCTTCCAGACCAAAATAACCAAGCTAGGAGCAGAATAAATTCGGGTCCCAAGCAGTACCAGCGGTTTTTCCCTCTGTTTTCCCAGACAAGGCAGTTTCCAGAGCTCCTCCAAGCTCAGAGGCCTGCCCTGGACCAACACAGCCCCTCAACATCCAGACATGGCCCAGTGGGACTCCCACCTCTGAAGCCAGCGGCTCCAGGGCAGCACTGTGGGGCAGGGGTGAACATGGGTGTGTGAAGGGACAATTCAAGTGTATTCTTAAATGAATCCATTACCCAATCCACTTAGGGAAAATAAGATTTTGGATGGCTCCAGGAGGCATCTCTCTGCAGATTCCTTTAGGAACCTGCCTTTGCCTGCCCTCAAGTCAGCACATCATCATTATTTAAATATTTTATTCATTTATTGACAATTCTTTGGTGTTGAAAACTAAGCCATTGAAAAGCAAGCTCGTCACAAAATTAGAAGTTGATAAAGACAACCACAATGTCCTAAAAATGTCAGACTTAGAAATGTCAGGGCAGCAGTGGAACCTTCTTTTTTTTCTCGGGGAATTCTCTCACTCCCTTCCACTCCTTTTCCCTCCTTTTTCTGGATCCAAGAGCTTGGCCCTTGGGGCTGATCCTTGGTGGAACTGCAGCCTCCCTCACAGGAGGAGCATTGGTGCCACTGTGACATGGGTGTTCATTAGGGGGGAGCCAACGTGCACCTTTCTCATGATGGGGCACTGGGAAACACCCTAAACCTTTATAGCTCCACACATAACAGCAGAAGAGTTCTCCTCAACCCCAGGGACAGCAGGATCCTGGATTAGCACTTCCACAGCACTCTGGATACTCAAGCACATTGCAGGCTGATTTATCCCACTCCAGACCCACACTTAGTGGGAAAAATGAATGTAAATTTCTTATTTTGTACCTTAAAATTCAGGGAGGAAATACTTGAGCCAAAAGAATTCAGAGGGAGGGATGAATTTCAGTATTTCTTCACCCTCAGCTCTCCAACCTTCCCTCAGGGAAGTGATTGGATCACCAGGGATAACACAAAAGCAACACAGCTCTCAAACCACACAAGGGATGCAGAAAGTCCATCAGAACACTCCTAACTACAGGATACAAAAATACTTTGCAAAGACTAAACCTTCACTCAGCAAAGCCTTTACCAAACCCCTCTCCAGCACAGGGACACGGCCACGGCTGTGGGGCCATGGGGTGATTCAAAGAACTGTTGTAAAAACCAGCTTCAAAGGGATGGCACCTGCTTGGGGTGTGGAGCAGCCGCTCCCGAGGGCCATCCCAGTGCAGATGTGGCTCTCACACACCTGCCTGGGGGCTCGCCTGTCCACAGCCAGCCAGGGCCACCCTGTGGGTACAGGGATGGCACAGCCACGTGTCCTGCTGTGGGAGCAAGGCAGAGGAACAACACAGAGCACAGCTTCGTCCTCATTCTTGGCACCCATCAGAAACGAGGAGTTTTCAGCAATGAAAATTGGGATTTCTCCCAGCCCACATGGATGGGTCAACCAGTGACCTCACGGGGTATCCCAAAAATATGTATTGTTAAAAAATCCCAACCCCAAAGAGGTCACATTTCTTATTTTCCTCTAAATGAGTGACTTTTAAAAAAGTCAGCAGTGGGGGTGAGAAAAATGAAAGTGTGGTGGGGAAATCTTTAAAGAGGAATTAATAATCCCTCCCTTTTCCTGCCCTAGTTTTCCTTGTTTTGGTGATGAGCCATTGGGATTATAACTAGGAAAAGCTCCTCCAACACACCTCTGACCATACACCTGAATGAGCAGGGGAATTGGCATGAAAACCTTTTGTGCTGACTTAAAGCAAACTCTATAAAAACAAACACAAGTTAAAAATTGAAAACATCGTAAATGGCTCTGAAGTTTCACAAAAATAAAGTTCATATCAAAACCAGTCTCTGCTCCTGGCGTTTCCCACAGTCCCCCTCACCACAGCAGCCAGGCAGAGATGCTACAGAACACTGAACTACTGGGAAAGACAAATTTAAAAATATGTCACCTCCTTGTGACACACTTAAAACTGGCCTAGAAAAATACTCAAGAAATTTCATTAAACTAATTAAAAACCCAACCAACCAAGCCTCCCCTCCAATTGAAAACACAACCTTTGACCTTGGAAAACAGGTCCCTTCACTTGAGCACGACTCTGTGCTCTCCCCGAGCTATGTGTGAGGAGAACTCATACCGGTCGTGGCTCCGGTAGCCGCAGACGTTGCACTCGAAGGGGTCACGGAAGCCGTGGCAGCCCATGTGGATGGTGAACATCACGTAATCCAGGAAGAGCACGCGGCAGTGGTCGCACCGGTACACCCCGATGGCCTCCCCTTCCTTGTTGATGACCTTGAAGGCGTCGCGTGGGCATATGGCGGGTGGCTTGATGATGTCGTACGGCCTTGGGAAATCCTTCAAGGCCTGGAGGCCGTTGCGGGTTGGAGCTGAGATCACCTGGCTCTGGTGGAAGGTGGGATTGGGCCTCTCCTCGTGGTTGCTGTCAGTGTCTGTGGAGTCGTGGCCGCTGTTGTTTGGGGAAAGGCCCCTGTCGGATGACAGGCTCTTGTCCCTGAGGTGGCCGTGGCTCTTCTCGGCCTCCGGCGTGGTGCCGTTGGGGACGTCGGCGCGGGGCAGCGGCAGCGGGTACAGGCTGCTGATGACGGGCACCATCTCGGCCGTGGGGGCCGGCGGGGTCTGCACGAGCGGGCGCAGGGCCTCGGCCCCGAGGTAGGTGATGGCGTTGTTGATGGCCTGGTCCATCATACGCCCGTGCATCATCTCGCTCTCCTTCTCGTACAGGAAACTGGTGTTAAAATTGACATCAAAGCTGGGTCGTTTCTCACCTGCAAGAGATGAGAGGTGACAATTACCTGGGTGGGTAAAGAACTATTTAAACCCTTTGATGACTTTTGTAAAGGGTCTCTGGGAAGTGAAGGGGCATGATATGTTCTCTGCTGAAAGAGGCTTCTTCTTAGACACAAGTAGCTTTTGGGTGGAGTTTTTTTGGTTTTTATATTTTCTTAAACCTCAGGCTTAGAAGCAGACCAGTCTAACAGAGGAGGTGGTGAGGGTACTTTCTGAGAGACTCATCTATGACAACTTCTTGGACACTGAAGTCAGTTTTCCCACTGTCCTTTGACAACTACAGCTTCCTCTGCACCACACTTTGCTTCTTGTTCCACTACCCAGGTATTCAGGTAATCTAATACTGGCAGATATAAATATAGATATAAACCCCCCACATTTAGGGTCACTTAATACAGGGCTAGGGAAAGAAAAACGTTTTCCTCTGGGTGTGCTGGGGCTTGGAAATCTCTGGACTGGACATAAGAGGAGGAGAGCACACCTGAAATTCTGCTCACACCTCTCTGGGCAGCACAGTGCAACTCCTGTTCTCTGTGCCAGCTGCAAGGAGGAAATAAACTGCACCCCAAAAGCACTAAAGGCATTTTGGGGGTAAATGTCTAGAAATAAGTAACTGAATTCTGTGGTTACGAAAACCATAAACTTGTTCATCACTTAAAGAATACAAAAAAAAGAGACCAGATGAAAGGTTTCACATGCAAGTGACTCGCAAACATTAGATCCACGAATCTCTTAGTTACGGTAACTCACTGGTGCAGATGTTTATCAGTCACCTGTCAACACCGTGACTCAATGTGTATGAAACTCATGGGGTTTCACTGCAGAGGCAGAAAACCAGGAGCTCACGTTTCTCTTATAAAACACTCCAAAAGGTTAACGAACCACAAGAGTGTAACTGCTTCCAGCCCTCAGCACCACTTGCTATCCAGCTTCACATGGAAGGAAACAAAATGCTGTAGTACTTATGGGTGCCTCATAAAAGCAGTTCCAGGCAAGTGAAAGATGTGAATAAATTGGAAATTTAAAAATAAAAAAAAGGCAACAATAGTAAAAAAGACAGGGCTGCCTAAAAATTTTGGTATTAGGATTAACTGTCATAATGTAAGACACAGAAAACGTGATGCATGATCATAGGATTGTGGAATATCCCAAGCTGGAAGGGACCCACCTTCCAGCCAGGACCACTGAGATCAACTTCTAAAGATCACTCAAAGTCTTGCAGTGCTTTGTGATTCCACTGTCCTGGTGGATTTTAAGGCTCCCCCCAGGAAAAGGCCTGGTGCAGAGGTGAAGAGTCAAGTGAAGGGTTTGCTGGTCCCTGCCCTTGTGTGGGACTTGTACTGGTACACATGAGGCAGCTACTGGGGATGGAAATGTGAAAAAGAAAGTGGGCGAGACTCCTGGTGCTGTCTGAATCTCTGCAGAGCCCTCCAATTACAATAAAGGGGTTTTTCTTCCGATCAATAGACTTCATTCAGAGAAACGAGCCAAACAAAGATGCCTTGTTAGTGTATATCCCTGTCCCTGCTTCCTGACTAAATGAGACATCAGCACTTATTCCCAGATTTCCCAAGGAATCTCCGTGCTGGCTGGTCAGATCCGAGATCTGACAAGAGCAGATCAGAAAGGCACAGGAGTCAGACCAAGGTCGGACAGCCTTGCTCCTGAAAATGTCCTTCCCAGGGATACAAGAGACCAAGAGGGGAACATTTTCACATTTAATTTAACGAGAACAATCACAGAAGCTCTAGAAAAATAGCAAGTTTCAGAAACTGGTTATTTTGTGCCTTTAGGTGAACTGTGATGGCTTCTCCAGCTTCTCCACATAATCACCTGTGTGTGCAGTGCCAGTTCATGCCATCCAGCACCAGCACAAATCCCAAAGGATCTGGGCCACACAGGAACTCATTGGCTGCCAAAGGAAACCCCAAACCCACTAGTTCTTCATGTCAGGCCTATGCTGAGGGGGTGCATCCTGCTGCAGGCATGTTTAGTAAAATACATAAAGGTCAAACTGGTGGTGATTGCACAATGAGAGAGCTGATAAGATGTTAAAATAGAGGAAGCTAAAGAATTACAACCCCATTTGCAATAGTATTGCTTTTTGAATCGCAGCACAACATGAAGGGCCGAGCCCCACAGGCCCAGTTTCAGTCCTGAGCACCAAAGGCATTCAGATGGAGTGTGCTGGTGTGGCTGTGCCACGAGGTCACCTTTAGAAAGGCACATGAACGTAAAATAAATAAATAAATAAATAAATGTGACCAGTTTTCATAGATGAAAGCCCAGTGCTACCCACCAAAGCCACTAAGAGCTCCATTACCTTCCAAAACTGAGTTGGTTTCCTGTATGGATGGATCCAGCTGCACAGCTTTACCTGGATGGATCTGGCTGCACTCCCTTACCTGCCTCTGGACCTGGTGCCCCCTGTGCCAGGGGTTTTGCTGCAGCAGCTGTGGGAGCCCTGCCTGCTCTCCCAGCCCATATCTCTCCCTCCCCATGTGGGCCCCACTCAGAAGGTGAACTTTATATTAGGCCATAAAAAAAAGAGGCACTTGTTACCTTATATAACCCCACAAACAGCACAAGTAAGGCTTCACCAGCACCAATATTATATAACTGCTGACTAAGGGTTTTCCTTAGGACACTGGGTTGAATTTTATTTTCTTTAAAGGCAGGCTGATGAAATAAGACTGGCCAAGAGGATCAGGTGTTCGCTGAAACCCAGAACTTGCCCAACTAGTATTTAAGATCCCAAACATGCAAAACTCTGATCGTGTACAATTAAGTGCAAAGAAAATACTCTGGAGACATCTGCTTGCTTAAATTACCACAAGAAAGGATTTGATATTTTTTAATCATAGACAAATTTAGGAGGATGACTAAGAGAAATCCAATACTTTTCTGTCTTTAGGCCTTATTCTGCACATGAATCCTGCAGGAATCTTCAGCTCCCACTGACAAAACATTAACCTTCCTGTTCTTTGCCTGCTTTAGATCCTAGCAGAGACTACTTCAAATGTATAGGTACAGAAAGGGCACATGGAACTAATAAAAATACATTTATAAATCACCTACATAAAGACACAAGGCACAACGGTAGCTTCCACCCAGTTTAAGCAGCCAACAGAACAAATTCTTTTTGTTTTAATCAACCCTCTACAACAAATCACTAAAACCCCATCAGAAAAATCAGCGTTATTTTATTCTTTTGTATTAGGTGCTAAGCTTGAGCAGGATATTTAAAAGAAGTAGAGGCATTGTACTGTTTGTTACCAACCCACACGTATTTAACTGTTGCAGATGAAAAGGGGTTTTGTTCTTACCAATAAATTTCTGAGGCATTGAGCTTTTTCTCTTTGCCACGTTGCTCGCTAGCCTGTCCAGCACAAGGGCTCTTTCAGTCCCCATCTCTGCCTTGATGTGCCTTGCCTCCACGCTGGCTACGTTGGAAAATGTGAAAAGGAAGGAAAAAAAGAGAAAAAAAAACACAACACGTAGGTGAAAAAGGGGAAAAAAAAAAGATAAAAAAAAAGGAAGAGCTGACTGGTTTAATCTCCAATTGGCCACATAACTGGAGGAAACAGTTTGGAGATATAATGCAAAGTTGGTTTTGCTTTTTCTGTCGTTCCTGCTCTCTGGGTACCCGTTGTGGTCAGTGGAAGCACAGCCCTGAGCTCACTCATGGGGGAGCACAAACCAGAACTGTCGCCAGTGAGAGGAAGTAAATGAACTGGCTGGAAGGTTGGTTAAGTTGCAGATGGAGAGAGAAGCTCTGCTGGCCTTTCTTTTTTATTCTGAGTAAGGCTGGGTGACACCTGCACGCTCACAGTGCTTCAAGCTGCAGGAGGAGACAGTCCTCTTGCTGCACTTTTCAGATATCAGTCATAGATGTCTTAACGAATCACTAAGAAACTTGTATGATTTGTATCAGTGTTCCAGTAAAATAAAAGCAGTAAAACTTTTCAAAATTTCTAACTCTTTTTCTTCCCAGGTGTTACTGTCACTTAAATTTTTTTCCTAAATGCTACAGCTAAAACAAACTATGCATGTTTCCTCTGTGTTTTAAACCTTGTTACAACCTCCCAGATTTCTAATTTTTGGAAAAGTACCTGTGTCCTGTGATGACTCCCTTGGGACTGGGCCACTTAAGGCTCTTCCCGTTCTCCAGAGCTCTCCTCAGCTGTGCCAAGCAGTGCCCAGCACTGCACAGAAGGTGTGCTTGCTCTCAGCTCCTGGAGGCTGCAGAGGCCTTGAGCTGGAGAGCTGCCACCTCATATCACTACTACCACACTAATACTGATCGTAACTGCTGTGGCTTCCCCCCAGACCCTGCTCACACCTCAACAACACCCATCTGGAGTGGCACTTTTATATCAAAAAATATAATAAAGAGTAAACTCATTGCTAAGAGTACAGGTGGCAGGGATCACTGTCCACCTTAATGGACTGCCCAAGTCTGTAGGGATCTCCAAGCTGAGGACAAAGGGGCTGATTTACTTTCCCAAGGTAGTATAAAAGGTTGGATCCCACTCTGAGAGAGTCCTGGTTGCTGTGTTACTGTACATACACCAACATATCTAAATAGAGAATCATGGAAACTTGGAATGATTTGAGTTGGAAGGGACCTTGAAGATCATGCATTCCCACCCCCTGCTGTGGCAGGGACACCTTCCACTAGCCCAGGGTGCTCCAAGCCCTGTCCAAACTGGCCTTGGACACTTCCAGGGATGGGGCAGCCTCAGCTTCTGAGGGTAACCTCTGCCAGGGCCTCCCCACCCTCAGAAGGAAGAATTTCTTCTTAACATCCCATCCCAACCCTGCCCTCTGGCAGTCTAAAACCACTGTCCCTTGTCCTGTCACTCTCTGCCTATATAAAATATCCTTCTGCCTCCTTTTTATAAATCCCTTAAGGCATTGGAAGGCCAAAATGAGGTCTGCTTCAATATATGAAGCATAACCTAAGTAACAGACAAACAGCGCCAGAGGAAAGTGATAGGAACATTTTGGTATCACTTCAGTCCTGCTAAATGTAGACTTATTGTGTATCAGACTTAAATTTCTGTTTGCCCAGTAGAGCAAGTGCTGAAAGTGCAGCTTCATCCCAGTCCTGTGCAGCCTTTCCCTGAGCGTTTCAGTCCGTCCTCTGTACCTGTTTGTCAGTGCTGCTCCTGATAACACGAGTTTCAGTCAGCACAAACCATGACTCACCAAACCTCAGCCAGAACTATTTGTTCATGTTTGTTCAGCAGTTTGAAAACGTGAAGTGTTTCAGAGGTACTTGGTGCCACAAACACCAGCTATGAATATGAGTCAGTGAGGATGGGATAACAGGGCCTGGCTCTACTCAGTCACAGTCCTGGCACCTTGGGATGTACGTGACAACCAGCCCTGTGCTGGGCATGAAGTGCCTTGAAGGTAATAGCACACTGCTCTTTTAGTCTCTGTTTTATTCCAAAGTACTCCAGGATGTTTGGAGGCTCCCATAAATATATTTATCCCTGCTCCCAGCATGAAATCCCCAGACACGAGGTAAGAGCTGCACGAAGTGAGACAAAACATCAGGTTAAGGTGACACTCTGAGGGGAAGGGAGGAAGGCAGAGTGTAATCACCTACTTGGGCTTGGGCCAGAAGCTCTAGTTTGGTCTTGAAAATTATAGGATGTTTAATTTCAGGACTTCTGTTTAATTCTCATGCTCCAAAGCCTGGAATATTCACCCTGAGCTCTTTATGTTAATGTTAGATGACTCTAGTCCAAGGTTCGAACTACTCCCAACCCCAAAACCTCATAATCTTGACTGGATCACTGCACAAATCATTAACCACAGTAATCTAAATTTTAAAAACCCCAACAACCCTGAACAAAATAACACAAACAGTGCTGTGTAGTCAAAAATGTACTTTTTTCTTTGTAAAATGAAAAAAAGAAAAGAAAACACAATTCACCCATATCACAAAAGCAGCTCCCTGGTCCCTACCAGTTCTTGGTTTCTCTGATTTTGTTGTTCTGGTTCCTCTTTTTCTCAGTCTTTGCCTCCAGGAGTTGCACCCTGAGGACCCAAGGGTTGCTCTAGCAAAGCTTTAATTCCACACTTTCAGAGTCTGTTTCCCCATCCTGACAGGACTCAGCACAGAGCTGCTGTGGGCCCTCCCAACCCCAGGAGCACACTGGAAGCTGCACTTAGTGTATCAGGGATGACTTGTCAACATTAGTTATGTGCCACCACGGGAACTTTAATTGTTAAATGAATGTCAGGAGGGCAGACGAGGGCTTCCTGCAGGGATAACAGAGCCTTTCCTCAGAGGAGATCTGCAGAGACAGTAACTATTGACCTACATAACGTTCTGGGACTTCTGTAGAATCAATCTCTGAGCTTCATGGTTCTCTGCCCTTTTATTTTAATGCTGAGGATCTTTGCTTTCACATTAAGATTTTTCACTCCTTGCAACTGCCTGTTTTTTGTCCTAAGGAAAAGAAAAATATTTATGGGCCACAAAAGGTCTTTGATGACATTTTCACAACCTGGCCTTAGGGGAAACAGTGTCTGCTCCCAGTAAAATGAAGGTGGTTATACAGGTTCTCACCCACAACACTGCTCTCTGTACCCAGAAACTAACTGAAAATTATCTCATCCAACTTTTTCTTCTGGATCACTTATTAAACAATCCAAGAATAATATTTAGCATTTAGGAAACCTTTTTTTAATCACTCCAAATTCTCCAAAGGCTTCTCAAACACAGAGACGTAATCACACCCTGTGTCCCTCTTCAATTATCCTCCCTCTGGATGATTCCACTGAACATCGTGATTTAAAGAACTGATTAACTCACTATAACATGTATCTAAAAATAAAATTCAGGCTGGACTAGTTGAAATGGTCAAGTGCTTTGTTCAAAATTGCACTGAGGAAAAAAAACGAATACAGAAAATCCAGACTTCCAAAGCACTGAATGTACAGTAGCCTGAGATCTCAGGATATCCTGCAAGCTCAGGGCTCTGATGGCTCAACTGCAGGGCAAGAAGGCAAAAAAACCTCTGAGGATGTTGAAAGAAACTCTGCAGCTTAAACAAATCACCTTGTCCTTTTTGGTCAGATCTAATCAGTGACTCTGGAATTGCATGGGAAGTTGAGCTCCTAAGCATGGAATTTTATATGGTATGAAGGTGGGGTTGATCTCACTGCTTTTAAAGCTGGGTGCCCCTCTCCTGCTCAGCCAGCACCAGGGCTGAGAATGGTCTTCAATGACTCCCCTGAGAGGTCTCCACGCTGTTCTCAGCACTGCTGCCCATCTCAGAGTACATCCCAGATGTAATCCTGCCTGTGCAAAACACTTCCAGAGGACCATTTTCCTGCCAGTGTGGATTATCCATTATGAAGGACTCTTTATGTTGCCTTGTGAGTGCTGGGTGAGCGGCTACCACTCCAAACTGGCCCCTGGCCATCATGGATTCACTGAGAGGTTTGGGTTGGAAGGGACCTTAAGGATCATCTTGTACCACCCCCTTGCCACAGGCAGGGACAACTCCCACTTGTCCAGGTGGCTCCAAGCCCTGTAGAACCCAGCCTTGAACACTTCCAGGGATGGGACATCCATCTCTAGGCCACCATGTCACCCTGTAGCTGGAGAGAGAGCGGATGATCTCCCAGCCCCAAGCACATACCAGCACTCACCCTGCACTGAGCTGTTCCCATAGTGTGGTTTCTGCCACACCAACCAACATGAGTAGCATTTTTAGAACATGCAGATATCTTTAGCAAACCCCTCAAGTACAAAGCTGAGCTGAAATTAGAGGCATTGCTTCCTGTAGCATCTCTGTGTGGTCACTCGAGAAGGGAGAGTGGAACAGAATTGGGTGATTGTGCAATGAGAACAATGTGAGAGAGATGGTTATCAGGAACAATGCTCCAACTATATTGTTACTTGAAACTTTTCTTTTAGAAATATTTTCACGTTTGGAACATGCAAGCTTGGTGCTAAAAAGCAACTAGAATGGTTACTACGGTCCTGATGCTTTTAAATATGTTAATCAGTTTGGGATGATGGCATGGAGAGCACTTTTGTATCCAAAGATGGCTCCGTGTGAGAATCATAGAATTGTGGAATGGTTTGAGTTGGAAGGGACCTTAAAGGTCATCCAGTTCCACCTTCCTGCCATGGGCAGGGACACCTTCCACCAGACCAGGTTGAGAAGCTTGCGAGGAATTCAGAAAAACACCAAAATTCAAAATGATGCAGAGAAGTAGGGAAAGGGTCAGTAATGGAAAGAGGATGTTTACTAAGCACAAATGCAAAGTGCTACACTTAGGGGAAAAAAAAATAAATGGAATGTAGTAAATGCCCTCCTCAGAGTCTTTCCTGCTTTCCCACTCCCTGATTCTGTCACCCAACATCCTGTTGATACCAGGGAATTGGATGGAAATGCCCCAGGAGTTCCTATTTTTCATAAAATTTCCTACTTCCCTGACAACACTGCAATATTTGTAAGGGAGTGAAGGTCTCCAAGGCCAGGGAGCAGCCACCTCCTGGCACACTGGTAATTTTCATTCCCTGTGACCAGTTAAGGCTCCCTGCACTGCTGCAGCAAGGCTGCCCCTCAGGCTCGGGATAAGGGGTGAAATGTTGCTCTTCTGAAATGCATCTAAACCATGAGAATGTTTTCAAAGCAGAAACCTGCAGCAGGTCTCATGTTTTCCATTTTCATGGGTGGACATGTTGGGTGTTTGCCATCATGGGAGTGTGTACTGTAACACAAACCACAGTTACAATGTGTAGGGGTTCTCACGAAACCCAAAACTTGCTGATGGGCTGATAACCAGTTACTTTTACTAATACTCCAAGAAATATGTCATCTGCTGACAAGAAGAGAGCCCCCCAAAAAACATAAAACTGTTAAAAGCCTCTATGAAACACTTTGTTAAATTATTGTTCTTTGGGAGGTTTCCTGTGTGTGTCACAAAGCCTGAAACACCAACCTACTCACTCTGCACAACACAGGGATTCCTGTACCCAAGGTTATCATCACATACCAATGGCTCTTTACACTGATTTTCAGGCCTGGCTTGTGGTGATTCCTGCAGAATATTGGCCTTACTGTAGTTGATAGAGTTATTAGGAGGGAATTCCTCCCTGTGAGGGTGGGGAGGCTCTGGCACAGGTTGCTCAGAAAAGCTGTTGCTGCTCCATCCCTGGAAGTGTCCAAGGCCAGGCTGGACAGGACTTGAAGCAACCTGGGGTACTGGAATGTGTCCCTGCCCATGGCGGGGGGTGGCATTGGATGATCTTCAAGGTCCTTTCCTTTCCAAACCTTCTTTGATTCCATGTTTCCATTATTTGGTGGTTTTTCAAGGCTTCATAGCAAAAAATGAGAGCCTGAATTCTGAAATTGCAGCCTCTGCTCTGCTTAGATCAGCCACAGAATCCTTTGGGAAGTCACAGCCACCCCCTGACTCCCAATGGGAAGAGCAATTCTTTCCTGACTTACAGGTGTAATGTGAGACTCAAATCACACCATTCATTTTAGGATTTGAACTGTTCAGGTGAATCAGGGACAAAGATTATGGTGGTTACTTTTCACCAAGTATTTTGGAACTGCAGCACTGAGACTGCAAAATGGAAAATAAGAAAATAACCATGTTTTGATACATCTTATCTTTTCCAAAGACAGCTCTATACTCAAAGCAGCCCTTTTATGTCTCACTCCCTCCTAAGCTGATCTGTCAGTGAGTTTTGGGATCCCTTTTCATGCCCTGGATCCAGGCCACTAAAACTGCTGCAGATTCTAACAGTTCTTATTCTAAAGTAAAGGCATCATCAAACACACCAAGACAGGAACAACGGTTGTCAACAACTCATCCTGTAAAATGAGCCACATAACAGCATTAATGTAGGAATAATTTAACTCACTGAGCATCACCTCCAGAAACGCTGGGTACAAGGTATTTTAGATATTTTACACAAAGTAACTGAGAAAGAAAAAAGTGATTAAAATAAAAGCACTCTCTAACTACCTGCCTGAGGACTGCGATGACCCAGCCCCTTTAGAACGTTGTAGCCCCTCAGGTTACTGAAAAGGAGGGTAGGAAAAGCTGTTCTCAGGCTGTGGGTTAACAGCTCACCAGCTGCCCTTTTATAAGCCCTGTAATGTCCCCAAACCCCAAAACCACTGTAACGTGATAAACTCACCAGCCTCACACATGCCAGCGTTCTGCAGGTAAGTCCGGCACCGCTCCTTGTGCTCCTCTAACGAGCTCCTCTGCTTGTAGCTCCTTCCACAAAACTCACATTTGTATGGCTTCTCCACTAGAACAAGAAACAATAAAATAATTAAAATAACCACAAGAAACCACTAAAACTCTGTCTTGCTTGAAGGGTGATGGTTTTAGCGTTGTGCTGGTGGGGGACAGCACCACACTGCTGGCCTTGATTAAATCAGAATCTCGTTTATCCTTGGCAGATAAGCTCATTTTTGACTTTGATTCTTTGTGAGGTTGAACTTTTTTCTGTACAGTGCAGTGTAGAGATAACATCTATCATTTAGAATCAAGGTTTTCTTTCTGAACCCATGTAGAACACAGGATACAGACAAATTCAAGGGCAAGCACAACTTGGCTCTTGCAGAACTGGGGCAGCTAAAGTAGAATTATACCTGGCTCGTTATCCAAGTCACGTCAGCTCTGTGCCTCCATTTCCCCATCTGTAAAATGGACAGAACACCCTACCAGGCTTGAGAAGAAACATCTGTTGAGCATTTTAAGAGATTCAGATGAAAGGCACTACATCACGGTGAGGTGGTCATGAGCTGCCTGGGATTATGCTCATGGAGCTTCCCTCACAGCTTAGAATGGCATGGGAAGAAGTCCCAACAAAGCACATCTGTCTCACACTCTCTTCAAGTTCAGAGCTTGCTGGCATAGCCAGCTCCACTCATATGAGCTGACAAGGTGGTGATAGGTCAAAGGTTGGATTTGATGATCTTGGAGGTCTTTTCCAACCAAAATGATGCTGTGATTCTGTAAAAATACCATGGAGTTATTTGTGCAAGCAGGTTTGTGGGCTGTGACATGGGTTCCCCTGACCCCTCTCTCCACACCAAGAACAGAGCCAGTCCCAAGTTGGTTCCAGGAGCACCAGTGAGTGGTCACTGCTCTGTGTTGACCCTTTCACAGGCTGAGCAAACCTTGCTGACTGTCTTTTCCACACCGAGTGTCCCAGTGACACACATCCAAAACACATGGAGTGCCTGTGAAGTCACTTACCAGAATGTGTCCTTAAGTGACCCGTAAGCGCATCCCTCCTTTGGCAGGCATAACTGCACAGGTGACACTTAAAAGGTTTTTCCCCTGTGTGTAGTTTAATGTGGCGGAGGAGGTTTCCCTTCTGAGTAAAGGAAGCTCCGCACTGATTACACTGGAATGGCCGTTCACCTTAAAATGACATACAGAAAAGGACATTTAATGGTTACGTGGGTATCATGCTGTCCTCTGCCTTTTTGGAAGAGGAAAGAATGAGATATTGGATTGATTTCTTTCTATAGAAACACACAGAGTGTGACTTCAGTGGGAGGGAGGTGCAGCTCTGGTGTCAGAGTTGCTTGTAGCATATGTAGAAAACACTGCACAGTTCTTCCATGGAAAGAAGCGCTCTGGAGGAGGCTGATTCCAACAAGCCAGCAATTTTTAGAAGAAAAAAAAATCTTATCTTACTGCAGGCTGAAACTTAAGATGCTCATTGGTTTGTTGCCAAAGTATAGCACAGAGAGAAATTTGTACATAGACTGAAAATGGCAGCACAAAACCAAATTAACTTTTGCTTTGTGCCAGAAATACTGCAATTACATAGTGCCTTTCATCCAAAATTCTTAAAATGCCTCACCAGCTTGCTTTTAATAATATTCAATCCCAATAAGAAAAAAAGTGGGTAAAGTGAGGCACAGAACAGCTAGTAACTTGATAAAGATCACATGTGGTGTCAAGGACAGAACAAGGAAACCCTAATTTTGGTATTTTTTTTGAAAACAACTAGTCTAGATTAAAAAATATCATCCTTTCAGTACCCCAGCTCTTACAAGAACAACAGAGGGATATTTACCAGTGTGGCTACGCTTATGAACCATCAAGACATTGAGGCTAATGCAGGCTAATCCACAGATATCACAATTCATCTTTCCACTAGCTGGCCTGACGTTGTCATATGAACCCGAGTGTCTTTCCAGTTTAATGCTCTCATATTCGTTATATTCTCTGGGGTATGTGTAAGGCAGTTCAGATTCTTCCATGTTTTCCATAGGCTCGGAATTTAAAGCACTCTCCTCTCTTTCACTGTATTCACCTTTCACTTTAATCACATCATCTGCAGGTAAAACAAAGCACAGGAGTGAAAAAATGCTAATCTTATGCCCAGTAGAGTATTTTAGGAAAAAACACACTAAGAATTATATAAAACAACAGTATCAGTCCTCCTGAAAGTTTTACTGAAACAAGTAAAGATGAAGAAATGAAGTAGAGACACGAAACGTCACTGGTCATGGACACTTAGTGATACTCACAGTGAGGTAACCCTTGAAAATAATTAACCTGCCTGGTAATTATCTTTGATAGAGAATTTCCTTCTACAGACTATGAAAGTATAAAACAATACAAACGTCTCCTGAAATTACTAGCCAGGATTCAAAAGAAAACACTTATTCCTACCACTCACAGTTACTATTTTTATAGAAATCAGCATTTCAGGTTACTCCTGTGAATTGGAAATACAGAAAGACAAAAATCAAAAAGAATAATTATTTCTTATAATTTATACCTTCTTATGGAACCTTTGGCGTTTGGAACAAGCCTAGGAAATATGTCTGGTCAGTGTAAAACTTCCAGTGCTCCCATGGGGTAGATTCTTACTAGTTAAACCTAATGAATAATCCTAATTTTCACTTGTAAATCACAGTTTTTATCCATAGCTCTCAGACGTGTGAGGAGCAGTTGATAATCCTGATTTACTATGTGGGTAAAACTAGCAGAGGTAGGCTAAGGACTTCCTGAGAAATAAATATATCCCAGAAATGCTAAAATATTTGCCTGAAGTAATTTTGTGAGGATGTGGCAAAGAACCTGACACCTCCTGCAGATCAGCATCCAGGGCCTTCAAACAGGTTCCTGGACCTGTAGCCATGTCCAGAGGAATCCAAAGGCATTGCCTAAATGAATGCAGCTCCATGACAAAGGTGGATGTAATAAGCAGCTAATGATTTACTAACTGAGTAAAAATACACGCAAATTGGTCACACTGTATAAAGAGCTGATGATTCTCATCTTAGGGTGCTGAATTTCCTTTCCACTATTAACTCCAACACCACCAGCACTTCCATTAAAATCCTTAATAATTGCCAGGACAGCTTTTTTTTCTGCTTAAATCTGGCTGAGAAAGTTGGGGCTCTTCAGCCTGGAGAGGAGAGGGTTGTGGAGAGACCTCATGGCCCCTTCCAGTGTCTGAAGGGGTCCCAAGGGAGCCAGAGAGGGACAATTCATCATGAGCTGGAGTGACAGGACAAGAGAGAATGGCTTTAAGGTGAAAGAGGGAAAATTTAAGTTGTGTATATGGAAGAAATTCTTCCCTGTGAAGGTGGGGAGGCCCTGGCACAGGCTGCCCAGAGAAGCTGTGGCTACCCCATCCCTGGAAGTGCCCAAGGCCAGGCTAAAAAGGGCTTGGAGCAACCTGGGATGGGGGAAGGTGTCCTTCCCCATGGCAGGGGGTGGAACTGGATGAGCTTTAAGGTCCTTCTAACCCAAACCATTCCATGGTTCTCTGACAAGAGGCAGATTATGGTTGAAACTCAAGTTGTGCCTCAAGCTAGCGAGTGAAGCCGAGCACCACGAGATGCACCACACGGCTTCCTGTTTGAAAGTCTTGTTCTCTGGCCACCTGCTTCTCCCTCCAGCCGAGGGTTAGACAGTTCAATCTGGCACTGAATCACTTGTCCTTTCTCCAAAGTACAGAACATGAACTGCTGAATATGTATTAGCTCTGGTTCTGAGTAATAAACCACATCAAATGCCGAGAACAAACAATGGGTGGCAGTGAAAATGAGGTGGCGACATAAAAGAAGCGTTGAAAAAGAAAGATCTGGCAACCTAAACTTTCATGAAACCAAAATTTTCAGCTACATTTTAGGGAGAAAATCACTCCTCTCTCCTAATTGATTATATTAAGCCCTGCCACTCTGTCTGACTTTGGGCTGAGGGGCAGGAAACAGGTGGGTGATGATTTCTTTATCCCATGCAAGACCCCACAGTAGTGTGGAAAACTCTGAGATCCCTCTTGTGCTCTCCTTGGATGGGGATATTGATGGAAGAATGGGGTTTTCTCCCCTACTGCGTGTTTTTATCCCCCTATCCTGGAAAATGTTTAGATTTTGCTGTTGAAACTTGCTCCCCAGTCCCTGATGAGCTCACATGGGTTTGGGTGTTTGCTCAGAGGGTCACAGGGAGCTCCAGATTCACCCCAAAATGGGCTGGTTTTCTTTGAGGAGTCTTCAGTACCAGCTATTCTTCACATCCCACGGATTCCTGCTTCCACAGAACCAGGGCTTCCTCTGCAGGTGCCTTCTGCTGCCAACTCCATGCCCATGGGTGCGAGGGAGATCCTGCTATCAAGACTCCTTCAAAATTAGTTTATACAACCATTTCCATCATTCCAAGGAAAAATAATTGCCAGTTGCTGAAAGCAGATTTCAACACCAATCCCATTTCCAAAAAAAAAATTTTTTTTTTTTTGGTTGGTTGGTTGTTTTTTCCCTCTCAAAAGGAGGCAGTTCCAAAATAATTTGCTACATCCTGCCCAGCATGGTAAAAGGAAGTACCCGGTGCAGCTGCACCTTGTTGGTGCTTTCAGAAACAATTTCAATTCCCACTTTCTACTTAACGTCTCACCTTTCGTCTGCATCACACACGGTTGTTTAGCAGTGGAGGCCGAGCTGTGACCTCCAACAGAGGCTTCTGTGCTGTTTGCTGCTCTTTCTCACCACAATTCTTGGCTCACAGCTCCAGAGCTGTGCCAGGGTCTGTGTGGCACAGTGTGGGCACTGGTTTGAGCCCCACATGGCATGTCCCTGGGAACTGGTGCAAACTGGGCAAACCATCTTATGGTTCTGCTGTGGAAAATAGTCACCTCTGCACTTTCCATACTGCACATAAGGCTTGTGTTTCCTTATAGTAACAGAGGAGGATGCACCTGAGTTTTGATCAAGGCTTTTCCATCCCTACTTTCACAAAAAAATATCACCATCACTCCAGCTGTCCATCACATCCAAAGTTCAAGCATTTTCCTGTAGGTATTTGTAAGAGCTCCAGAGAAAAATTCACCTTCTGATGAGTGGGACCAGCAGAAGCCACAAGGGAAGAGGCTTTTTTAACCCAAATAGAAATTGGAAGGGTTGGGATTTTTTTACCTGTTATGGTTTAGAGGCTGCTTCACCTCCCTGACAGTCAGACAGGAGACAGCTTTGGTGCAAAGCAATCTGGGGAAAAAAGCCTCAGTACAGGTTGGACTAAAATTAACCAAGTGATTGCAGAGTCTGGAGCCACAGGATTCCTTTTTCAGCCCAGACTTTTCCCTGTACTGGCACGCACAGGGAATATCATGTGATCAGGAGATTGGCAGCTGTGTGGAAGGTTTGTATCTGTCACTTAAAAATCATATCAACATATTTTATTAATCAGGGAGTTTCCAGGCTGGTCTGCCTTAATCAAGAGGAAGGAAGCTGTGACTTCATGTAGAATAGGGAAATTTAACTGAGGAGAATCACAATTATCCCTAAAAACACTAACAAAGTTCCCACAGTGGAAAAAAGAAGTGCTATCATCTCTTCTATTAGGCAAGTAAAAAGGGTGTAAGAGAAAAAAAGCATTCATGGAGTCCAAGCCAAGAAACTATTTTTCTTGAGGCAGTTCATGGAGTTAATATACACTGAGAAAAAAAAGCTGCAGCTTTTACAGAACAAAGTACCGGTGTGATGCGTTAAGGCTGATGCACATGGTTTCATTTCCTGGGGAGATGATTACAAGATGAAAGACATACTCCAGAGTAATATTTTTGTTTCACCTGAAACACTGTAAAAACAATGGGTTCTGGAAAAAATCCAAAATAAAGCTGCGGTGGCAACTTCAGACTGAGTCACCACCCAAACAGTGCTTGTGTGTGCTCTATAAAATGATAGAATCACAAAGGGTTTGTGTTGGAAGGACATTAAAGCTCATCCAGTCCCATCCCCCACCATGGGCAGGGACACTTTCCCCTATCCCAGGTTGCTCCAAGCCTCGTCCAGCCTGGCCTTGGGCACTTCCAGGGATGGGACAGCTTCTCTGGGCAGCCTGTGCCAGGGCCTGCCCACCCTCACAGGGAGGGGTTTCTCCCATATATCCAACATGAATTTCCCCTTTTTCAGCTTAAAGCCATTCCCCTCTTGTCCTGTCCCTCCTTCACTTTCTGAAGCAGAGCCCCTCTCTTTTTCCTTTTAGGTCCTTTCAGATGGGTCTTAGAGCAGATGGCTGCTCTGAGATATCCACACAACCTTCTCTTCTCCAGGCTGAAAATGCAGAAATAAAAAAAGTCAAGAGCACCAAATAATTAGGGCAAGTTGGAGGGTTTCTGAATCTTAACTATTTTCTTTAGGAGGAAGTTTGGGAAGGAAAACCCCCCAAATTCTCCATTTAATCTGAGACTCTGACATGAAATAGAGAGAATATAAGTTTTGTCCTGTTGTTAAGCAAAGTTTACCAGGAGCGATCGGAAAAGCACAAGGAATAAAACCCAGAAGCCATTAAAGACAACGGCAGGAAAGGGTGATGTAGCTCAAGTGTTTTACAAGGAGTGGGGTCATAATCGTGAAATCCTCAGCACATGCAAAAAGTCAACTGGGTAACAAAGAAACTTAATCATCTTAATGTGGCATTTTAATGATGTTGCTGATTTGCTGTGCCAATTCAGAGATAATGAGCCCCTAATGCTACAGATGTTCAGCCAGACTAAAGGAAAAAAAAAGGAAAAAGAAAAGCTTTTTTTGTATGCCATTTCCTAACTATCCAATTAAACAAATTGTGAAAGCATATAAATAGTTTACCAGGTTTTGACAGCTGTTAATGGGATTCAGATGCCGAGGAACAAGAAGGGAGTCGATACAGGGCATATTGGAGGGTTCTTGTGACTACCTGGGTTTGACAGGTATTAACTGATGATTCATCACCGTTATCTCCACCAAACCCTACAGACACAAGCCAGAGCTTCTCCCCTCCAGAAGCAGAGACTCCTGTACCTAACCCAGCCTGAGACAGAGAGTGGTGAAGCTGAAAAATTCAGCAGAGCTTCCAAATATGAGGCAGAATCCTGCATGTTTGTGAGAAACACCTCAGCCATGGAATCAACACACTGGGGGCAAAGATAAGTCATTAATGAAATAATCCACATTCCTTACTGAATAAAGAGAGTAGTACATCCCATAAAAATTATAAACTGGGGGAAAATTATTAAAATAACCAATATTATGCCTAAGTTTTTTTCCTTAACAAGAAGAAAACATTTACGTGCATATATTGAAAATTTGGACGCTGTAACTAATGGGGAAGTATAAAATGTGAGGTGACACAACAGCAACATGAGATTTTTTTTTAATGAGGCAACACATTAAAACAATCAGAGTTAAGACAACTTTTCTCCATGTTTTCCTTCTACCCCACTGCAGATATCCATCTAGGGAAGGAAAAGGACCTCAAGCCTTTTTGGCCCACCCTGACTTTGTTTACCCTCTGACTCCAGCCTGGGCTCCCTTTTTCCCAACAGCTTTTATGAGATCATTGTTTGCCAACAAAGGAAGAGCAATCACCTCAGAGCAGAATTAACTTCCAGCCAGACAGCCCAGACAACCACCCCAACCAGGACGTGGTGACAACAAATGCCCTTGCAGGGTGCAGACACTGGGCCTGTCCCATTCCTTGGGTTCCTTTTTGTGTCACTGTGGGCCAAAGCAGAGACTTCTACGCTAAAAGTCCCAAATATTGTATTTATAACTTGGACATATTGGCTTTGGGTTTGTTTTATCTTTGTGGCTTTTAGTATTTTCTTAGTACTGATGTTCAATATTCATTTTTGTACAAAAAGCCCTAGTACTTATTTTGTTTAGATACTTTATAAAGCAGACATGAGTAGTAATTCCTAAATGACCTGGTGCAGAATGCACCTGGTGGAAATTTCACTTCTAAATATAGGAGAGAAACTTTCAGCATTCCCCTTTGTGGAGTGCAGGCTCAATGGTAATAAGTCTCCTTGGTTTTATTGTGACTTGAAACAGAAATAGAAACAAATCAAATTGAAATGCAGCACTGAGAATTGGAATGAAAATAAAAAAAAAAAAAAAATCAGCCAGGCATCATTTTCCAAGTGCTCAGATGTGTATTTTCTACTTCATTAATACCAGTGCCTCTCTATCATTAAAGCATAGTGTAATTTATCTAGTTGTACAATTAATTGCAAAATAACCCCAACCAAACAACACAAGTCGTTTCCAAGCTCATATGAGTCAGGAAACTTGAATTATGTAATTGGTTCTTCAAGCATCTGACTAAAAACAATTATTTTTCTTATAAAGATTAATATTCCTGTGTAAATCTATACTTTCACATACAGTATTTGCCCACTATTACCATTTTCTAACTAATAACACTCCAGTGGTTTTTGAGGATTTTGATTCAATAGGTTTCCAAATTATGTTGACTTTGTACTAACAGAAATAGGGATAAAGGAGAAATGTTCCTCAGAACTGAGCGTTCCCAAAGCTGGAGTTAAACAGGACAAATTGTACAGCAACAATCTGCAGTGCTGGGTTTAGAGAAGGAAATGGAATTTAACTTCATTTAACTGCATTTAAATGCTCTTAACTGAAGATACAAACAGAGTTTGGGGAAGCAGAATGACATTCCCTGGGACAAATTGGGCTGGTGGTTGGAAAACTATGGCTAGTGTATGCTCAGCTATAATGGGATTTTATTTTGGTTGTTTAATTTTAAAAAGTGGCAATAATTTGCCATTTTTACTCAACTTTCTACACCCCCAGTGCTGGATGGGAGCACAGAGGCAATACCATCCCACATCCCCACAACTGCAGGGCCCAGGTTTTCCAACACCTGTCCCAGATGAAATTTGTTTTCATGTTGACACCTGTTAATATTATCCTTTCAGATTTGAATATCTTTAAAGTCTCCCTCTTACAAAAAAAAAAAAAAAACCCACAGAAAAAGATGAAACTGCACAAGCTCTTCCCTTCCTTTGCTGTTAAGATACCATCACCCAGAGAAAACATTCCTAAAATTACAATTCCTGAAGTCCAGCAAGGCAGATACAATCACAACCGTTAAATCAGACTTCAATGAGACAGTTAATCAGAGAACATCTGGACCCAACAGTCAGACTGAGAAAGGCCACATGTTAAATTCAGATAATCGCTGGCATTACTTATATCAAGGGACCAATCACTAATGTGACCACTCAGGCATGGTCGACTCTGGTCAACTGTGCTTCAAATGAACTTCAAACCTGAGAAATTCAAAGTGTAGATTCATTTAATCTTTGTAAATTCATCTCCCAACAGCCTTTTTGACAACGCAATATATTCTTGTAAGAACAACAAAATATGGGGAGAAAATAAGATAAAATAATACAAAGAATAGGGAAATCTGTGATAAGTACCTGAGGAATTTTTTCACATATAGACTGAAGGCAGGAGCTTGGTTCAGATGTTCTTGAACCCCCTGAACAGTGCACTGATTTGATTGAACTATAAAAAAATTCCAGTAGTAAATACTCTTGACTTGAGTTTTAGACTACATCTTTGTTCTCTCTTATTTGAGGTTCTTATAATTAAATATTTGTAGTTAACTTTTAGCGTAGTCTTCTAGAGGAGCATGTACATCTGCTCTGTGTTCCCTTAGTAACACTGATCTTACAGCTCTTTCCCAGCCTAAAGGTTCCCAGGAATCTGTGATTCAGACCTGTACAACAAATCCAATCCTCCCTGGCAAACCAGGATTATTCAAACCGCCCGTCCAGGAGCGCCTGCAGCTCCCAGAGCCGCTCCTGGAGGTGGAGCTCCTGCACCGGGAGAGGCAGGAGCGCAGCTGGCACACACGGCAGGTGAGCGCAGCCACTCGCTGCTCGGCGGGAGTACAGGGAGCCGAGCTCCCGATGAACAGAGCTCCCAACTCTGCTGCAGAGAGGGAGGAACTAAAGCCGGAACAAGAACTGGAGGGAATGCGGGGTGATGGGAGACGGCGCTGAGGACACGGCAAGTCCCGGGTGAAACCGGCACCGAGCGCCCGGTGCGAACTCTGCATGGTTCAATTAAAAGTCAGTCAGCAACGAGAGACAAGAGCCATCAATTCCAATGCTCGGGGAACTATTTGTGGCATTTCGGCAAAGTTTTGACTCTCGTGGATCTGTTTCCTTTTCCCAGTACTTTTCCAGCAGCATAAATAGAGTGAACCTGCCCCTTCAACTCCCATTTTGTGCCAAATGAACAGCCTGATTTGGGGGGCAAAATGTGACTTATCTGCATTAACTGATTTCCTTTCCACTAATCTGTATTTCCAAAACTAGATTGTTTCCTACAACATGTGATTTGATTTCTCAGGGCCATTTTCTGCATCTTCACTTATTTCTGCTGGGGGGGGAGTGGGGAGGGATCACAACTCATCTGTCTTGGACTAGATTTAATTTTTATGTCAAAGGAATAAATATTTCTCTCACCTGTAATTTCAGGGAATTATTTTATATGGATCCAAGATACACATTGTAGAATAAGTGAAGAAAAATGGAGTTTTAAATGTTATGGAGTGAAGCCCATCATCTTTTGAATAACTCTATGCATCCATCCTCTTTCCAGCCCTTGTTCTGTCTGAGAGCTTCCACTGGGAGTCAGGATATCTCAAAAGTAAATTCTATTTTCTAATCACTATAATGGGTTAATTAGAATGAGAAATAGCTGCACTTTCTGTTTATCTCCAGGCAATCAGAGTATCCGAGTGTCTATGTCAGTGCTGAGTGCTCAGGATAGTCCAGCTGATGTCAATCATTTACAGGCTGGGTGACACCACCGCCCCGTTGATGTCACCGAGCGTGCCTGGCAGCATTCCTGCCACTGACGGCACAGTCTGAAGAGCTCAAACGAAGTCAAGAGGATCCTTTGTTGATAAGGAAAACGCGGCTTTCAGTCCCAGTAGAGCCCCCAGAGAAGCCCGACCCCTTCAGCACAGACTCCTTGCTGGGTTTAACACTACAGAAATCCCCTTGCAGTGAACTTCTGCTGATGTTGTGAGATAACCCCGAGTCCCATGAGCGCCGGGGCTCGAGCTGGGCTTGGGAGATGTAATATTCTGATAAAAAACGGCACTTCCTTTCCAAGCAGATAAGTGCGTGTTCTTGCAGCACCGCTGGAACCTCGCTGAGCGCCCCAGTGAGGCTCTGTCACCTCTCCTGCCTCACTCCAGCCTTTCAACCGCCCCCCTCACATACCTCAGTGCAGCAGCAATTAACATCCATAAACCACAAATGTGGCTTTTATCTCTTTTTAGCTCACAACCATGAAAGCTCGCTGACATTCATAACACCCCAAAAGTTGTCTGCCTCAACAGCTGAGAGAATTAAGACATAATTAAACATTTGTGCTTGACTGCAAGTCCCAGAGGAAAGAACGTGGCTTTTTTAATTTAATTTTTAAATTAAAGATATGTCAACTTTGGCCACCAAAGGTAAGTGTTGGGGGCACATAAAGAAACAGGGGAAATCAAGCGCTTCCCCCCTGCTCTCATTGCTTGTCTCTTTTCAGACTAGACACAGGAAGCACCATGGGAACAGTGTATTTTTATGGTTGCAGGCGAGCATACACCATGTGCACCACAGCGTGCAGCTTCCAGTCCCTTGAGGCAAGAAAAGGGGGTTTTGTTTCTTTTTTTTTCCTTCTTCCCCATCAAGCTTTTAATTACCATTTTACTATAGCCTGCTGCCTAATTGTTTGCCCGATACTTAGCGACAATCATCATGGAAGCTCTTTTAACAGGGGGGTGGAATAGGACAAGTTGAGCTGTTTCCAAAGGCACCTCACCTGTGTCAGGACACACATAAAAAACACCATAAGCTGATGTGTTTGCACAGGCTCAGAGAGCTACAAATATGCAACTGTTTGCTGAAAAAGTGGATTTTTTAACACCGAATGAGCCTCAGTGATGGTGTTTCAGCCCTATACATTAATTTAGTGCTTTTATGAATGGTCTGTAAGCTTTTAAAAGGATCCCAGCACCACTTTTAGCATAAAGGGCTCTACCAAACCAAGTTAGACAACATCTAGACCTAAGCAGGCTCCAGCTTCTGCTCAAAGCCTCAGAATAAATCCCCACAGCATACTCACAGTGTCACCCATGAATAATGCAAGAGTCACAAAAACATGTAGTCCAAGAAACTGGAAGATTCCTACTGACTACGGATGGCTGACAAGACATGGAAAAACCAGACATAATTGTGCTGGAGAAAAAACATGTTACAGACATACTAAGGCAGTGGAAATCAGGTTATCGAAGGCCTCATCTCTCTCCATGAGTCAGTGGCCTCATGTTCCCATGATGGCCTTCAGCAGATGGAACAAACCCCGGGGGCACGGATCAGGCGGGGGTTCAGGAGAGAAAAAGGAGAGGTTTCTGTGTCAAGGCTGTCATCAGCAATGAATTGGGAAGGTGCTGGAGTGGAATTGCTCACTCACAAAAGTGATTAACATTTATGAGAATCACATAAACCTTTTCCGTTATTTCTCTTTAAGTTTGTGATAAAATGAGGGGATTAGTGATCATATCAATGTGCCAAATAAAGAAATTGAGCTTTTTTTGTTTTTAACCAATAGGTTTTTCAGGTGTAGGCAGGACACAATCCTTTTCCCGAAAGTCATCACCAATACTAATGATATTTCTATTCTGTGATCCTGGAGAATATTAAATATTCATTTTTACCAGGGTTAGTGATCCCCAAAAGATAATCCTCCCACCAGGACAGCACTGTCAGAATGTGGTTTCATTTATAGAAGTCAGAGAGTAGTTACTGACCCACGAGGACTGCTCAGGGACTAACAGAGCTGCTGCTACTTTATAGAGGGAATGACATGAAAGCTGAGATTATTTGTGATTTTCAGTCTCCAACAGCAACTGAACTGGTGTTGTTGGGAGGAAATTTAAGTGCACCTACTGATCCTTGCACGGCCTGGAGTACTAGCACAGCATGCTTAAATATTTAAGATTTATTGTGCTTCCGGTATCAGAATGACTGTAGAGAACAGTGTGTGAAGCACTGAAGAAAACACACTGCATATTTTATTTTGTGCCATTTTACATTGAGAGGCTGGAAGTACTTTTTGTGCATTTGAACCTGCTTTCTCCTTGCAGTCGTGGCTTTATTTCTACACTGAGCAGCAAGGAATAGGGCACTGCAGTACTGAAGGTTCATATTCACTTTATAATAAATGAGCTGTAATGGTAAGGGAGGCTGCTGGAGGGGAATGATGTTTTATTGATATTTGTAGCATTGTCTTTGAGATGTAAATTTTCAGTGTTTGCATTCCAGAACAAATGGTAAAGAGACTTTTAGAGATCAGCAGTGATATAAAAAATGGATGGTAAAAGCAGTTCTGATATAAACAACCTCTCACATGTCCAACTTGTTCCTGACTTAAATGTATGGAAAAGAGGGTGAGAAATGCTACTGCAGGCACAGGGCAGCCAGAGAACAGCAAAAGGACTTGCTTCATGCCTGGCTGCTGCATTGAAGCAGAATGGACATGGCTCCTGGAATAGGAAGATGGGAGGAAGTTACAGCAACTTCTCTCAGATGGTAAATACTGAGGGGTTTGGGAAAGAAACCCTGCCCTGGCTTCCTGCACCCACAGCTCAATAAGCAGGAGGAATGAAGGGCCAGGACCCTGGAAAAGCACAGGGAGAAGTGAGCTAGTGAGAGTGGAATTGGTGTAAGGGATGGACAAAGAGCTGGGGCATGGCTGTGAATATTTTATGTGCTGTGGGATCTGAGACATCAGCTGCCTTGGATGTAGAAAAGGCTCAAGTCTTCAATATTCTGTCTATTCTATTAAACTTCTGTATTTAGTGTAAGCAGAGCAGAACTCACCTGCCCAAGGCAGGCTCTATATTGCAGACATCTATACTGAGCTACTCTCGACTGACTGCAGAATCCTGCTAAGCAGCAGCTGCTCTGGGGACATGAGGCTTTTCACCCTAAGCCAGACACATAAATCTGGTCAGAAAACCTGTGTGATATCTCTCCATAAACTGTCCAGAAAGGCCAGTTCCAGATACTGGCACTGTAGATCCTTGAGTGAGATTCATCCCACCACTCCCTTGAGTGTTTTATGTTGGCTTGCAATTTGTTAACCAATAAAAACGTTTGGTCTTTAATAATGCAAAAAATTACCTCTGCAAAATAATCACATTAATGTTAGTGGGAACAACCAAAGCTACTTGCTCAGCCAAAACACATAATTCTTTAGTGATTTACTTGATTCATGTGATAAAAACTCTACCTCAAACTCCTACCCAAAGCCACAGTCATAATTTCTCTTGGCACTGCTGCACTGCCACAGAGCTGTGGCACAGAAAGGCACTGTGAAACTGGTAACACCATGTGTGCTCTCCCCAGGGCACGTGCCCCACATCCTCCACCAGACACACTCCTCACTGGCTGTGGCTGAGGCCCCTGGCACAGATGAACATCTCAGATGCTGGGCAGGAACTGTTGTTAGTGCTGAGATCTCCATTTAGGAGCTTCTCTCAGATCCCAGAGCACGTAAGAAACTCAACATCTCTGTCATACACACATATGAACCCCAGAGCTCTGAGGGCTGTAAGATTGCCAAGTTCCAGGAGCTGCTGCTTTTATCTTCTATCTACAAATGAAGAGGACCTGCTGTTTTTTAAAGACATTACATATTGGTTTACTACTTCAATTAATCTCTGTGTCTTCTCTCAGACCTGTAGGAAGGGTTTATTCTTCAAATTCAACAGTAAACATGGAAAACTGACCAACCTCTCCTTCACCCACAGTTTAAAGTACAACATTGCTGCTACAGTTTTAAATTTTACAGGCCTGAGTGGTCCTGTGAATTTGAGATAACTCCTTCTTTCTTTCAAGAAAAAGAATAAATTATCAAGTTATTTTTTTAGGTATGAAAGTACTTAGCAGCATTAATAAAGATTGCAGTCCTAACATGGGATTTGCCTATGCAAACTGCTCTTAGGAATTTGTATGTTACCACACACATTAAAGGCTCACCAGATGCACTGGCTTTTTTATCTTCCCATCCATATTTCATAGCTCCAGTAAAACTGACCTTGGTAAAATGCACGTGAGGTTCCTGATGGAAAAGGGTTACTCCTCCTTAGACCATGTTGAAATGCTCCAAATGAATTGTATTGCTATTCCATTTACAGGCAAACTCTCACAGCATAATCAGATGAATAAAAAGACAAAATATAACTATTATTTTTCAGAATTCCAGCTCTACTTTACCTCCTGCTTCTTCATTAGACTGATTGTGTTCCTTCATATCTTCCACATTATCCATGCTTTCCATTTCCTGGGATTTGTTCAGATTACAGTCTGCCAAATCCTCTTGTTCTTCTGGAAAAAAAAAAAAAGGCAAAAAATAATTAACTATTTCTTCTCCAATAATATTTCCAGGTGATTCCCTCAAAGCACCTGCACACTCCCAGCACTGCTGAGAGTGCCCACAATGTTATTTTTACGGATGCACTGGCTGCACTTTGGGGAATTATTTTACTTCCCAAAACACCACACAAACTCTCACACACACCTTGAACCCATTTCCAGCTTTCCCTCAGACCTAAATATTCTGGAGGTTGTTCTAAATGACAACAGGAATAAAATCTAGGATATCTAACTCTAGCATAGGTGCTCTGACAACTGCTCTGAGCAGGGATGGAACTCCTTGGAGCAAAGGAATCACAGCTCCACTTTGTTCTTTTTGGGCAAAATATTAATCATTCTTGCCATAGGCCAGGAAACTGCTCAAGCACATGTAATCAAGGCCTCTTTGAACCCACTGGCACTTCTCTGTTTATTTCACATGTGTATTTTTAAATATCAGCATTATCATGCAGATCAGCATCCCAGAGATCCCAGCCTCTCTCCTCGGAAATTAAGACATATTTTTAATTTTAGTGAAATTTATTCGGGTGAAGTGTTTTAAATAAAGCCTCTTTCATTAACCCCACAATGCAAACTAGCTCCATATTATGGGTATTTCTGTAAATTTCAGATCAATATTTCATTAGAAAAACAGACAGTGTTTTCTTTCAAACATTCTGGGAAAATTCAAAATTTACAATAATACTGTGAAATTGTTGGTAAATTCTTTAACCTATTGACAGCTGGGTGGAAACATCCCCAATCCTTCTCAAGCTAGATATTACATTGGAGCTGAAAAGAGGCTAAACTTTTTGATTAACAAGAAAGTGAAACACTTGTCAAACTCACTCACTAGGTTTGTTTTCATATTTTCAGAAATGCAGTCAACCAAGAGAATTGCATTATTCTTGCTTGCCTAATCAAAACTTCCAGCTTTCTCTTGAAAATATTTTCTTTCCTTGTACAGTCTTTTTTTCCCACTTTATTATAATTTTCCAATGATACATTGAACTTCTACAGTTTTATTTCAATGCTAAAATTTACATTTTGTTTGCCCTTAATGCTCCTCTTTGTATTTTTGATTCTGTTACTCAGTGTCCTGGGGCTCTAAACCAGCTGGAATTCGTGTTATTTTTCTCCATTTAAATGTAAAATTGACAAGAGAGGGTGGAAGAACATAACTGAACAGCATCATACCTGCAGCTATGGGCTGTTCCTGAGGGTTACTGAGGTCCATCCCGGCCTGTGAATCTGCAAAAGACAGAAAAGCAGCCTGAGGTGTTTAATATTTAGAATAGTTCACAATACATCTTACAAATTCCTGTTCTCTTGGCTGAAAATAACATTAAAGAAGAAACATTTCAAAGAAATAAAAACCAAATTAGTATTATGCTTCACTTTTTTATATTCTGAGCACTGGCCTGTGCCCAGAAAAGGGATTAAATACTATTTTCTAACTTCAAAAAGTTATAGAACAGAGTACCTTTGCTTTTGATTTACTCATTGAGTACCCTGTGAGCACAGTACAGCTGTAGTTACTCCGTAGGAAGTTAATTTCTCTAAAGTACAAAAATATTCTTACATTCCTCTTCCAATGCAAAGGGAAACCCCCATTATCTTCACAAGATCTGCTTGGTTTTCACGGGAATGCAAGTCTAATTCCCACTGAGAAATTCCAAAAGAGATCAAATGCTAGGAATTTTAAAAATTTTTCAGAGGACTACCCGTGTGGCCTGGTTTCCCAGCGTGCTGGGGGCTCAGCAAGCTCTGAAGGCAACCCAAGCTGGGGGTATTCCCACTGCCCCCTGCAGTGCCCAAATTCAGCTGCTGAGTTGAACTGGAGCCACAGACCTGAGCTATCCCATTTTGCCTTTTCTCAAGGCCTCCCTGCCTTGAGATTTCTTTGTTAGGAGGCTGAATTCTTAATACAGACACAGTTACCTGTTTCCTTCCTCCTTTCTTTCCTGTAGCTTTTCCCCTGCTCTTTATTTTTTACATGCCATAACATCTTATATCGGCTTTGAACCTAAAAAATAATAGTTCCTGGACCGGGAAAAATTCTTCCTGGCAGTTACATAACAGAAACACCCAGGCTGCGGGCATGAGGTGTTAACCACGGGTGACATTTACCCCATAATTATCTGTCTTTACCTCCTCTGCATATGGAACATTTTTGTGGTCTCTGCAACGTTAAAATATAAAGCTCTGATAACCCTTCAGCGAGGCAGCCTGGTATCAGAAGAGGTAATCCAAAAAAACTGCATGAATAGAGGGTGGGATGATGTGTGCAACAAAGTAAAGGCCTTGCATCATAAAGATAGTCACAGAATTAAATGATAACGTTCAGATATTTACTGAATCTATATTTTGAAATAAATAAAAAAGATCAAGGAACTGTATAGTTATAGCCCTTTAATTTCTCGTTTTCATTCTATTATGCCAGGAAAATTGAGGTACAAAGAAGCAGACGAAGCAATTTATACAGCAAATAATGATTAGAAAACACCAGTAAATTCTGGGTAAATGAACAAGATTTTCTAATATTGATTTTAACTTTACACTGCAATAATAACCCAGGGAAGCTGTGGCTGCCCCATCCCTGGAAGTGTTCAAGGCTGGGCTGGATGGGGCTTGGAGCAACCTGGTCAAGTGGAAGATGGCAGGAGGTGGGACTGGATGAGCTTTAACCCAAAACATTCAGTGATTCCATGAATACAGACCCTTAAATTATGCAAACACTTCTAATTCTGCAGAAAATTAAATGAGATCTCCCTTATTCTGCAACACTTGATTTTGGTTTTAATTACTTTCAGAAACCCTGCACAGTTTACCATTTGGGTCAGAGCCCCAGTCTGAAGCCCCAAGGTGCCTTTGAAACTTTGGCAGCAATTCTGTTTTCCCCTGAGCTTCCAGGAGGCTGTGGAAGGAAAAACTAGAGCCCCCAACACGACTGCTTGAATTCCAATAATTCTACATGTATCCCTGGATAACTATATATTTTTAGAAACCATTACATTCCTCGGGTTTCCCTGGCAGCTGCAGGACAACTTGCTGGAGAACAGCTCTGCCCAAACCCTGTGGGAGCTGAGCAGGACCTGCTCAGCCTCCTTGGGCCATCATCTGCTCCCTGCCGAGATGGAGTCTCTGAATTTATTCCTATTTTATTGAACACAACAGGTTCATGCCCACGGTGGCTGCTGGACAGGACAACCCTTCAGAAGAGATAAGAACAACGACACACTAGAGAATGTTTCTCTTCTTGCTTGAGAAACATCCTGGTCTTTGTCTCACTTTCAAGTCTCCAACCTTCCCACACCAGCACCGGGCTGCTTTACAGCATCAGTCCCCAGCAGCTTCTTACAGCCTCAGTGGGCTCTTAATATTTAACCTCAGCTCTCTTCCCTGAGTATCCTTCACAGATCCTTCACAGCCACAGGAGAACATGTGGGTAGATTCCATCCCTGATTCTATACCAAAAAGGGCATTTTTCTACTAAATGTTCAGACAAACACAAGGCAGGAAATCACTTACAGAACACGTTTGTCTTCCCAAGCTTCAAAGAGCTCCACTGGCTGGGGTGCATGGGAAGAGGACCCCCGTCTCTGTGTGCTGCAGCAGAGGCACAGTGTGCATTTACAAAGCAGAAGTAAAATTCATGTGCCTTTGAAACCAATCCTTGGCCATCCTGTGTTCTACACCAATAGGCAAAGGGAGCCAAAATATTCAAATAGCTTGCTAAAAAAGGTGCTATGGTATTTTGATATGCAACACTATTCATACTTTATGTTGGAATTCAGCCAGAGCAGTCAACGAGAAATTTAACCCTACTAAAATGGATATTTTTCAAATCATTGATGACTCTAATACCTTTCTGTCCTTAATACAGAATGGGAGGTATATATTGAATTATAATTTCACCTGTTTGTCCCCAAAATGAAACCAGAAGGCTGCCTTTTTTCCTGCCAGCTGCACTTTTCGGCCCAACAACACAGGGAAGGGGAGACCATTGAAAATCCCATCTGCTTTAAGTCCTTCCATCAGAGCATATGGAGCAAACACAGCCAGTTTCCTTATCTGAAGCCAGTGCCTCTGCTATGTACACCACTCAACCTCTTCCACCCCACACTGAAGGTTTTTCACCTTCAGCCCTCAGTGGGCCATGAAGAAGAGAAATTCTAGCTAATTTCTCCACTGAATGTACTTCTCCAGCATCCACGGCTTCCATGGCTTTCTGAAGAAGGCATCTGGGCCAAGTAAATTCTTTATGGGGTCTCTGATACTTTGCTGCTCTTAAGCACCATGCAATGTGTAAAATGTCACTGGAATTTAAGTGCACATGTCATTTTGGGAAGAAATCCTGATCAGCAGTGTATAACTAAGGAGATTTTTCTCATATTGTTGCATACAACAGTCTAAACCCAGCAGAATAATTCAGTGATTCAGTATAAGATATCCTGAAACACAGAATATCCTGACCTACTAGGATCATCAAAGACCAACTCCTGATCCAACCTGTTGATCCCAGCCCAGAACTGGAGCTGACACCTGGGCAGTTCTTTTGGTAGTCACAAAACCAAACCCGTCATGGAGAGATACAATCAAGTTAATGACAAATTTTGGTTCAAACACCCACTCTTGCCAGGGCCTGTCTGCTGCTCTGTGAGCCTACCAAACCTCCTCACACTGGGCATGGAAAATCCAGGTCAGCCCTGTTACCCCTCTGTCCTCAGGGCACGGAGAATTTTCCAAGACCCACGGATACACTTTTGAAAGTTACTGTATCCAGGGATAACACGTTACAACATTGTTGTACAAACTTCCTCCCCAGTGCAACCACCTCAGGCACATTAATGGATCCTCATCATCCTCAAGTACAGACCCCAAACCTGAAAGATTATTTTTGTGTTCACTTTGAGCACACAAAAAATAACCCCCCCCCCCAAAGGACTTCTTAGATAGCTTCAGCTGCAGCGAAATGTTGTTATTTTCTAATCACAGACTGTTCCAACACACCTCACAAACTCTCCTCTCCCAAAAAGACAATGATCCAAACTCGATCAAGAAAATGAGGCTGCATTTAAAAGTGCTGAAGTGCCCTCAAACCCATTCTTTCAAATCATTAGTTACATCTCTCAAACAGCAACATTCTCAATTCAGTCAGATTCAATGAGTGGTTATTTACATATAAAAAGTTAAAAAGCCCTTAGCAAAGGAAAATGCATTTTTAAATAGGCTTCTGCAGCTAACTTCAAATAATCAAAAGCCTCAAGTCATTGAGACAGAGCAGAATCTAAACTGGAGCCCTTAAAACATTGAGTTGAAGTAAGAATCTCCACCTTCGAAATAAGAAATCAAGTGATGCTTTGCAAAGCTTCTTTGCCAGGATTGTAAAAAACACCAGAAATCTTGCTTTTCCATGACAGGGAATTATTCCACAACCCAAGATTAAGTCCCGGGTTGGTTTTTCCTGGCTCTGAATATTACGGGCACGTTTTACAGGTGAAAAGAAAGAAGACATCCTTGAATTCGTTAAACCCCAGAATATGAACAGCAGATAAAACGCGCTCTAAACCCCGACTTTACCACGCTCTTTATGATGTCTCTGAAATTTAACAGAGCGGGAGCAAAAAGCCCCGTTCGTTTCCCGTTTAATTGCTACACGCTATTCGATTTTTTCCTCCAGAGCCTGCGTTCTGTACGCAGCAAGCGCTGAAAGAAGCGCCTGAAATCCCCCGGGCGGTGGAGCCGCTCCGCGCTCCGGCCGGGCAGAGGGTCCGGGGGAAGAGCGGGGTCGTTTCTCACCTTCCATGCTCCGTTCGCGGCTCCCAGCTCCACCTGCCCGCCCGGGCTCGGGACTGCCTGCGGAGCGCCCCNGGCGCCGGGTGGTGGGGAGAGGAGCCGACCCGGTCCCGGTCTCCGGTCCCGGACTGGCCCGCCTCGGAGCTGCTGCTGGTGCCGCTTGCAGGGGACTCCCGCCCCTCGGGAGGGACAGCGGCGGGGGAGGGGGGGGCGAGGGGGGGGGNCGGGAGGGACAGCGGCGGGGCAGGCGGGGCTAAGGGCACGGCTCCTGTTTTGGGAGGTTGGGGAAGCCCCCGGCCATTTCTGTGCCCAGAATGGGCTCATCTCGGTCTGTACGTTAAAGTTAAATGGCTGAGATAATAGTAAATATTACTTAGGTTGAGATGGTTTTCTTAAGAAAACAATGTTGCTGTTTAGCAGAAAATCAAAGTACAAAGTTCTTTAATAAAATAAAACAAATATGAATTTCAAATTCCTTTAGTACAGATTCTGAAAAGAGGCTTATTCCACATCGGGCCTCAACAGGGCTTTGAGAGACCTGACCATGTGCAGAACGTCCCTGTTGAGGCAGGGGGTAGCAGCAGGTGACATTTAGAGGTCCCTTCAGGCCCAAAACCAGTTAATGAAGTGAGAAGTGAAATTGGGATCTGATCTCATCACTTGGATGTAAACCCAAAGGCAGCAAGCACGAATTACCATAGATCAGGAGCAGGATAACAACATGGAAACAGGATTCTCCTACTCACTTCCTGTGTGGTGCCAACGGCTGCTTCTTACTCTGTTGCTTTTCCATTGCTTGGAAAAAGATTCTAGACATAAAATGGTTTGGGGTTTTTTTTATATAAAAGAAAAGCATGTGGGATAATCAAGCAATTCTCAGCTATTCCAAAAATCTCTATAACTCTCTTCCAGAACTATTTAATAATTAGGTAGGTTTCCTGGTTCTACAAAGTTTAAGGAAGCCCTGGGATTACTGTGCAGCAATCAGAAACCTCTGGTTTCCATCTCAGGATTATCCACGGCCATTTTCTTGTGCTGCAAGATTTGTTCTCTGATTTAAATCTCTACTTTCCCTCGTATTTACACTCGGAGAATCAATTATGTCTTCACTCTGTTTTTATTTTAAGGGCAGAAATCAAACAAGTCTGGTTTTCTCAGCCCATAAAAATACCCCCGTGTGGATTATGGCCCTCCTTTGTGTGATCCCAGCTTTGGATCACTCACCTGAAAGATCAGAGACACAACTTGTGGTCTGCAGCCTCTCCAGAGCCCTGCAACAGGTCCTTCACCTGATTCTGCACTCCTGAAAATCTCTCTACATGCTTCCTAGGATAAATATTCACCTTTTAAATATCTATTCACTCCATGATCAAGCTTACAACTATAGTTTTTTTTCCCTCTTCTACCACTTCCTACTGATAGAGCTTCTACTAAAAAAAAAAAAAAAACCCAAAAAAAAACCCCCCAGTAATCCAGGTTTTAAACACGAATATAAATATCTCAATTCACATTTTGTCCTATTAAATCTTCCCCACAACACTTCCTGTTCTTAAAAATAACCCATTC
>VYXG01007093.1:0-23709 GCA_013397235.1 Lanius ludovicianus | reverse complement strand
GGAGGAGAAGGAGAAGGAGAAGGAGAAGGAGAAGGAGAAGGAGAAGGAGAAGGAGAAGGAGAAGGAGAAGGAGAAGGAGAAGGAGAAGGAGAAGGAGGAAGAGGAGGAGGAAGAGGAGGAGGAGGAGGAGGAAGGGGAGGAGGAGGAGGAAGGCTGCAGCAAACATCACAGAGTAGAGTCAAACACAACTCAAGCATGGAGACCGAAACCTTTCTGACAGCAGCAGCTTTGCTGGGGGAGAGAAGGCGACTCAATTGGATCGTGCCCAAAGTTTGGTGGCAACGAATCATCTCAAAAAGGCTCGGTCACACGGAAAAAAAGCTCGGCCAGCTTGGAGGCACTTCAGTGCACTGGTGGAAGCAGATGGATGCAAAACAATGGGTCTGATAGGAGACATTCAGAAAGAGCTCAGACGCAGGGCTATTGTATGTCAGTGACTCAAAAAAACAAACAAGGGAAAGAAAGAGAGAAGAGTTTGAAAGGAAAGGGCCCATCAGCCAGGCACGGTGAGGGAGAAGCAAAGGAGGGTGCCAATTCCACTGAGCAGCCTGTGGAGCACCACCCCAGGGGGAGGTGCAGCCCAACAGCTGCCCCGGGGTGAGTCTGCCCTAATGACACCACCTGTCCCTCCATCCAGAGGCCTCAGGTGAGTCTCAGGGTGACCTGGTCAGTGTAATTGGCAGCACGGCCGGAGCCAAGGGATGACCTCCCTCCATCCACTCTTCTCCAGACACGGACATACCTCTCAACTCCGCCATCAGAGGGGACGTGTCTCCTTGCCACGCTTTGCCGTGAAGCCATGGGAAATCTAGACCCAGTTGTCCCTTAGGAACAGCTCTAAGCCCATGATGCCCGAGGAACCCCCACCTCCTGGCCTCTGCTCCGAGCGTTTGCAGCCAGAGCCGTCCCCCCATGGCCGGGCTGTGCCGGCACACCCTTCCCTCGGCTCTGTGGGAGGTTGAGAGGTATGGGGGAAACCCAGGGTGTGCAGCAGCCCCGGAGGAACACGCCTGCAGACACGTGTTGGGGTGTGTGTCTGACCAATACATACAGAGAGCCCTGCAAGGGGAGCGGAGGGGCAGCACAGCCCTGGCCGCGGGGCGAGCGCTCGCACTGCCGGGAGAAGCGCTTAGCAAAACAGCACTGAGACCTGCGAGACCACTGGAACAGCAGCCTTTACATTCTCTTCTTTCAGGCTGGATTTTACTGATGGGTCACATAAATCCTTTTCTTCCCCACTTGGTTCCTGAGATTTGCTCTGGATTAGAGAAAAGGGTTAGTCGGAAGGAAATGAACTCTGCAGGAGCGGCTCTAGCGCTCACAAGAGCGAGGGAAGCTGCTCCGTCACCCGGCCAGCAGCTTGCTGAAGGCAGGGCAGGGTGGGGAGCTAAGCAAGAAGGGGCATCAACCAACGTAGAAAATGCAGGGGTGAAGCTGGAAGCGTGGGCACACCGCTGCCGGGGCTGCATGCCCGCGACAGCCCCAGCTCCTCCAGCCACCCCCCGGCGCCCTCTCCCGCTCCCAGCCGTGGAGCTCGGGTGCCCCTCCTGGGTTCAGCGGGCGGCATTCTCCAGGGAGGCAAAATGTTGGGGGGGCGCAAAACAAAAGCTGATGAACCGACTGGGCAGCGGCCGCGCATGCAGCCAGTAAAGCCTGACCACACACACAGACAGAGAGGACAGGGATGCAAAGCGCCTGCTGCCAGTCAATGGATGTGTGAGGAGCCACTGGACAGGGGCAGAGCCACAGAACATGCGCACGAACGTCCTGTCCGGACGGTTCAGTGGAGTTACCACGGCCTCGGCCAGGGTGAGCTCGCAGCCGGAGTCGGGCGAGGCCAGGTCGGCACTGTCTTCTTCGTGCTCGGGGTCAGCAGAGACATTTTCCTTCAGGGAGCAAGGCTGGGAGGTGTCTCCTGAAGCAGCCCCTTGCCCGAGGGCCAAGGAGCCCACGCTGGACACAGGTGCCACTGCAGGGGGTGAGGCAGGGCCGGTGCTCAAAGGCACGTCCTGTGCCAGATTTGTCTTCCCTGTGGCTGTGACCGATGTCTCAGCTTCAGGCACACGCTCCTGTCCTTCCTGGGCCTCCCTTCGCTCCACTTCGCTCTGCTCAAACATCTTGATCTTGGAGGCCACAGAGGTTTCCCTGTAGCTCTCGCTGTCCTGCTGGTTTCCTGGGGCCACGGTGGCATCCCTGTGCTCCTGGGACACAGCTCCTGCCAGCCCAGCCACGCACACCGACTCGCCAGGCCCTGCTGGATGTGTCCCAGCATTTGATTGTCCTGCCCTGCCTTCATTCACCAGGGCAGAGAGCGGGGATGTCTCGCTTCCTTGGCACAATCCTGCTGCAGGGGACTGGAAGTGTGGGACACCAGCAGCTTCTCTGGGAAGAGACTCATCCTGCAGTGGCTGCCCCAGAGCCAGGTCACTGTCCCTGCTGCTTTCTCCGACTGTCTGGCTCCCACCCTGTGGATCTTGTCCTACATTAAACTCCGAGTGTTGGTGTGGTTCTTGTGCTTTGGGATCTGCAGTGTGGAGAGGCCCTCCAGCCACGGGGCTCTCGTGGGGCAGGACTCTCAGGATGGTCTCAGTCTGGTGTTCTGCTTCTTCTGCCTTGGGGGGCAGCTCAGCCATGCCAAGGCTTTTGTCATGGGACAGTTCTTCCATGCCAGAGCCTTCATCTCTGGTTGGCTTCCCTGACCCCTGGCAGAGCTCTTTGATAATGGGCTTCTCCTCCTGCAGTGGCTCTTCGGTAGCAGGGCCATTGCTCTGTGCTGTGACAGGGTCCATGTCCTGGGCCACCTCCCTGGTGGCCGGGTCTCTGATCTGCATCGACTCTGCTGCAGTGCCTGCGTTTTGGGGTGGTTCTCCTGTACCAGGACATGTCCCCTGGTGGAGTTTCCATGAGGCAAATCCCACAGTTTGGGATTGTTCTTCAGCTTGAGGATTGGTGCCCCTGGGCAGTGCCACCTCTGTGGAGGGGCTCACACCCTCAGGCATGGCCACCCCTCTGGCAGGGCTGGTGCCCAGGGACAGGTCCGTGCCCTGAGGCTCCATGCCTGGAGACAGCTCCGTAGGGACAGGGCTGGGTTTCTGGGGAAGGGGTGGAGGGACAGGAGCACTGGGTTTGTCTCCCTCCAACCCCACAGTGTGAGCGTGGCCCTGCTGAGACCCAGCTGATGAAGGAGGCAACTTGGGCTCTATCTCTTCCATCTGAAGAACCACTCTGGCACTTTCCTCCCTGTCACTGTCTGCTCCAACCCTTCCTGAGAGCCCCTCCAGTGCTGGGCAGATGTCTGGGGACTGTGCTGGGCTCCCTCTGTGCTCCCCAGCCCTGGGGCCATCCCCCACCAGGCCACACGGCTTCAAGCCTCCCACTGGGCTCTGCAGCTCCGTCTCCTCTGGTCCCACCTCCTGGGAACACGGCAGGGCTTCACTTCCCGTGGGCGCTCCCCCAGGCACCCCAGCACCAGGTGCCTTCTCTGTCTGCAGGGACAGCTCTTCCCACCCTGAGAGGGGATGTCCCTCCAGGCTGGTCCCATCACAGCCCATCCCGGGTGGCTCCGGTGCTCCAGTGGGTTTTCCAGACACTGTCCTGTGTTGGTGACTTGCTGAGGAGAGGGGTTGGAACTCCTGTGCCGCGGGTGCCACGTGCCCAGATCCCTCCCCAGATGTGTTTACTGGGGCTTCAGGTCTCTCCTCCAAGCCAAGCCACCCAGCAGTGTCCAAGACCAGGTGTGTTTTGGTGTCCCCCTCCTCCCCCTCTGGATCTCCTAAGTAGATGATCCTCTGGGTTGCAGAAGTCTCTGAGCTGTCGTCACCAGCCTTCACTTTAATTTTCAGGAGCTCTGGGGCCGTGGGTGACACTTTGGCCTCCTGCTTCCTGAAGGCTGCAGAAGAACGTTCCTTGGAGAGCACCTCACCTTCTCCCTGGGGAAGGTCTGGCTCCAAAATCTTGGTCCTTTGCCTCTCTTCAGGCTGCTGACAGGGCTTGGGCAGCCCTGGCTCCCTGGTGGCTGTGCCTTTGCCCGGCTCCTGGGCCTCCCCCTCCACGCTCTCAGCGGGCAGATGTTCCACCCCTGGGCTGGGCTCCCCTCTGCTTTCCTTCTCATAGAGCTCATCCTCCCACACGGACTCAAAATCCTCAGGACTAGCAATCATTTTGGCTCTCTTCCTCGTATCCGAGGCTGCAGCTGCCGGCTCTTCCTGGCCTGCCACGTCCTTGGCTTTCCCTGCCGTCACCTCCACTTTTATCAGGCTCCCACTCATGCTCCCCTCCGAGGTCCCTGCACGTGCTTCTTCGGTCTTGGCTCTCAGAGTTTTCCTCAGAGCTACAGCTTCCAGCCTAGGGGCTTCTCTCTCTATAAATACCCAGTGCTCCGAGCCCTGTATTGCAATTGGAGCAAGAAGAGTTAAACGCATCAGACACCCCAGCCCCAACTGCTGCTGGCACGAGTGGCACAGCTGGTCTGCCTGGCACAGGGCTGGCTACGTCATCATCATCATCGTCATCATTACGATTATCATTATTATTATTATTATTACTATTACTATTATTACTACTACTATTACTATTGTTATTCTCAAGGCCAGAGTTGAGGCTCTGTACAAAGAGCCTGGAACTCATTGATAAAGAGAGCGACTGAAAATAAGGGGCTGATGCCACACTGGGGGCCGAGCCAGTGTCCTCTCTGGGGACAGTGCTCTGCTGTGGCTGGCAGCTCTCAGTCACACCTGCAGTACCTGGGGCTTGGTTGGTGGCACGGAGTGGGAGTGAAGCTCCCAGCAGACACAGGGACAGCCACCTGGGTCTCTGCAGAGGCAGGGGCACACAGCTGGCTGCCCCCTTGTTTTCAGCTGGCTCTGGCAGTTCCCAGGGCTGAGGTTTCATTGGCAGCAAGGCCCTGGGTTTTGGGTAGCTTCATTCTCAGCTTCATCCATGTGCCCTAAGAATGTGTTGGGCTGCCACAAGCACGAGCAGGGAAAGAATCCACCTGAAGCCATCAGCAAGGCCCTGTCCCTTTCCTACCACATGCTGCAGCTCAGATTCCCCCAAAGGCCATCCCTCCTTTCCAGCTCATCAGGGACACCTCCTCAGAACCCAGCCATGCTGAAACCAAGTGTTGAGAAACTGTCACCTGGGAAAGGTTCCCTGTGAAGTGTAAAAGACCACGGGCTCAGCAGCAGGACCAAGCAAAGGCCACGGAGCATCCTGCAGCACAGACACAGAGAATGGCACCGTGCTGCTGGCAGGGGACACCAGGTCACTGCTGCCAGGGACACCTTGTACGTCCACGTGCTCATCCTGTACGTCAGCTAAAGGCCTCATGAGTGCCAAGGACAAAGCACTGCTAAAATCCAGCCACTTTTGGAACAGCAGATAGGAAATAACTCATGGGAAGAGAGTGGCAGGAGACCATCTGCACTGAGACAGCTCAGCCACCCCTGGCAGCACTTGGAGGGCAGTGCTGGGGCTCCCCGTGGGGCTGGCACTGCCCCTGGCACAGCCTGCTTGGGGCAAGGATGGCTCTCGGGGGCACCAGGATGTGCTCCAGGCCCAGGAGGGGGCTGCCTGTCCACTCCCAGCTCCAGCCAGGACCAGTGATCCATGGAAATGTGAGCCTCACCCCATGCAAGGGGGCAGGGGGATGTTTGGAGCACCCAAAATGCACACCGAGTGTTTGATACTGGAGAAGGAGAAAGGGGGGGCAGAGGGGAGCAGAGCCAGAGGGAGGGAAGGGAAGATAATATTAGAAGAGAGAAAAGAAAGGAGGAAAAACAGTTACTAGTGGAAGAGCTCCCACAAGGAAATCAGAAATCAGTGAAAGCTCCCAGCAGAAAAATGCCATTCACAGCTGCTGCCTTCTCTGCCAGGTGCCAGAGGAAGCAGAGCTCCCTCGCACCGTGCTGCAGGCCCTGCCCCTGGCCCGGGCTCTGCCAAGATTCCCTCTGCCCCTCAGAATCCCCGGGAGCCTGCAGGGAAGCACCCGGGGGCTGCGCTGGGGTACAGCCCCCAAGAGAACATCCACCCCTGAGGGCAGGGAGGTGCCAGCTCCTCACAGCGCCAGAACATCCCCGGGGATGGGCAGCGAGGGCACCCTCCTCCTCTGGTGCCAGAGGGACCCTTGGCAGGGACTCTGCCCTGGCCAGGCAGCCCTGCTGAGCAGCTGGGTCTGCAGGAGACCTGACCCCAGCCCAAGACTCTCCCACAGCCCCTTACCCTGCCCCAGGGGCTCCCCAGCTCCCTTCCTCCACTCCTGCCTCCAACGCAGCTTCTGCTCCTTCCCAGCCCGCGGACATGGGAGCAGAGCCCGGCAGTGCCTGCCAGGGCCACCGGGCTGCCCCCGGGCATTCCCGGCCGGGTTTGACCCGTGACAGCAGCACCAGCCCTGACTGGGAGGCTGCAGGGGCTGGTGCCTGGCATTCCCTCAGCACTGCCTCCTCCTGCTGAGCAGCCAGGCTCAGCCAGACACTGCTCACTGTCCTGAGGGTGCAACAGCTCCTGCCCCGCTGGCCCACTGCTGAACCCGCACCCAGCCAGGACAAGGATGGACAGGCTGTGGGCACATGTACAAATCTCCTCAGCAAAGCCCTCTCATCCCTCTTGTCCGGCTGCAAACCAGAGTCCTTTGGAGGACACCTTCCCTGGGCAAAGAGGATGAGTTTCTTCAGGCTCCTCCTCTGAGTTAAGGCCCAAGAGAAAGAAATGTTGTAGATCAAAAAGTCTGAAGCCTGGAACATGTTCATCCATGACAGGACCTCTTCACCAGACAGGAAAACCCCAAAGCTTCAAATTTATTTCCAGACCAGCTTCTTCCTTCTCCTCAGACTCTTGAAATGAGCACAGCCCAGCTCAAGGGACATCCGGCTACTCCTTGGTGTGACATGAACTCTGCTCTGGAGGGCTCAGTGCCAGCTCCAGCCACAGCTCAGGGCAGCCCTTGTGTCTCCAGAGCCTGAGGGCTCTGGGGGATGCTTGGAGCCAATCTGTGGATACTGGGGCACATCCCCCAGGGAAGCGGGGCACTCGTGAGCTCTGGAGGCCAGTGGGCTGGAGGGTGGAGCCATGGCAGAGCTGCCTCTGAAGGGATGATGCTGGGAAGGGTCTGTGCAGAGACCAGTCTTGACTTCCCAAGGGAAAAGTGACTTTCACACTTCCCTGCCATCCCTCCCTCCCTCTGCATCTGCTCTAGGGACAGGAGCAACTGGGACACTCCTGCTGTGGCCTGGGCAGCACAAGAGACAGAAGGAAAAGGTGACAGCAAGGGAGCAGAGACAGCCTCTGCCCCGCCAACAGGGACCACCACCTCTAGGGCACGTGGGAGGCTTCTCCCCTGGGCACCCTTGAGTGCCCCTGCTGCCCTTCTCTGCTCTGAGGGAGACCCAGCTCACCTGCAGGGAAAGGAGGAGCCTCAGGCAAGGATAATGAGGCAATCTGAGATGGTGGACAACACATTCTCACAGCTGGAGAGGCTCTGGGCACTGCCCAGCCCAGCATTCCTGTCCTCCAGAAGGAGTGGGGACAGAGGGATGGAAGTGACAAAGCACCCAGCCATGGCACCAGGGGACATTCTGGCAGTGATGAGAGCTCCAGGCTCTGCAGATGTGCCCTCCTTGTGCCATCACCCTTTGGGGCCAGGAATCTCTCATGGAGACTGCGGGCTCTGCCCTGTGGGCATATGTGGGGACATGCCAGGGCTGAGTCTCAGGCACAGGTGCCTGGAGAGAAACCACTCGTGAGGCCACCTTAGCACCTGCACCCCAGCTCAGGCTGGGCACACCAAGGCCAAGACTGGCTCAAGAGGTGTGTGTGCACCCCAGCTGCTGCTTCTGTCCTCCGGCTCCGAAATATTGCAGTGTGGAGGGTGCCAGCATGGACTAGGAGAGGCTGCTGCTCTGCTGAAGGTGCCATATCCTTGCTGAAAGCCCAGGCTGTGCCCAAGCCCTCCCTGACACCCATCCTGCCTTCTGGGGACTGCTTCAGCCAGCCCAGGTTCAGGCTCCTGCCCGTGCTAGTGACTGAGGGGCATCCACATGGAGCATGAGTGTGCCCAGCCTGTCCCCCAGCCCTCTGCCTCTGTCCCTCCCCGGGGTGCTCAGGCAGGACAAGTGTCCCAGCACTGCGTGTCCCTGTGGCCAACCACGCCAGAACCAAGGCTCAGACCCCAGCCTGCTTCTGCTCAGTGAAGGCCCCACCCTCGGCTGTCCCCTGCCCTGAGCTAAACCCGCACCCAGGGGGTGCTGAGAGCTCACAGCCCTCACACCGATGGAGCACCTGGCTGTGCACCCACAGGGCTCCAAGGAGGCCTCCAAGGATGCCCTTTGTCAGGGTGCCTGGGCCTGGGCAATTCCAGCTGCAGCCAGGACAGCCTGAGGCTGCTGGCACCAGGTCACCGGGTCACCCCTGCCTGGGGACCCTCAGCACTGGGCTCCAGCACGGCCCCACACCAGCACTGGGAGCTCTCTCCAGGACCACATCCCAGAGCCCCGCAGGAACAGCCAGGGGAGAGGATTCACCAACAGCCCTGTCCTGGGGGGGGTCCTGCCTGTCACCAGAGAGGGGACCCAGCCACAGGCAGCTCTGCTCAGAGGGCACGAGACCCCTTGGCAGGCTGGAGACCCCCACGGTGAGAGTGAGGGGTGGGGGGGAGAGGGGATGGTGACAACCTCAGGAGAGGAGACAAGGCTTTTCTGCGTGAAAGACTCCATGCTTAGGGAAGCTCCATGCTCAGATGCAAAATCGTCTAAGGTGTCCTCTTCCATCGTCTGTGCCAGCACGGAAACCCCAGCACCCATAGGGAGAGAGAGAGGGAGACTCCAACAGAGAGACAGAGAGACAGAGAGAGAGAGAGAAAGGGAGAATTTGAGAAGGAATGAAGGAACAAAGGGTGGGCAGGTGGGTGAGTGGGTGGATGGATGGAAGGATGGATAGATAGATGGACAGAGGTCACAGCAGTGCCAGCTCTAGATGCTCCATTCACATCTCTGCACCTGATACATTCCATGGTAAAAGCAATGTGGAGGAAAGCCCCTCTTCCTCTTCCCAGCCAAGTGCTTTGCTGAGGGGCCACAGCCCCCCTGCAGCCCCAATCCCCAGGCAGGGCTGGGGCCCAGCAGGAGCACGGGCACAGCCCGCATTCCCTGCAGAACCCCTGCCCTGTCCATGGCAGGGGGCAGCCAGGGCAGAGCAGCCTCATGTGTGGCACCCACCCTCCAGGAGCCGCGTTCCCTGCTGTGGGCACAGCCCTGGCTCAGAGCCCCACAGGTGGCAGGGAGGGTCCCTGGCAGGGACAGGGCATCCAGGCAGGCAGCAGGGACACTCTTGTTGCATGCTGCCTGCACAGAGCCCAGCTGTGCCACGTCCACACCCCTCCAGCACCGGGGGCTCTGTCGTGGCACCCCAACTCCAGGGCTCTCCTGTCACCCCCGTGGTCCCAAAGCCAGCATGCAGAATGCCCAGAAGGAAGGATGTGGGTGTGGGATGCCAGCATGGCACCACTTATCTTCCACCTCCTCCCACCACCCAGGTTCCACTGCTGAGAGCACCACAGGGCACCTCTGCACAAGGGCCTGGTCCTGCTCTGCCAGGGACACCCCTGGGCAAGAGCTGTGCTGGCACTGCCCCCCAGGCTCCTCGTGACAAGGGTGAGCAAAACCCCACCCCATGGGCCACCAGAGCCACAGCCCACCTCTCAGGTAGCCCCACAACACCTGCAGACAAGGGCTGTTCAGTCACATGCCAGGGAGATCACCCCCAACAGTGAAAATGGTTCAAAGAGACAACACCCCTGTCCCCTGCACGTCACTCCCACCGTGCTCCCTCAGGGCAGCACAGGAGCAGAGCCCTCGAGCTGAGGGACTCCTCCCCAACAGATCCTGATCCTCTCTGGAAGAGAAGCAGCAGAACAAACCTCAGTGGCCTTTTCAGGGGTTCCCTTTGGTGTTTCATCCTCATGCTTGGGTGAGGAAGAGGCTGGTGAGGAAGGCAGCCTCCTGTCCCGGTCTCTGTGAACCAGTTTGCTGTTGGGTTCCTTCAGAGTCCGCTTCAGCTCATTGATGCTGGCCTGATGCTTCAGCAAAACATCCTCTGGCTTGTCTAAAAACTTGGGAAGGAGAGAGGAAGAGAGAGGTGGTTAAAGCATCAGCCAAGTCCAAAGGGATGAGCGAGGGCACTGGCAGGGTTGGCTTCATACTGGGCTGGAATTTAGCCAAATGAGGAGCACAAATGAGGAGCTCAATGGAGCACCCTGGTCAGCAGGTCTCACTGTAGGAGAGGGAGCAGCTCTTTCACTGCAGGCAGCAGCAGAAGGGCAGCACAGGGCCGAACGTGTGTGGCAGGTGAAGGGCACAGCATGGCCTGGTGGCATCTCCAGGGCTCTGTGTCCTCCTGGCTGGGGACAAGCTAAAGCCTTCTGGAGGGGAGAGTGGGCTCTCCCTTGGGATCAGCAAGGAATGGGGCCCTGCTGGAAGCAGCAGCAGCCTGGGCTGCTCTCTGGTGCCCAGGCTCCGTCCCAGAAGGGCAGGCGAGCGGCATTTCCAGCAGAGCTCCTCCGGAGCAGGCCCTGACAAAGGGTGGAGGTCCAGGGCTGAGCAGGGATGTCCAGCATGGATCCAGGCCTGGATCCCTGTGGAGCAGCCCAGGGTGGGGTGGGTCTGATCTGCTGTGGAGAGAGGACAGCTCAGAGTGCTCAGGGGAGAGGGGTCAGGTGTCGGAGCGTGGCTCGGTGAGGGCACAGGCACCGGGGTGGCCCCCTCGTCCCGCCGCAGAGGTGGGCAAACCAGCTCCCAGTAGGAACCCAGCTTCTGCCTCCAACCCAACTCCAAAGCTCTCTTGAGGTTCAAACAGAGGCCCTTAAACAGCTCCCTGGTACCTCCTCGGCAACAGAGCAGAGACCCGTGAGAGTCCCAGGAAAGGCCCCACGGAATTTTCCAGCACAGCTCAGGAGAAGTCCCGCCCTTGCCCCGCACGTCCGAGCTGAGGAGGGCTCAGGTGTGCCCACCTCTGGGCTGGGTGCAGCACATGCACATGCAGTGGGCAAGCGATGAGGCGGGCGGGGGTCGGGGCCGTGCCCACCCCTGGCGGGGCTGCACTGGGTGCTGCCAGCGTGGCCAACCCCATCCCCTGGCCGTGCTCGCTCCCGGTGGCAGCTGCAGCTGGGATCTCTGCTCACGGAGGGGATCCCCCTGGGAGCAGCCCTGGAGGTGAGGCCAGGACGAATGGTTCCTGAGGAGCCACCACAGGCACAGTTTGTGCAGGGAGGGCTCAGCCTCGCTCTCTGCTCAGCCCCTCTCAAGGTGGGCAGGCACAGGGCCGGTGCCAGTGCTGGTCCCCTCAGGCAGCTCAGAGCCTCTTGGCCCCTATGGGGGTGGGCTGGCAGCCACAGTGTTTGGGGAGCCCCAGCCCAGCTCTCGGGGTGCTGCAGGAGAGCTGGGCAGGGGAGGATGAGGCAGTTTGGGTCAGGCAGGAGCAGAGCGTGGTCGAGTGCCAGCAGGAGGATGGGACCAGCTCCACAGGAGAGGAGACACACGGTGAGGACATGGCAGGGTCAGGAACACGAGCAGAAGCCTGGTCATCCCAGTGGGCCAGGGGCTCTCCTGCCCTTGGGAGGGCTCTTGCTCACAGGTACAATCAGGACCACCTTACTTAGTGGGATAGAAGATGCCACAGCTGATCTCCAGCTGTCTGTTCCTCGGGCTCCTCCAGCACCCAACCCCCAGCCCGGTGCATCTTGTATTCCAGTAAATAGGGTGCCACACGGACTGGTTTTGGAAGGGATGGACAATATGATGCACCAATGAGGACTAAGATACTCCAGAGAGAGAATACCTCCTGCTTGTGCCTGGGGGTTGTTTCGTGCTCCGGCTGGCAGCAAAGAGAGGGTTAAAAGTAACCAGCAGGGTCAGTTGAGGGCACTTGTCACAAACACCACAGTTAAGCTGATGGGCTGGTAGGGACCCCCCTCCCCTCCCAGCACGGGGTTGAAATGGGCTGGGACAGCCCAGGGACCAGGGCAGGAAGAGGTGGGCTGTGCCCAGGCAGTGGTGGGCACCGATGTGCTCAGCCTGTCCCCATCCCTGTCCCTGTCCCAGAACTGGGCTGCTCCCAGGTCCAGCCCTGCCAGAGGATGAGCCTGGAGGGGTCTGGGGAATCCAAGTTATGCTGAACCCCTGTGACAGCTCCACTTCCACCGGTGGGGCCAAGAGCCACATGCCAAGGGTGCCACCAGCCTGGGGCACAGCTGACAGTGACAGGGCTGCAGGGACCCTGCCCCGAGTGACCCTTCCTGCCTGCAGCCCCGCCCTGCTGCCTGCACCCAGGCCCTGCCTGCCGACCCCTCCACCCCCACCCTCCTCTGCCCACCTCGGCTGTACCTTCAGCTCCTTGATCTTCGTCGGGGTGGTCACCTCCTCCTCCTCCGTCTCAGAGCGTCTCCTGCTGCCAAACTCACCGTCCTCATCCTGCTTCTCACCCTCGGGCCCGGCGTCGTGGTTCTCGCTGACAGAGGCTGGGCGCGAGAACTCTGCCCACGGAGAACAGCTGGGTCACCCCAACCCTGCCACCCCGCTGCTGCCCCAGCCTCCTGCCCCTGCCAGCTCACACCTGGGGCAGATGGTCCCAGGGGTCCCAGGGCACAGGGGAGGGGGTGATGTGTCTCTGAGTTCCCTGACCCCGGCCCTGCCATGTCCCCGTGCTCATGCACAGTCTGAGCTACCCCTTGGGGAGGGGACAGCCCCTGTGCCAGGGCATGCGGCTGGGGACAGCCTCCAGAGGGAAGCTGTGGTTGCAGAGTGGTGTCCCTCGCTGTGCCAGGCAGGCCCTACCTCCGTCCAGGCTGCGGGACATGGTGTAGCGTTTGCTGGAGGAGCGCTCGAAGAAGGGCGCGGGGCGGTCGATGAGGGCACTGGCCTGGCGTGTCTGCGCCTGCGTGCGCCCGCTGTACCGAAACTTGGAGCCCATCACCAGGAAGCCCTTGGGGGGTGGCTCTGGGGACACCAGCCTAGGGGTGGGATGGTGTCAGCGAGCCCCAGCCAGGCCCCCCCGGCACTGCCCCCCATGTGCACCCGCTGTGGCAGGAGCAGGAGCGTGTCTGCCTCCGGGAAAGGAGGCCTGGAGAAGGTTCCTCACCTGAAGAAGGTGTGATGTTCTATGCAGACCTTCCAGAGCCTCTTGGCTGAGCGGTGGTTGGGCAGCTTGAAGCCAATGGTGCTCTCAAACTGTTCGTACTTGGGGGAGACAGAGACAGCCTGTTACAGGCACCTCCTGCCCCAGGGGACATGGCAGGACAGCACCTTGCCAAGGCCCTCAGGTTCCCCTGGCAGGAGCTACAACTGTGCAAAAAAACCCAAAATCTTCTTCTAATCTGTGCTGGGATGGTCCATGCCCAGCACCATGCCTAGTAGGGTGATGGGATACATCCCACACCTCTGGTCAAAGCACTTTCCTCAGCTGTAAATGGCTTTTCAGTGCAAGGTAAATTCCCTCAAGAAACAAAAAACTTTTACAGCTGTTTTGGTCTGAGGGCATCACTACCAGGTGTGCTGTCCTGGCCCTCCAGCCTGCTGGAACACGTGGGTGGAAATGCATTTTCCCACCATAAAAGAGCGAAAATAAAATCTGAAAATTAATGAAAAAGCTTCCTGATTATTTTTTGTGAAGATGTGACAAAGATGGCTCTCAACACCCATTCCTGGGCAAGCTCCTTGGCCAGCAGGGTCACGGTGTCTGTCAGGGATGGGATCCTGGGGTCCCTCAGCTGCTGAAGTCATGAGAGCACATGGAAGGAAATCCATGCCACAGGAGATGTGCTCTCTTGGCCAGCATGGTCATAAACATGGGATCCTTGGAGCAAAGGCTGGAGCCAGGTGAGGAAATCCTCACCATCAGCCCCAGTCCCTCAGGACAGGCACCTAGGGGCTGCACCAGTGCCTGGCACCCACCTCCCCCGGGCGGATCTTGATGTAGAAGTTGCTCCTCTTGTAGGAAATCTTGAGGATCTTGGGCCAGGCGAAGCGGTTGATGCGCAGCCGGTCCCTGTAGATGAGGAGGCCGTTGGCGCAGACACCCAGCATGATGTCGATGCCCTCCGAGTCCTGGAGGAGACAAGGGGACAGGAGGGGACAGCTCAGCAGCTCAGCAAGAGCCAGCCTGGCCAGCAGTGCCACATCCATCCTGCAGAGTGCTGGCTGGCAGAGGGGCACTGAACCCCAGGCTGGTGGAGGTGGATCTATGGAGCTTCTCTGGTGCCACCCAGAGCCAGCCATGAGCCGTGCCAGGAGCCTTCCCTGTGGGAGGAAGGGTGGGCAGGAGGCAGGAGCAGGCTGGGAAGGGGCAGCGCTCTGGCAGCCCCCCGGCCCCGTACCTTGGCATGGTGCAGGTCCACCCCGTACATGGAGAGCTTCTTGGCGTTCTCCAGGAAGTGGATCTCTGCTTCCCCGGGGGTCATTCCCCTGCAGGGACACAGAGAGGGGGACACGTGGCCGGGCGCCCCAGGGGCGTGGGGCAGCTGTGCCGTGCTGTCCCCCGCCGGGGCTCACCGGTAGGTCTTGTGCAGCTCCATGATGCGCTCCTCCAGCTCCCGCGTCTGGTTGGGGGCGAAGCGCAGCTCGCTCACATAGTTGCCCACGTGCTCCTCGGTGTCGTGGTCACCCAGCTCGGCCTGGACGGCGTAGGAGCCCAGCAGGGCGTGGGTGACGAAGGAGCAGGGCAGGCGCCCCGTGATGATGTCGGCACGGAGCTGCAGGCACAGGTAGTATCTGCAGGAGGGGCACGGGGTCAGAGTGAGGCAGGGGAGCAGGCTGGGGCTCCCCAGGAAGGAATCTGGTGCCCCCCAGGGCAGGCTGGAGCTTCCTGGGAAGGTCTTTGACCCCCTGGAGCAGGTGGGGGCTCTCCAGGAAGGAGACTTGTGCACCTTGCAGCAGGCTGGGGCTCCCTGGGAAGGAGGCCCATGGTCCTCACCTGGTGATGTCCTCTGTGAGCTGGGCAGGGTCTGGAGGGTAGAACTTCACGGTGAAGGCGAAGTTCCAGGGCCCGCCTGGGGAGGGGAGAGAGCAGCTGAGGACAGCACCCGTGGGGCTGCACGCAGGGCACAGGAGCAGTCGTGTGCCCACTGAGGATCCCACTGCTCCCTCCAAGCCTTGCACAGGGCAGGGGCCAGGGGGCTCCAGAGGCTGCGGGAGGCACAGCCCTTGGGACCCCAGCACAGCTTGGTGAACCCTCCCCAAAGAGCTGGGGACAGCAAAGCATCACAGCTGCAGGAGCCACGAGCTCCATGTCCCAGCTAAAGCCTCCTGTGTCCCAGATGGGGACACCTTGGGCTACAGCTCTTCTGCCACCCCAGCAAGGCAACACCACGGCAAAGGCACCCCAGGACCTGCCCCAGCAACGGCCCCGCACTGTTCCCCACCCTCTCTGTACCCCCTGCACGGGGCAGGTGGTGCCCAGAGCGGCACCAAGTCCCAGCCAGCTCTCCAGTGACACAGACAGGGTCCTTCATCCCCCTGCCTCTCACGAGTAAGAGAAGAGGTGAGTAACAAACAGCTGAATGAGCAACAGTGTCCCTGTCCCCAGGCCAGCTGCCAAAGGTCCCCTCCAGGGCAGGTGGGGAGGTGACCTGCCACAGGACAGCCACACTGAGCCATCCAGGAACCCCCATGGGACATCCCAGGGCTGGGGAGGATGGACCCTCCCCAGGCACTTACTGCGGATCTGCTTCTTGATCTCCTTGGAGGGGTCCAGCCAGTTCTGCAACGAGGAGACAGCAGGTCAGGGGGGCCCCTCAGAGGGGGTGGCTGCAGAGGGACCCCCCCGTGCTCACCTTCTGGCTGTCCGAATCACAGAAGGTGAGGCCGAAGTAGTCCTTCTCCAGGAGGTTGAGGTGCTCGCACACCATGTCAAAGAGCACCTGGCCCCGGGCGTGTTTCTGTCAGACACATGGACAGATGATGGTCAGCTGGTGCCTTGGGCTCCTGGATACCCTCCAGGTGACCACCAAAAGGTGCTCTCATTCAGCGTGGGCTTCACCACGTCCCAGCCCTGCAGCCCTGGGATCACCTGGGTGTCCCCACAGGGATGCCAAAAGGTGTCCCAGGGCTGCAGGGATGGGGCACCACTGTGGGGACACCCAGGTGGTCCTAGGGCTGCAGGGTGGCAGTGGTGGCTGGGTCCCCAAGCACAGCATGACAAATGAGCCACCAAGGGGCAGGGCCATGAGGAGTGATGGAGAGCACCCGTGGTATCAACGAATCCCAGAATGGTTTGGGCTGGAAGGGACCTTAAAGATGATCCAGTTCTACCTCCCTGCCATGGGCAGAGACACCTTCCACTAGACCAGGCTGCTCCAAGCCCTGTCCAACCTGGCCTTGGACTCCAGGGATAGGAAGTGGATTCCCCTGAACTTCTCTTTGTTACTGGTGGCACCAATGCCCAGGCTTGCTCATGGCCATGGAAGAATAACCCTTCCCAAGTGTGTATCTCCCCTATTTCCAGCCTGGCAGCTCTTATCTCTCCAAGGCATCTACTTACTGAAGCACTGCCACCTGGTGCCCCCAGGACGGCAGCCCAGGGCACCAAGCAGCACAGCCTGGGCTCCTGCTGCCCTCCAAAGCTTTTCCAGCAGTTGCCACCACCCTTCCTGGGTGTCCTCCCTCCTTCTGACCTGGGTTTGAAGGCAGGGGCTCACCACGGCATGTGCTGGGGTGTCACACTGAGCAGTGTAACTCCCCTGTTGGATTTTTACTGAATTAAGGTTTAACTAAAGCACATGGACAAGGCACAACTATTCCAACAGGGTCTGCCAGAAAGAAAGAAGAGATGCAGCACCAGCATTCCTACCCCAAAGCCTCTCTCCTGTGTCCCAGGTGGCTTTTTTAAAGAGCAGCTGAGCACATCCTTGGGTGACATGGTGAGGGGCATTGCTCTGCTCTGCTCTGCCAGCACCTGTGACCTGAGATCCTCCTGCCATCCCAGTTTGGTTGGCCAGTGCTCCGGGCAAAGCCAGGGAAGGATGACCCTGCCAGGGCTCATGAGCCCCTGGGATGCCCCGTTCCTTTCCTTCTTCAGGAAGATTTTCCTCCTGGTGCCAACCCATCTTTCCACAGCTTTGTGACCAATTTTACTGCTGAAGCGACAGCACAGGGACCAAAGGCCCTGCTCCTGTGCCATGGGCAGGGGCCAGACCCCCCAGCCAACCTTGGGCTGCTCCCTGCTCCCACCCTCTCTGTTCATCAATCCAGGCAGCTGGGCCCTGGGGCAGGCAGGACCCACACACAGATCTGCTCTGTGCTGCCAGCAGACACCCCTGTGCCCCTGGCCACAGCCAGGGCAAAGGCCTCTCTGGCAAAGGCTCTCAGATCCCTGAGGTTCAGGCTCCTGAACAACTTCAGCTTTTCATTTTTAAGCAAAACTGTCAGTACTTAAAAATGTCCCTCCCTCCCTCCTGCCTCATGGAGCAGGCTGGAGCAGCGCTGCCTTCCCAGGCTGGGGACAGGAGACAGCAGCAAGTGCTGGAGATGGGAACAGGGGCTCCTGGCATGTCCTTCTGCTCCCTGCTGCCTTGTCCCCATGGCAGGGCCACCAGAACCTTCTACAAACACCAGCCCCAGCTCCTTAGTGAATCCTGGGTGTTCCCCAGCTGTCCTGGAAGGGAGAGCTGCCAATGCTGATGGTGGCTGAAGCCACCCTGCAGCTTCTCCCAGTGATCAGGTGGCCACTGCCAGGTGTGTGTCCCCTCTGTCCCTCCCTGCAGCCACTGCCAGGTGCCTGAACTGCGAGGCAGAGCTCTATCCCCAACCATTAAGGTTCTGACTTAGACACTATTTTCTCTTGTGAGTGGCTGCCAAATTTGGTTTCACTGGGCTGAAATCCCCTGCAAGGGTCTTTCTTTCCAGATTTTTAATTCATTTTGGAATTTCAGCTTAAACGGCTATTTGTGGGGTGCTTTTTTCCCTAGGAGAGAGGTGCTACAAAGCTGTCCTAGGAAGAGTCCTGTCCTTGAGGACTCTCTGGACTGGGCAGGGTCCCAGGAGTGTCTCCTCCTTGGTGCCAGCACAGGCCCCCAAATCTGGGACTCACCTCCACCTCACACTCGTACTCGGAGGCATCAAGCAGGGTCACCCTGCACAGGGCACTCTTCACTTTCTTGGTGGTTTTCTGGGGTGACTTCTGGGTCTTGCTGGGAGTTGTTTTGTCAGAGAGTCCATCGGTCTCGCTGTAGTCCTTGTCCTCCATGTCTGTGCCCTGGAGCGGGGACGCACAGAGGGTTACCTGGCACCGCTGCCACGGGGACACGGGGCAGAGGGGTCAGGCTCTGCTCAGCACAGCAGGGCAGCTGCTGAGGGGCAGTCCCCAGCTCAGGTCAGCTCCACCAACCCGCACTGCCAGCACAGCCCAGCTCCCTGGAAAACGGACTCCCAGGGTCAGTTCAGCACCCAAATCCTCCCTCCCCAACCACAGCTCAGCTCCCCAGCAGCTCCACAGCACACACCGGGTGCAGCCGGGGCTCCCGTGGACCGCTGCCACTCCCTCCCCGTGCCCCGGGCAGCAGTGCCATCCCCACCCCAGTGGCATTTCGGGCTCCTGCTGCCTGTCCTGCCTGCCAGCACTGCGCGGGCGGCGGGCACAGCCCCGGCTGAAGGGCTCCTCTCGGGGATGTCCCGCTCGGGCCCCGGGGACNGGTCACCGCGCTGCCCACCGCCACAGCCGGGGGAGAGACGGGACGTGTCAGCCGGGGCTGGGGGATGCTGCCCGGGCAGCCGCCGCTGGGATGCCCTGGCTGCTCGGGGAGGCTGGGACAGGCTCGGGATGTGCCCGTCTCTGCCTCACACGGACCCACTGTCAGCCCCGACTCCCTGACTGCTCACAGATCCACTGCCAGATCCCAGCTCCCTCTCCACACACGGATCCAGTGCCAGCCCCCGGCTCCCTGTCCGTGCATGGATCCGCTGCCAGCCCCCGATTCCTTGTCCACTCACAGATCTACTGCCAGCCCCCCAATTCCCTCTCCACACACAGATCCAGTGCCAGCCCCCGGCTCCCTGTCTGTGGCTTTGCAAAGGGCTGGTGGCAGCAGCACAGGACACCAGGATTTCATCCTCTGAGCTGGAGGAGGAGAGCCAGCAATGGGGAGGGACACCGGTGACAGGGACGCACCAGGGACCCACCACGGGCTCATGCCCCATCCCTGCACTCACAGCAGGCAGTGAGGCTGCTCTGACCCTCTGCTCCCACACCCTGCACCCGCCGGGACTTGCTCTTGTGTTCTCTAGGAGTGGGAGGAAAAGCCAGGCGGTGAGTCAGGGGAAGGCTGCACTGACACAGGAAATGGCAAACGCGGACAGCTCCGCAGCTCGCATCCGGGCTGGCTGCTCCGCTCCCCTCTGGCCACCCCAGCAGCAGCAGCACGCTGGGTTCCCACGGCCAGCCTGGGACCCTGTGGATTGGTGCCTGCAGCCCCAGCTGTCTGCAAAACAAACCCAGGCCAGGAACGGGGAGGGAAAGGCACTTTCCAGGCCGGGATGCTCACCAATGTGTTTTTGGAACCTTCATGGTTTGGAAACCTTTTATGCCAACACAGCCCAGGCTGGCAAGGTGTCCCGAGAGGGTCCACACTCTGCAGGTCATGGAGCACCCTTTGGACCATCACCCACTTTCCACTCAGGCTGCTCAGGCCCTGCCAGCTCCCCACCAGGCCTTGTCCAGCTGTGCAGGACCTGCTGGGATCATTCCCACCCGAGTCTGAGGGCTGTGGCTGCACAAGGTGGCTCAGTTGGAGCATCTGTGACCCTGGGGTCACATCATCCACCCTGCCCACAGAGCAGCCACCCAGCAGCCCTGAGTAATGCCTGCAGATCCTGTTCCAATTCCAAACCCTGATGTGGGCAGGGATACCTTCCACTGTCCCAGGCTGCCCCAAGCCCTGCCCAATCCAGCCTTGGACACTTCCAGAGATCCAGGGGCAGCCACAGCTTCTCCGGGCACCCTGTGCCAGGGCCTGCCCACCCTCACAGAGAACAATTCCTTCCCAATATCCCATCCATCGCCACCCTCTGGCAGTGGGAAGCCATTCCCTGTGTCCTGTTCCCCCATACCTTGTCCCCAGTCCCTCTCCAGCTCTCCTGGAGCCCCTTTAGGCCCTGCCAAGGGCTCTGAGGTCTCCCTGGAGCCTTCTGTTCTCCAGGCTGAACACCCTCAGCTCTCCCAGCCTGGCTCAGCACTGAGGGGCTCCGGCCCTTGGAGCATCTCCATGGCCTCCTCTGGACTCACTCCAGCAGCTCCAGGTCCTTCTGATGTTGGACCCCAGGGCTGGAGGCAGCTCTGCAGGTGGGATCCCACCCAATCAGGGCAGAGGGGCAGAATCCCCCCTCACCTCTGCCCACACTTTGGGGTCAGCCCAGCCCAGGGTTGGTTTCTGGGCTGCCAGTGCCCAGGGCCAGGTCACATCCCATTTGTCAGCACCAGCACCCCCAAGTCCTCCTCCCAGGGCTGCTCTCCACCCACCAGCCCCAGCCTGTGCTGGTGTGGGGCTGCCCTGACCCAGGTGCAGGACCCTGCACAAGCCTGGCTGAACTTCATGAGGTTCACGTGAGCCCACTCCCCCAGCCTGGGCAGGAGCCTCCGGATGCCCCATCCCTGGAGGACCCACTGCACTGCTCAGGCTCAGCTGTGGCACCCCCAGCCTCACTGCTACAAAGCAAACCCATCCCACACCACAGCTCCTGTCCCACTGCTGCCCTTCAGGTGTCCTCAGCAGTGGGAAGATGCGAAACCTTCCCAGGAAAATGACTAAAACTGGCTCTGGGGGTGGAGGGAACGGAGAGGAGGTGACGGAGAAGACAGGGAGTCAAGCCTACGCCTTCCGCCGGATTCGCAGCCAGGAGACCCTGGGAACATTCCCCTCCCGTGCCTGTGCTGGCTGTGTGGTCACCACAGATGCCTCAGTTCACACCCAAAGGCCAGGATTTCCCCCCTTGTCCCAGGGCCATGTCCTCCTGGCTGTGACAGGCCAGACAACTGGCCATGAGCCTCATCGGCTCCTCCTGACAGCCCCCACTGCTCCACCAGAAGCTTTCAGAGGTCACCAGTGGTTTGTTTTTTCCACAGAGGAAACAGGGCTGCTGTTTTTCCACTGCAAATTCAAGCAGTTGCTCGCTCCCAGCCCCAATCCCTGTGTGGATCATTCCCAAGCGCTTCCGCTTGAATCTCAGTGTGTGAATTTTTAATCAACATGAAATCTCTAAAATGACAACTTTGGACCAAAAACGTGCTGAGTTTTTCTCTTGACATTTCTAAACTTTCTTCCGAACTCCTTTTTCCCTGCCGTGATCCCTGAGGAAATGAGGGGGTTTTTAAGGGTAGCAAGCTGGGAATTCACCCCACTTCACTTTTGCATCTTGAGCTCCAGTTCCAACCTTCTGATGGTAGAGCCTGATCCAGGGACTGACTTCCAGCTGAACCCAGTGAGAGCACAGCACAGCAGTGCCAGGCTGGCAGAGCCCTGGTAAGGGAGCCTGGCAAATGCCCAGGGACCATCTCCCTGCTCCCAGGGCAAGGAATCCATCAGGCTCTGGCTTTGCAGCCATGCTGGGGAGGCTCTGGTCCCCGGACAGGGTCATTGCTGGGGCCAGGAGCTATCTGAGGGAGCCAAGGCTGGCAGGGGCACTGCCCTGGGCATGGCCTCACTGCAGCTGAGCCCTGCAGCTGCACGGCCCCGATGCAGGGACCACACTGGCACTGCCACGCTCCTGGGCACAGCCACAAGGGCTGCATTCAGGAGCTGTTCCTGGCCCGCCCTGGGGCTGAGCGGGGAGGCCGGGGCTCCTCCAGCACTGCCACTCACCCCAGTGCTCTGCAGCCGAGGGTCAGCCCCAGCCTGGCAGCACCAAGCCCCTGGGGACGGTGGCAGCAGCAGTGAGACACTGCCACCCTCCATGGCAGCCTGGTCACCTGCACTCACCCGCACCCGAGGCTGTGGGAGGACACCAAGGCTGACATGTGGGAGGACCACCAGACCCTCTGTCCAGGCTGGGGGTGCTCAGCACCCTGGGGGCACCTGCAGGCTCTGTAGGGACCCAAGCAGCACTCACACTGCAACCAGTCCCAGCCCCTTGTCCCTCTGTTTTCCCCATGTCAAGGACAGGGAGCAGCAGCCACGGAGCCCTGCCCATCCCACAGCACCTTCCGTGTGCAAACAGCTCCTGCTGCCCCAGCAGAGACCCCAGAGTGGGGCTGTGGCTTCAGGAAGGACACAGGTCCCAGCGTGCTGCCCGAGGGACAACTGCACTGAAGCACCTGCTGTCACAGACCTGTAGAAGAGGTTTCCACCCCAATTGCAGTGAACCCGATGGACACTACATCATTTAATTTCTTTCTAAATACTTCCCACGGCAGAAGCAGGACCCCATCCCACTGGGCACCAACATTCCCAGGCTGTCCCAGCCCTTGCCAGCACCCAGCCTTGCTCATGCCTGTCCCACCGGAGCAGCTCCCATGCTGAGGCTGTTGGAGGCAGGACACAGACCCCGAGACCCTGTGCAGGGCAGCGGCCAAAGGGCTCCTCCTGGCACCCACAGGCCCTGGTGCCCCATGCCCAGTTTCCAGCGAGGGCTGGCTCGGCTGTGCTGCAGCTCAGCCCAGGGCTGGGGGATGCTCTCCTCAGGGAGAGGGCTGGAGCCGGAGGGAGCTCCAGGCTACGGAACAGGCACATGGGAATGGTGACTGCAAAGGAAGCCTTAGCAGGAGGAGAGGCAGACCTGCTTGTCATGCCTGGAATCTCCTCCCATCATCTGCCTGCCTGCTCCTCCTCCCCTCGGTGTTTTCCTCTTTCTTCCCCTTCAAGCTGGAGTGTGGATTTCCCAGCTGCTTTGCCCCAGCACCTTCCCAGCACATCCCAGCTGCAGCCTCTGCAGTGCTGCTCTCCCGGAGCCTTCCCTTCCCCGCAGCCTGTTCTTCCCCTCCCCTGCCCAGTCACTCCCAGCTGCCGGGAGTTTCCAAGGCTGAGCATCCCCCTTTTCTCCTGGGCTCCTCCTTACCGCCCTCACTCCCTGCAGAGGCTCTCGCCCACCCAGGAGGCTTCACCTCTGGAGCGTTTCGGTCACAGACAGGCAGACACCCTGCTGAGTGCCCAAACTGGGCTCCACAGAGATGGGTGACAGCCCAGTGACAACCCTCACCTCTGCCAAGGGCCCATGGGGCTGATGGTGGCGTCGAGGCCCCCATGACACGGTGGGATCACACTGGGGGACAGACGCTGCCTCAGGGACAGACAGACACGGGGAGCAGCCTGCAGGGCTGCACGGCACGGGGCAGGGACCGGGTACCTGCCAGCCCCCAAGCAGAACAGAGATGCTCAGCAGGGCTGTGGCACCCCGAGAGGGCAGGGGCTGAGCTGGCAGGGGACAGGAGCACAGGCAGCGCCTTGCAGCCATCCTGGAAACCTGAGGGGAGCCCGGCAGGGAGTCCTGGGTACCCAGGGACACAGAAACAGCAAACAAGGAAAGCAGCCCCAGAGCCCCGGCAGCACACAGCACCCTGAGCCCCAGTGCCACCCCTGAGCCCCAGTGCCACCCCTGAAGGCCAGTGCCACCCCTGGGCCCTCACCCCCTGGCACAGGAAATCCCCACACAAATCCCCAAACCTCTCTGCAGTGCAGCCCAAGAGCTCTCCTGTGCTGCTCTGCAGCAGGGCCAGAGAATCATATGAGCTGTTTATGGTGAG
>VYXG01007084.1:31731-84838 GCA_013397235.1 Lanius ludovicianus | reverse complement strand
CGGGGGGCTGCGGGGCCGGGCGGGCTCTGCCTCGGGCTGTGCCGTCAGGCGCTCCGACTCCTCCGGGCTCAGCCCCGAACTGCCAAGGGAAACAGAGGCTTTGCTTGGTAAAACATCCCTGCAAAACCACCCTGTCCTCAGGGAAATGGCGGCAGGGTTCTCTGAATAAACTCACTAAATAAATGTCTCACACACCCAATTCTGTGCCACAACCATTGAGAACCTTCCCTACTGGTAATCCTTCCACAGGAAACAGAAATCAGCAGCGAAGATTAAACCCAGCTAAATGCAATACATGGAACACTGGGCAGCTCCAGGCCTGTTCCAGACACCAGTTTTCCAGGCTGCAAATCCAGTGAGTTTGGCCAACAGTGAATATTCCCTGTATGAGCCCCCACAGCTTCCTCTGCAGCACGGGAACAACCCCGGCTCACGTGGTGACATTGGCAGGAAGGGACTCTGAGGGGTGCCCCCACCTCCTCCAGGGAAACATGGAATCTAATTCCCAGAGTGATGTCTAGGAGAACTTCATCCTTTTGGATTCATTTCATCCACCCTGACAATGATTTGTCAGATTGGGGATTTTTCCCCAAATATGACCCCATGAAGGTCTGGCAAATCCATGGATTGGTTCCCACAAGACAAGTTCTTAGGAGCTGGAGGGAACTGAGGTCCTGCTCTTGCACACGTCCCCTCCATGCTGTCCTGCTGTCCCCCTAATGCTCCAAGACTGGGGCTGTTGTCACCTTCCCACGAGCAGAGACCTGGGTCAGGAGGCTGATAAAGCTCTTTGTGAGCTGCACTCCCAGCCTGGTGTATCCCTGCAGTTGTTCTTACAGCCTATATGGACAACCCCAGCCCCCAGCTCACCCACAGCATCCCAACCACACCATGGAATGCCAGGAATAACCCCAATGCTCTGGATAGATGGGAGGCAAAGCTGGCAGGGTGAGGACAAACAAAAACCCGGCACAGTGCAGGGTTAGAAGTTCCTCATCAGTTATCTACATGCATAAGCTCCTTTCCAGGTCTCTCAGTAACTCACTCAGAAACCCCAAATCCTCCCTGCGCCCTCAAAGGATGCAAAATCCTGAAGCAAGAGGAGGCACAGAATAAAAGCTTTGCAGATTTGGGGGTTTAACCAGCTGGTGTGGGATGGGAGATGTGGGAATGCAGGTCCTGACCCTGAGGTGGAACAGGCTCGGCCACCACAGCTCCGAGGGCCTCTGGAGCCCCAGCTCCAGCAGAGCCGTGGGGGTGGCTCCAAGCAAGGAGGGGAAGAGGTGGGAGGTCCCAGGACACCCTGCACTGGTTGAAGTGTGAGGTACCCTGGCAGCAAACACCTCACACCTGACCTGGATCCTGCCACCATTTCCAGGTTTCCTGGAACCAGCTGGAGCCAGAGACCTTCCCCAGGTTCCAGGACTGATGAGACCCAACCTTCATGGATGGACCAACCCCAGCAGGAGCCCCCGGAGCCCCCAGAGCTCTCACCTCTGCCCGTAGTAGCTCTCAAAGAAGTGCTCCTTCCATAGCTCCACTTTCTTTTCCTTCTCGATTTCTTGACGGATCCGGAGCTGCATTTCCGGGGTAAACTCTCCTGTGGAATGGAAGAGGGAATTCTGACACAGGAAAGGGGTGGGAAGCAGGGCACAGGCCCACGTGGATGTGTCCCAGGAGCCCAGGATGCTGCACCTGCCCTCAGCCCCAGCCTGAGCCCCAGGGGCTGCTCCAGTGCCATGGGGCAGTCAAGGGAACGGAGCTGGGAAGGGGCTGGAGCCCCAGGAGGGGCTGAGGGAGCTGGGAAAGGGGCTCAGCCTGGAGCAAAGGAGGCTCAGGGGGGACCTTGTGGCTCTGCACAAGTCCCTGACAGGAGAGGGCTCAGGGGGGTCGGGCTCTGCTGCCAGGGAACAGGGACAGGAGGAGAGGGAACGGCCTGGTCAGCCTTGTAAGGGCCTCACCACTCTCAAAGGGAAAACTTTTCCCCAATATCCCATCTGAAGTTTGGCTCAAAGGGCTGAGCACGCTGTGCTGGTGACACTGTGCTCTGCTCCAGAACAGAATTTCCCTTCTCTGCTCCCTCAGCAGTGTCTGTGGGTGCCTAAAGGTGCCCCAGCTCTTCTCTCAGTTCAGAAGATTTTAAACACATTTTTCCTGCTTTTCTCATTTCCAGAGATTTGCTCTGTCAGTCCAACACAGAACTCCTTCTGCAGCCCCCTCTGGCCTTGGGCCCCTCTGGGCTTGCCTGGCTGCCCTGCCTGCACAGCCTGCAAGGATCCCTGCAGAGCTCCAACTTCTGCAGGAATATCCCCTGGGCATTCCCCAGCCACTCCCGGCTGCGTGGGGCAGCTTTACCTTCCGACAGCCTCTCCTTCCAGCCCTGGGCAGCCGACGTGAAGAACTCATTGTTGAGTGCAGAGCTGCTGAGCTTCATCAGCCCATCGGCCCCCACCTGTGAGAGACACAGCTCAGGGTCACTGCTGCCCACAGCCCGGGGTCACTGCTGCCCACAGCTCATGGTCACTGCTGCCCACAGCCTGGGGTCACTGCTGCCCACAGCCCGGGGTCACTGCTGCCCACAGCCCAGGGTCACTGCTGCCCACAGCCCGGGGTCACTGCTGCCCACAGCCCGGGGTCACTGCTGCCCACAGCTCAGGGTCACTGCTGCCCACAGCTCAGGGTCACTGCTGGCAGGGCCAGTGTCCCTGGGCCCAGCACGAGCCTAGCACTGCCCACATCCCTCAGGAACATGCCTGGGGCTCACTCAGGAGAAAACCAACAGCCCCAGGCTGGCTGTGCTCGGCCCAGCTGGAGGCTGAAGGGAGCAGGTTTTGTGCCCAGCTCTGGGAAGGCCGGATTTTGTCACACAACCCCTCCCAGGCAGAATAAAGCAATGCCTCTGTGGGTGACACTGAAAACGTGGTGAGGAGGAGGGGGTATTTCTCCCAGCACTTCTGGAGGATTTGGGAACTCTCACCAGCCCAGGTTGCTCCCAGCCCTGCCCAGCCTGGCCTTGGGCACTGCCAGGGATCCAGGGGCAGCCACAGCTGCTCTGGGCACCCTGTGCCAGGGCCTGCCCACCCTCCCAGGGAACAATTCCTGCCCAAGATCCCATCTATTCCTGTCCGCTGGCACTGGGAAGCCATTCCCTCCATCCCTTGTCCCAGGTCTCTCTCCATCTTTCCTGTAGGCTCCCTTCAGGTCCTGGAAGGTCACAACGAGGTCACCTTGCAGCTGGATTCACTCTCCCCTAACCCCGTGCCTCTCTCCCCCACAGGTGCCCAGGGCAGCACAACAGGAGCGGGATCTCCACCTGGAATTCCCTGCAGGCCGGAACGCCCAGGCCGTGCTGCAGCCCCGGCGCTGCCTGTACCTGTCTGTCGACGTCGGGCAGCAGCAGCAGCAGGCGCTGCTGGCACTCGGGGGGCAGCACGGAGAACGTGTGCTTGTTGATCAGTGCCCGCAGGTTGGTGTTCACCAGGATCGAGTCCGGCGTCTCCACGTCGATCTCGGCGCACCGGGCTCTCTTCAGCTGCCCTGCAAGGGAGCACACCTGGGTCACCCTGGCCCGCCCTCCTTGGGGTCCCTGCACATGGCAGTGCCACCCCGGAGCCACCCCGGCGCTGGTTTTACCTCTGCACACACAGCGACCAACAGAGCCCGGCAGATCCAGGCACGGAACGTTCCAGAGCCACTCAGCCCACCTCCCTGGGACCCTGGCTGGGGTCTGGCAAGCAGGGCCTCAGGAGGGTTCTACAACTCCTTTTGGCCACAGAAGTTTTCTGGTTTATGTCTCCAGTTAAGGTCAGTTTGTTCCTGGGGATTTCTTTTGGACTTTGCTGCTCTGTGGCAGTGCCTGTTCTCCCCAGGGACACAATCTGGGATGGAGACCTCAGAATGAGGGAACAGCTGGATATTGGGAAAGGTTCTTCCCCCAGAGGGTGCTGGCACTGCCCAGGCTCCCCAGGGAATGGGCACGGCCCCGAGGCTGCCAGAGCTCCAGGAGCGATGGGACAGCACTGCCAGGGATGCCCAGGGTGGGGGTGTGGAGGAGTCAGCACCAGGAGCTGGATTCCATGATCTTTGTGGGTCTCTTCCCACTCAGGACATTCCATGACTTTGTAAGAATATCCCTACGTTCACTGGGTCAATCCCACCCTTGGAAAATGCAAAGGGAACCAGGATGCCCGAGGAGGCAGAGAAAGCCCTGGCTCCAGAAAAGGGCTGGGAGCCAAATCCAGCGGGGTCTGAGGGATGGAGATCCAGGAAGGAATTTCTTTTCCTTTTTCATGTTATCAGGGTGTGTAGGTACATTAAAAAGCCCATGAATAATGCAGGTCCTTTTGTGCTCTCCAACAGCCGGGAACTCCCAGGAGAGGCCCAGCTGATGCGGACTGGGAAGGGCTGGTTTGAAGATGGAATTCTGAATTATTTATCCCAATTCCCAGCAGACTGGCAGCGCCTTCCAGAGTCCCTCCATAATGGAATTAATACACTTCACTCCATTTTGCTGTTTCAGGCTTTTGTTCTGGCCCTGGAGCAGCCAAAGCTGGGCAGAAGCAGGGAAATCCATCTCTTACGTGCATGGAGCCTGTCAGATCTCGGGAACGGCTTCTTCCCCAGCCCGGGCAGGGAGTTCTCGAGCTTCACCGAGGGCGAGGAGCTGGACGTGGAGTTTGGGGGGCTGCTGGAATGTCCATCTGCCTGCTTCCCTTCCCAACCTGCCAGAAAGGGAGACACTGCAACACGGGGATGCACAGAGGAATCCTGCACGAGGATATTCCTGCCTGGAATGAAGGTTCTCCAACACCCAGACTGATCCCTGCAGCCCCAGCAGTTCCAGGACAGACATTCCTGTGCTCTGGGAGCATCTGCAGCCCAACACTGAGTGCAGGACATCCCTTGGAGCCACCAGAATATCCCAAAACAAAGGCATGGGCACACCGTGTGTGCTTTGGGTCCATTTCCCAGCTGATCCCAATTTATTTCCCACCTCTATCCGAGCCAGGCATGGTCCCATTAACACTTCCAGGGTTAACAAGCTCCTGTCAGAGCTGTCACCTCTCCACACCTCTCATGTCCTTGCTAAATGTCACCCCTCTATTGCAGCTGTTTTCTTCAGCCCACCTGGGGAATTCCTCCTCCTCTTCCCAGTGCTCCGGAGAGTTTCCCATCCTGGTTCCTCTCCCTCCCTTCCCTTCCTCACACAGGCTGTTCCAGCTCTGAATAAATCCCTGAAATTGTGGAATCAGAGCATTGCTTTCCACCAGAATGTGGTTCCCTGCCCCCTCCATTTAATTTCCTGCTCCCTTTCCACACCTCCCACTGTCCCTGCTGGGAGCTGTCCCTGGGCAGCACCACAGGGACTCCATGGAGAACAACACACAAGAGCCACTCGTGCCACAGGAGCTTTGCAGGCCTTGGCAGGGAGGGATTTACAGCCTGAGGGGCCCCTGAACACCCTGATCCCACGTGGAACCAGCTGAGAAAGAACTCAAGGAAAAGCCTGGGAGCAGGAAAAGATCCTGAGCTGAGCCTAAGGAAAGATCCTGAGGCTGGAATTACACAGCAGGAAGGGCAAGACTTGCTGGGAGCTTCTGGCCTTTGCACCACTGGTGTCTCTCCCAACAGCCAGGAGGAACAGTCACCAGGAATGGATCCCAGATCCTGCCCCAGGACAGGCTGAGGGTCAGGGGAGCTCCCAGGCACTCCCAGCAAATCCGTACCCTGCTCTGTGAATTTCAGGGGGACATTCCCACAGTGACTCCCAGGACATGCAAATACAGATGTTTTTAATGCTGAGACTGCTGTTCCAGAACCTCTCTGGCTGCTCCCACACCAGGGACTGAATGGGGACACTGGGAATTCCCCTGGCTTGGAGAGGGACTGGCACAAGCTGGCCCCGTTCCACATCCCAACTGCCTGCAGGGAATGACGTGGAATGCTGAGCCCTGCCAGGGATTGTCAGGGACACTGAGCCTGTCCCAATCCAGGGAGCTTGGCAGGTGCCAGGGAATTCAGCAGGTGCCAGGGACTGCCTGGGTCCCAGCTCCTGTGCCTGGTGCTTTGGCAGGGAATAACCAGAGGCAGATGCAGAATTCCTTCTCTCCACAGGCAGCTGTCCCTGCTCCCAGCACAGCTCCTTCGCTGAAGGACTGACAGCTGGGAAGGGAAGGAGTTCTGGGACTGGGATGGGGTCAATAATTAATATTAATTAATTACCCACAGCACCAGGCTTTACTGGAGAGTTTGAGGGCTGAAAAAGCCTAGGGATTTAGGACTGGAGATGCAGTTGTGTTGGGATCTGGATGGGGCTTGGAGCAGCCTGGGACAGTGGAAGGTGCCCATAGCACTGGATGGGCTCTGAGATCCCTTCCCACCCACCCAGTCTGGGATTCGGTGGTTCTGTGGCTCAGAACCAGGACCCGACCAAGGCCCTCAGTTACTCTGGAAAGGAATCAGACAAAACTGGCTGGAAGTAACTACCAGGAATTTGGAATACCATGGAAAATCCAGTGCTGCCTGAGGAGCTCCTGCCCTGCTGGAACAGCCAGAGCAGAGCAGTGACCTCACTAATTCCTAACAGCACAAATTCTGGAAACCCCCTCAGGGATCTTTCAGATGAGAACAGGACACAGAACCCACCATGGAAACAGAAACACCAGGAGGAAGCCCCTGCATGGGGTACAGGTGACTGGGAAAGTCACTGAGCACTGGGAGCAGCTTTTAAGGAGCCAGTGGCACGGTCAGATCCATCCAGGATCCATCCAAGGTCTCTCCTTACCTGGTGCACCCCTACCAGAGCCCAAGCCCTGGAGACAGAAGCTGATGATTTCAGAACCCAAAGGGAGCTGCCCAAGGAGCAGTTTCCCCTCCTGTCCCCGTCCCCAGGAGCAGGGGTCCCACACGTACCCGACTTCCCGGGCGTGGTGGCGGCCTTGGCCTTGAGCAGGACGTGCTGGTTCGAGGGCAGGGCCATTCCCGGGGCCATTCCTGGGGTCATTCCTGCCCGGCATTGCTGCTGCTGCTGCTTCTGCTGCTGCTGCTTCAGGGCCTGCAGGACACGGAGTACCGTGGTCAGCCACACCCCAGAGGCTGCGGTGATTGGGACGGGGAGTCCTAAATGCAGCCTGGCCTGGGACACCCCCCCAGCTCCCCAGGACACCCCCATGCCCTCCCAGTGACACAGGTGACAGAGGGATTAACCACCAACGCCCTGCGATGAACGGACATCTCCGACCCCTGCAGCTGCACGGGCACTGCCACCGAGCATCCTTGGGCTGCCTCGTGGAAAAAAGGATCTCCAGAGAAACACAGGGAAAGGATTCCTGGTCTGGAGGCAGCTCAAGAAGGAATCACACCAAGAACTTCAGAGTAAAAGCAGCACTGTGGAGTTCAGCCCATCTCCTGGGAGAGCAGCTTCCCAAAGCCTCCACAGACACTGCCCTTAAGGAGGGGGTTTTAATGAGCACGGTAACAAAGATTCCAGTGCTGAAGAGAGCAAAACAAAAACCTTTGCTTCAGGAAAGACTTAAAGCAACAGCAGGACAGGGCTCCAGAGGCTCAGACAGGAGGGGTTTGGTTGAACTGCAAACCAAACTTTGTGTTTGCAAAAACCAAAATCCAAACCCAGCTGACCTCGACAGCAGAAAAATGACAACAGATCAAGGATTCCATGGAATTTCAGAGCAGGAGTAACAGGATGTGTTGTGCTCCATGGACACAAATGAGGCAGACTGACAGCAGCAGGACTGGGATAACCAAGGCCCACCCTGGATCCTGTTTTCCCTTTATTAAATAGTTCCTACACAGCCACTTCTCCCAGAGCTTGAAGAAGTGTTCAGCCAAATGGAAACACGGCAGAACTGAACTGACCTCCTGTGACTGAGGTCAAAAGCTTTCAAAGAGGAGAGATGAAAAGAGTCCTGGCATTCACAGGAATAAAATACCACAAATTCAAGGAAGATTCTCAGATCGTGCCTGGGTGAAGCCCAGGGAGCAGTGACCACCAGGGAAGCCCCACTGGGGTCACTGCTGTGCCCAGGGCTGGCTGAATCCCACACTCCCACGTCTCAGGCTCTGGACATTGGCTGTGCTTTTCCTGGCTGAGGTAACACAATTCCAGGTTTGTTCCCTGGGTCCCCTCAGCTCTTGGTCCTGCAGTGCTGGAGGTGGGACTGGGAGGAAACTCCTTGGATGCCTCTTTAAATTCTGTGTCAGCATCGCTCTTCTGATCTCTGTTATAAACATTTGGGGGTTTCTTTGAATCTAAATTACATTGAATCCTGTCATAACAGGGGGATGAAGCAGCTCTCCTTGGGGAAAGGCTGAGAAAATTGGAATTGTCCAGCCTGAAGAAGTGAAGGCTCTGGGGTGACCTAACTGTGGCCTTTCAGGACCTGAAGAAGCCAAAACGTAAGGGAGGAAGAGACTATTGACAAGGGATGGAGGGACAGGACCCAGGGAATGGCTTCCCAGTGCCAGAGGGCAGGGCTGGATGGGATCTTGGGCAGGAATTGTTCCCTGGGAGGGTGGGCAGGCCCTGGCACAGGGTGCCCAGAGCAGCTGTGGCTGCCCCTGGATCCCTGGCAGTGCCCAAGGCCAGGCTGGACATTGGGGCTGGGAGCAGCCTGGGGCAGTGGGAGGTGTCCCTGCCATGGCAGGGGTGGCACTGGAGGGGCTCTGAGATCCCTTCCCACCCAAAACAATCCATGGGTCTGTGACAATCACAGAATAATTCTGGTGGGGAAGGACCTCGGGAGTCTCCAGCCCAACTCCTGCTCAGCCAGGGGCTCCTCTGGGTCGGGAAAGCTCTGGGGATGGAGGGGGCACAACTGCTCTGTGTCCTGATCCCACTGCTGGGCTGCTCCCATGGGGAGAGCTTTGCTTTGCCTCCTTCCCTCTGAATGGATCTGAAATCCTCAGGATTCAAAAGCCCTGTGGATGTGGCACTTGGGGACATGGGCAGTGTTCAGTGGTGGCCTTGGCAGTGCTGGGCATGGTTGGACTCCAAGGGCTCTGAGGGCTTTTCCAACCCAAAGGATTTGGGAGTCATGGAATCTCCAGCAGGATGAGCCAATTTCAATTCTGACCCTGCAAACCTCCACACCAGGATTTTTCCAGAGGATCCTCAGGAATGCAGCCTGGCACCCTCCACCAGGCTGTGGGGATGGCACAGGCACTGCTCAGCTGCATTGCCCAGGCTGAACTCTGGTGTGTGGATGAACCAAATCCTGGTTTCTGGAACAGCCCCATCCACATTCCCAGTCCAGCAGCACGTGGAGTCCCAGGGTTAAAGGTCCCCCCTCAGAAATCCACGCTCTCTTCCCTCCAGGAATGTTGTAATTACTGAGGAGAGGAGGGCTGAGCCCAGCCAGCCCCCAGCAATAATCCAGGGCACAGACAGGATTAAGGACCTGGGAGTTCCTCTAATCCCCCTTTCACTCACACGGTGGTGTTCTCCAGCCCTGTCCCTCCTTCCTACCGTCCCAATTTCCTCTTTTTAGCTACATTTTATAACTTCCAGTCCCTCCCCTGCCACGGGCAGGGACATCTTCCACTATCCCAGGGTGCTCCAAGCCCTGTCCAGCCTGGTCCTGGACACTTCCAGGGATCCAGGGGCAGCCACAGCAGCTCTGGGCACCCTGTGCCAGTCTGGTCACCCCTGTGAAGGGAAGAGCCTGTGTGGATGCTGGGGAATGTCTGCCAGCCAGGATTAATGAGGGTCGAGGAATGCAGTGACTGTCATTAATATCCTGCTCAATTAATGGGAAGCAATTTTCTGGGGATTCAAATGGAAGTGGGAGCTGGGCTTGGAAGCTCAGAGGAAAACCTGGCTGCAGTGACAAATCCCCCACAGCCTGAGCTCCTGGGGGGGAAACAAACAGCCAGGAAATTCCCAGAGCTGGCATCTCCTTTGGCACCACCTCAGCTCCCAGGGGCTGGAACCACAGCTCCTGTCCATCCTCCCCTTCCCTTCCTGCTCTCCTCAGTAACAGCCCCTGATGAGTGACTTCTGTCTCCCTGCAGACCCTTTCCCAAGGCCAGGGCACCTCAGGAATCCCAAGTGCTGCTTCCCCCTGGGAAAAAGTCAGGGAAATTGGGAGGGAGGGCAAATCCTGCCGGAACACCTCATGATTCCACCTGCTGTGAGCAGCCCCCACGGTCCCTGCACCTGGATCCATCCCTTTCCCAAGGAGTAAATCCAGCCTGGACAGAGCATTTCCTCTCCAAGGACCCTGGGAACCCGAGCAGTGCAGTAGGGGAAGCACCTGGGAACCCCCCAGTCGAGGATAATTCAGCTGCAACTCTGCATCAGGAGGGGCAAACGTGAAGCACGAGCAGCTCCCACTCCATGCAGGGAACAGGATCCACAACAAGGAAATCCCATAAAAAATTCCATGGAAATCAGTCACTCCTGCTGTGTGCCCCACAGCACCCAGGAGAGATGCAAAGGCACAGTGCTCTCCCTCCTTCTCCTCCAGACACTCTGCCCTTGGAATTCCTGCTCTCTCTCCCCTTCAGACACTCAGCATCCACAGAATTCCTGCTCTTGCCTTCCCCTTCCCTCCATGAGGACCTGCAGCACCCATGGAATTTCTTGGGAGGAAATTGCTGCCCTCCAGGGGAAGAACTCAGTGCACTGAACTCCTTTCCCCCAAAGACTGAATTTACCAAACCTGTCTGCTCTGACAGCGGGAAGGTACGGAATTTCATCAAAGGACTGGGGAAAAGAAATCACATTTTTACGCCTTTCTCTAAAGTAATAATTGAAAAAGTCCAGGTTTCTTTTAGGGAGAAATCAAAGGAACTGAGCAGCACAATATTCCCATCACTTCAGGAGGGAGGGAAGCTCCAGGCAGGCCCTGGTTCGAGTCAGGCAGGACCCCTGGGATTCCATCCCTGCCTGGAGCAGCTTCCCAGGGCTGGTTTCCCAGGGAAATCAAGGCACTGCTGAGATCTCCAGGGGCTCTCAGGGTCACTCACCTGCTTGAGAGCCTTCTTGCTGTGCTTCTGGGAGGAGGAGAGGCCCTTGCCCGGGATGGACGGGGAGGGGCAGCCAGACTGCGGGGAGGCCGTCGGGGCCAGGCGGGAGGACACTGCGGGAACAGGGATGTGAATGCAAACATAAATACAAATATAAATATAACCACAAATACATACAGACACAGGATCCCACCTTCCCACCCTCTCCTCCCTGTGTCAGAGCACCTCAGGAGCCTCCAGGGAGCAGCACCTCAGCACCTGTGCCTGCTGGCAGGAAGGATCACCCCATCCCCTCCTTCCCGAGGGAGCTGTTCCCCACTGCCAACAGCAGCTCCATGGCCAAATCCAGCTGGTCAGGTCTGGCCCATCTCCTTTTATTGAACCTGCAGACAGCTGCCTTCAGACCCCAGGGCAGTGTGAGGAAAGGCTCCAGCCCAGCCAGCTCCATGCTGGGATCACAGACAGGCCATGGCTGTGTCCCTTGGGAATGCCCGAGGTCGGGGCCCTCGCTGGCAGCAGCTCCTGCTCGGGGTCAGGCCCAGTCCCATGGGCTGGGAACGTGCACGAGGTGCAGAGGAACAGGAGAGGACATCACCTGCTCCTCTGTAAAGGGAAATATGGGAATGCAGAGGATACCCCAGGAAATGAGGGTGTATTCCCAGTGGGAGAGTCCAGCCATGGAAAGAAGTCCAGCCCAAGCCAGCCGGAGGCCCTGGAGTGAAGCTTCCAGCTCCAGGTGATTTAACCTTCAAAGAGCCTCATTACAAACAACTAATTGGGGATGGGAATTAAACAACAGCTGCTCCAGTTGCCTGAATGAACCTGTCTGGCACAGGATACCCCAAATCCCAGGATCTGGGACCCCTCCCACTGTGCCAGGCTGCTCCCAGCCCCAATGTCCAGCCTGGCCTTGGGCACTGCCAGGGATCCAGGGGCAGCCACAGCTGCTCTGGGCACCCTGTGCCAGGGCCTGCCCACCCTGCCAGGGAACAATTCCTGCCCAAGATCCCATCCAGCCCTGCCCTCTGGCACTGGGAAGCCATTCCCTGGGTCCTGTCCCTCCAGCCCTTGTCCCCAGTCCCTCTCCAGCTCTCCTGGAGCCCCTTCAGGCCCTGCAAGGGGCTCTGAGCTCTGCCTGGAGCCTTCTCTTAATAAGAAAAACCAGCAAAATTCAGCAAATTCCTGAACTTCTCAGGCCATGAATTTAGGAGGTGACAAAAGCCCCTTGGGATCAGGGGAAGCAAACAAGGAGGGTTTGGTGATGGAGCGGCCCTGCCATGGGGGATAATCAAGAGTCACACATAAGGCAATTAATTAACACTTCAATTAATTAACACTTCCTGGGCAATCAGCAGAGAAGGAGCCCAGAGATAACGACCCAGCCCTTCATTAACTGCAGCCAGCAGGATCCTGCTCAGGGTCCACGGAGAAGGGAACCTCCCCAAAATAATGCCCCATCAGAAGGCACCACTCCAATAAAACACACCGAGTCAGTAACAATCCCAAACCCAAAACTCTCCTGCGTGCTGTGGGCAGTGGGAACAGCAGGATCCTGGGCACACACAGCCCAGAGCAGGCAATTCCAGCCCCTGGAAGGCCACCAGGCACTGCCCCAGCTGAGAGGTGTGGTCAGAAACGGGCCATCCGTGATCCCTGCCCATGGTGAAAGGTGGCAGAGAGCACAGAGAGCAGAACCACCAAGGGCCCAAAACCCCAAACTGATGTTGTGCCCAGAGCTGGCAAGTCAAGGCTGTGTCCCTGGAATGTTTGTAACCCAGATCTGCCTCCTGGTCTGGATGGAAGTGCAGATAAATAAAATGCTGGAACAGTTCAGAGCCTGACCAGCACCTGCAGAGGCAAAGCAGGTCCCAAACTCCCTGGGATTCTCTGATCATTGGATAAAGAGAACAGGAAGCAAAGAAAATCTGTTGTTAAGAGTTCCCTTAAAGTTCCTGAGAATTTCAACAAAAGGCTTCAAAAACTGTTTGTTTAAAAACAAAGAATTGGCAGAAGTGATGCTAGCACAGAGGAGAGACCTCAGAGCCCCTTCCAGGACCCAAAGAGGCTCCAGAACAGATGTGCAAACCCAAACCCAGTGTTCAGACACAGAACAATTTCTTTGTCCTCTTCAACACACAAATAAAGAATCTGGGCAGGAGGGGAAGCAGCAGCATTGATTTCAGGGAATTCCCTGAAGAGGATGAGTGGGTAATTCAGGGGAACTGCAGGGAACTGCTGCAAACAGCAAACCCAGGGTGGATCCAGGGATCCCTCAGGATCCTGCTTTAGGCCCTGACAGGAGGGGGCTCAGGGGGGTCGGGCTCTGCCCCCAGGGAACAGGGACAGAGGGAGAGGGAACGGCCTCAGGCTGGGCCAGGGCAGGGGCAGGGTGGGTATTGGGGAAAATCAGAATGCCTGGGTGAGTCCCTGGTGAGTGGGGGAGGAGCAGCAGAGCTCTGCTGACACTGGGAGCGTGGATCCCAGCACGGCCTGGGGTCAGCACCCAGCTCACACTGATCTGAACTGCTCCCACTGTGCTCCAAGAGCTCAGGTGCTTCCTGCAGATCCTGGCTCCAGCCCAAAGCAGCTCCTGAGTGACTGCTCATCTCCTGTGGGCTGACAGATGGATCTTGGATCAGCCCCTACCGCACATTATCGGAACCCCACAGAGTCCTGGAATGGCTTGGGTGGGAAGGGACCTCAGAGCCCACCCAGTGCCAGCCCTGCCATGGCAGGGACACCTCCCACCATCCCAGGCTGTTCCCAGCCCCAATGCCCAGCCTGGCCTGGGACACTGGCAGGGATCCAGGGACAGCCCATCCTGAGCCCTGGCTGTGCCCATGTCCATGGGTTCATCTCCTCGACCTCTGCAGCTCCAGAAGGAAAAGCTGCACTTTACTCATTTGGGCTCAAAGTGAAGTCAAGCTGAGCTAAAAATATAACCCCCCCCCAAATGCACAGTCATGAGCTTAAAATATCCCATCCCTTTCCCTCTGCTTTACCCACGGCAGCTGCTGAGGATCTGCCGATGTCAGAGACCCTCCCCTTGCCAGGCAGGCACAGCTTGGCATGGGAAGGGCCCTCAGAGCAGACTGCTGGGCAGCCCGAGCTCCAGGAACTGCCACTTCCACGGCCTCCCCGCGGGAATGTGCTGCTTGGGAAGGAAGGAAAAGCCTCCCTGTGCCCCTTGGGCTGCCACTGGCACTGCTGGGACAAGGCCAGCGGGAAAGGCAGGGACAGCACTCAGTGCCTGGGAGCGCTCTGCTCTGAGGCAGCAGCACAGATGTCACCCGGCTGTGGGAGCATCGGGAATGAGCTCCTTTCTGAGCACCTGCAGGGGCTGGGACACTTCTGGAAGGCAGGAAGCTGCTGTGGGCCATGTCCTGAGAGGGGAGGATTAACCATTAGCTGATTCTTTAACTATTAACTAATTCTTCCACTGCTGAGTAACTCGTTGCACATTAACTCATTCCTCCCTGGGAGGGTGGGCAGGCCCTGGCACAGGGTGCCCAGAGCAGCTGTGGCTGCCCCTGGATCCCTGGCAGTGCCCAAGGCCAGGCTGGACATTGGGGCTGGGAGCAGCCTGGGACAGTGGGAGGTGTCTCTGCCATGGCAGGGGTGGCACTGGATGGGCCCTGAGGTCCCTCCCAACCCAAACCACTCCACAGCTCTCTGAACTCCTGTCCTGGGAGAGGAGCAGTCCTGAGGGCACAGGGAACGTGCCTGGGTTGTCAGTAAGGGCAGAGATGTCTGGAGCATTAAATCTTGTTCTCCACTTCAAAAGATTTCATTTCCCACAAATGATGAAAACTCAACCAAATCTGGCTGGAAGGAAAACCTTTCCAAGAAGCCCAACTGAAAACTGCAGCTCCTTAGGAGAGCTCCTCAGACTGTCAGGAATCACAGGGAATGACATCACCCACCAGGAACATGGACTGGGAGGAGAACCAAAGGAAGGAGTTAAAGTAAAAAATGGGTTATGTACTGCTAGGAGTCCTTCAGAGGGGAAGGTGTCTGGGCTGGGAGTGTCACTGCAGGTCAGGACTCTGCTGCTCTGAACAGCCAAGTGCAGGAGAAATGCCAGAAATCCCAGGATCCCTGAGGCTGGAAAAGCCCTCCCTGGCCATGGAGTCCAAGCTGTGCCCGATCCCCACCTTGTCCCCAGCCCAGGGCACTCAGTGCCACCTCCAGCCCTTCCTGGGACACCTCCAGGGATGGGCACTCCAAACCTCCCTGGGCAGCCCCTGCCAAGGCCTGAGCACCCTTTCCAGGCAGAAATTCCTGCTGGTGCCCACCCTGAGCCTGCCCTGGCCCAGCCTGAGGCCGTTCCCTCTCCTCCTGTCCCTGTTCCCTGGCAGCAGAGCCTGGTCCCACCTGGATGTTTTGGGTCACTTGGGGCAAATCTTGCAACCGCCACCGATGGTTCTGAGGACTCCTCACATGCCCACACTCAGCACTGTGTGTTTCTGGGTGTATTTATAGATGTGCAGTTTGTACATCAAACTTCCACTTTACAGGACGGCTGGACAGGAAATTCAAGCAAATTCAGAGCATTTATGACAAGTCCCATCAAAGACACACGATTTGCATGGAGCTGGTGCCACCACTGGTGTGTGACATGCTGGTGGCAGCTCAGTGTGACACAAACACTGCCAAAGAGGCCACTGGCCCCTGGGCTGTGCCAGCTCTGGGGTGGCAGCAGGGCCAGGGCAGTGCCCGTCCCCTGTGCTGGCACTGCTGGGGCACCTCCAGTGCTGGGGGCAGCTCTGGGCCCCTCCTGACAGGAGAGCCCTGGAGGGGCTGGAGCGTGCCCAGGGCAGGGAACGGAGCTGGGAAGGGGCTGGAGCCCCAGGAGGGGCTGAGGGAGCTGGGAAAGGGGCTCAGCCTGGAGCAAAGGAGGCTCAGGGGGGACCTTGTGGCTCTGCACAAGTCCCTGCCAGGAGGGGGCTCAGGGGGGTCGGGCTCTGCTGCCAGGGAACAGGGACAGGAGGAGAGGGAACGGCCTCAGGCTGGGCCAGGGCAGGGGCAGGGTGGGCACCAGCAGGAATTTCTGCCTGGAAAGGGTGCTCAGGCCTTGGCAGGGGCTGCCCAGGGAGGTTTGGAGTGCCCATCCCTGGAGGTGTCCCAGGAATTCCTGGAGGTGGCACTGAGTGCCCTGGGCTGGGGACAAGGTGGGGATTGGGCACAGCTTGGACTGGATGAGCTGAAGAGAAGCTCCATTAATCTAAAAAAAGGGAAAAGGCCATTTCTGTGCGTGCAGATCCCCCCTGAATTGCACAACAGGATCCTCAGGAAGCAGCTGCCCCCAGTCACGTGCAGGGGCAGGAACTGCTGCTTTGGAAAAGCTGATACTTCTACCCAGTCTCCAGCAGGAAGAAACCAAGTGACAGAATCCAAACAGAATCCCTTCTCCTCCTCTTGTTCCTGGCAGCTGCTCTGGGCAGGTGGCAGTGCTGGGCAGGGCCCTCAGAGGACACGAAGCTGCCCCAGCAGAGCAGGTGCCACCCTGCAGCTGTGACCTGGCATCTCCCTGGCTCCCAGGGCTGCCTCTGTGCCAGAGGGTAACGCAGACCTCTCCAGCTCCCAGCGGTGCTGGCACTGCCACGGGGCTCAGTGCAGCCCTGCAGCTGCTTCCTTTCACTGCCCCACCCCACAGGAGCTCTTGGCCATGACCTGTTCTGACCCTGCCCAAACCTTCCAATCTGTTTTCAGTACCTGACTTTTTACAGACACCAAATATCAAGACTTTTCCCTCTGAACACTGAGCTGGTCAAACTAAATTCTGGGAGCCAGGAGGGACCCCTTAGCTGCACAATGATTCAAGACAAGCTCATCATTGGCCAATGGAGAAGGATTATCCATAATCTGGCCTAGTTTGTTTCTCCCTTTTTTCCTTAAAGTTGGCTTTACAATCTCATTTTTTCTCTTTTTGGTTTTTTCCATTTTTTTCCATTTTAACATGGAAACTTGGGTTGAGTTTGCTGGAGGAGCCCCATGATGCAGCTGTTTCATGATCACCACAGCCTCCTGCCCCTTGTCCTACACAACCCTGGTGACACAATGTTTTTTTGTAAAAAAGCACCTGAATGAGGCTTTTTTACACTTAAATTTTCAGATTGGTTTGAAACACCACAGGACCCCAGGAGTCCCCCTGGCATCCTTTGAGAATCATGGAATTGTTTGGGTTGGAAAAGCCCTTGGAAAGCAGGGAGTCCAACCATCCCCAGCACTGCCAGGGCCACCACTGACCCCTGTCCCCAAGTGCCACATCCACGGGGCGTTAAATCCTTCCAGGGATGGGGAATCCACCCCTGCCTTGGCAGCTGTGCCAGGGCTGGACAGCTCTTTCAGGGATTGTTCCCAATATCCAGCCTGACCCTCCCCATGGTGAACTGAGCCCGTTTCCACAAGCCCTGCATCCCAAAAAAGCTGTTTTTATCACCAAACTCCAGGGATGAGGCCAAACAGCTGCTTCACTTCCAGGCCCAAGACATGGGGTCTGTCTCACCCTGATGGACACAGAGAGGCCCCAAAAGGCCCTGCCAGGGGAACTCTGCCAGAACTCCCTTCCCTTACCTCCACGGGCCAGTGCCCGGAGCTGCTCCATGAACATGCCCGGGGCCCATGTGGCTCTGCAGAGGCACCGAGGGCTCCGGCCTCCCTCCCAAAATCAAAGGGTTACTTTGTGCTGCCAGAGCACTTGGTTTTTGCACATATAAGGAAGTGGCTGCGACGTTATCCGGACACACTTCCTGTTCCACGGGGATGAGCACGGCCGGGGCCGCTGGCGCAGTGCCTGGCACGAGGGCTGGGGGCAGCTCCTGTGCCTGCCCCACTGGGCACTCACCTCCATGCCCTTCTCTCAGAACCCAGCTCTGCCCCCCAGGCCCTGCAGGAACAACCAGCTGGGGCCCATCCGAGAGCTGCTCCCCACCACAGCCCTCGGGACCAGCCGGATCCCAAAGGCCTGGGGATGCTGCCGGCCCCACCCTCACACAGGGCCGAGGGTGCCACAGGACAGCCCCAGCTGTCTTTGGGATATTCTCCAGCTAAACTGTGAGATTCAGGCTTTTTTTCCTGAGGAAGGGGGGTTTTTGTGTGTCCCAGGACACGGGCCCTGGAGGAGTGCTGCATTCCAGGGCTGATGCTCCACAGCTCCAGAGGAATCTCCCTCACTGGAATGTAACGCCTCGCTGGTGAAAAAGGGCAAACAAGTGGACCAAGTGAAAATAAAACCAGCAGGAAAAGGCTCAGAGGAACCTCGAGGATCTCTGTCAGCACCAACCCTGCCTCTCCTGGTCCCCCAAGGTCAGCATGGAAGTTGGGATGGTCACCACCAACAGCTCCCGGGGCTGCAGATTCCCTCACTGCCTGCAGGACGGTGAGATGAACCACGGCTGGGATGGAGCTGACCTCACTTTCTGCTCCAGTTCTGCTCTTCAGGGCAACTTTTTGGATATTAAATGTTTCTTTTTGTACGTAGCAAGATCATGAAGCTGCAGTGTTTGCTGAAGGAAATGGAAAGGACCCTGCCAGCTGCACAAAGGAAATGAAATAGTGAAAATGAAACAAAATCCTCCCTGCAGACTTTACAAAATCTCAGACTGGTTTGGGTTGGAAGGGACCCTAAAGCCCATCCAGTGCCACCCCTGCCAAGGCAGGGACACCTCCCACTGTCCCAGAGTGCTCCTAGCCTCGTCCAGCCTGGCCTTGGGCACTGCCAGCACAACTTTATATCCACTCCTGCAGCTCCCCAGTACGGCTGGTCCAGTACAGAGAAATGGGGGCTCCACTTGGTGAAAATTACCCCCAAAAATCACTGAGTGCCTGAAAAAGGTGATGCACAGAGATCTGAACTTAAAAATGCTTCAGGCAGAGATTGTTTGAACTTTACAGAATCCCAGGATCCCTGAGGCTGGAGAAGTCCCCCCAGGATCATCCAGTCCAAGCTGTGCCCAATCCCCACCTTGTCCCCAGCCCAGGGCACTCAGTGCCACCTCCAGGAATTCCTGGGACACCTCCAGGGATGGGCACTCCAAACCTCCCTGGGCAGCCCCTGCCAAGGCCTGAGCACCCTTTCCAGGCAGAAATTCCTGCTGGTGCCCACCCTGAGCCTCCCCTGGCCCAGGCTGAGGCCGTTCCCTCTCCTCCTGTCCCTGTTCCCTGGCAGCAGAGCCCAACCCCCCTGAGCCCCCTCCTGTCAGGGACTTGTGCAGAGCCACAAGGTCCCCCCTGAGCCTCCTTTGCTCCAGGCTGAGCCCCTTTCCCAGCTCCCTCAGCCCCTCCTGGGGCTCCAGCCCCTTCCCAGCTCCGTTCCCTGCCCTGGGCACGCTCCAGCCCCTCCAGGGCTCTCCTGTCAGGAGGGGCCCAGGGCTGGACACAGAGGACCCCTCCCAGCCTCTGCTTGAACGCCTGGGCTGCTCTAAACCCTACCAGGGGATGGGAGAGTTCAGTGCCTGGGAGGAAAATTCCACGTGGAATTTTGTCCCGTGGCTCTGGCTGGCTCAGGAAGGTCCATCACATCCCTGGCTCTCAGGGAACTGGGAGAGGAAACCCACAGAGACAACAAACTCCCAGGGGAGGGAGGTGATGGGCAGCTCCAGGAACCCCCGGCCCAGAGCAGCCATTCCTGCTTTAGGGAACAAGCACATGTGGTTCTTCAGGGAATTCTGAGAGGGATCTGAAGGAGAAGTCCATGAGCAGCTGGGAATTCCTTGGAGTGAGGGAACAGGGGATGTTCATCAGCACTTCAGAGCTGCTCACAGGACACCACGGACAGAGGGACATGTTCAGGACCAACACTGACCACAGCTGCTCTTCTGACTTCCCCATCATTTCCAATTTATTCATCACTGGATGCTCACGACCTTTGGGGCATTAACACCCAGAAAACAGGACTTTATGCTAACAGCCAAAATGCCATTCCAGGAAAAACTGTTATAGATAGGTCAAAATTCATAAGAAATCAAAATGCTATAAGTGGAATAAGTTATTAATGTGAGATCCAAAATGTGAAATATATCTTGTAAATTGTATATATGTTCAAATAAGTTATGTTCAGAGTATACCTTGGCAAGTCTCATGACATCTTGCCCAAGGAAGGTACTAATTAACATAAGAAGTGCAGGCAAGCTCAGAGGAGATGACCTCAGACCCATCAACCTCCTATGATTTCATCTTACTCAACAAGAATCTTTTCCATCTGAAAGAAGCACGAGATAGGATCTGCTGCTCCTTGGGCACTGCTGATGAGGGGACCTATTGCTTAAGACACTTCATTTTAATCCTATAAGGATTTCTCGGAAAGATCATCATCTGAACAGGACCCTTCCCAGAAACGCTGAGATGGGTTACTGGAAACCATCAACCAGAGCACAAAGAGAATCCTTGGACAAATCAACATCTAAATGGACCACTGAGCACTGGGCCAGAGGATCATCAGAAGTGAAAAGAACAAAAGATTTCCTAGCCAGGGGCAAGAAAAACAGTATAAAAACTGGACTCAAACACCTCAAAGGTGTGCACCTACCTCTCTGAACTGCTGGTGTTCAGGGCTGTGTACGTGGCACCCAGAGTCAAGATGCTAGGCTTGGCCCTGTTTTTTCTTTATAGTGGCTTATTAAGATTGTCAATATTATTTAAATAAATTTTATTTGTTTTTATATTAATAATTTGGCTCGCGCAAATTATTAATTCGATGAAATTGACTTTTCATTTATAACAAAACCATCAGCACCAGAGCTCAGAGAGGAGCAGCCTCCCTTTGTTGTGTTTATACTTTCACATTGTCCTGTTTTGGGTACTTTTGGCAATGTGAATCATAGAATTTTCATCTCAAATCTCTCCATGTGCATAAAGATCTCTCTAAAACAAACATAAATTCCCTCACAAGCTTTTACCTAATATTGAAACATTGGAGATGTGGGAAAAGTAGCCAGAAACTCCCTCACTGACCAAATACTTCAAGAGGATGTGTTAGAAATGAAAATATTTCAGCCAGACTGTCCACAGCTTTCCTGTCAAAGGAAGGATTTGGAGTCAAGTTTAATTTCTAAGGGGTTTTTAACACTTTGTACTTTCCTGGTGCTTTCATAACTCCATAGGGCACAGTCTGGTCTTGGCCTGTGGCTCCAGGGCAGGGCCTGGCCCAGGTGACCCCCCTGGGCAGCAGGAGTCCCTCCCCAGCAGGGACAGCTCTGGGACCCCTGGCCTCACCCAGGAGCCCCAGGGCACTGGAAACACCTCTTCAATAATGGCCTGGCCAAGGAATTCTGTGCACGAGTGAGGGCAGAAGGAAAAAGGCAGAGTGGATGGAAGGGGGTTGAACACTAACAGGACTCAACATCCAGATACTGCCCAGCTTACAAGAGAGAGGAGCCTAAATTAGACCAGAACTGAGCACAAAGCTCAGGCCCAGGCCCTGCAGGACCCAGCAGTTCCCCTGCAGGGATGCAGGGCCTGGCAGGGGAAGCCTGGCAGGAGCAGCCTGGCAGCTCCTGGCTGTGCCAGACCCTTGGACACACCTGCCACAGGGACCTGTCCCCTCCCTGGAGCAGCAGCACCAGCAGGGAGACAGGTGATGGACAAACCCCTCCCAGTCCCTCTCCCTGCTCCCAGAACAGGAACTCACCTTTCCTTTTCCACCTGCTCTTCTTGCCGTCCTTGTTGGCGCAGCTGTCGCTGCTGGAGCTGCTGTGCTCCGAGCTCTGGGAGTCAGACTGGGCATCGCTGCTCTCCTCCGAGCCCTCCGACAGCTCCTTCAGCCCATCCGGGATGTCCTTCTGCCAGGGGACACAGCAGAGTCACCCCCGTGCCAGGGACAGCCCCAGCAACAACCCCCCTCCCCAACCAGATGGGTTTTGTTCACCAACTGCGGCCCTTTTGATGCCCCAGAGCTGCTGCAGTGCTGCCCCCAAACCCTTCTGTGAGTTCCTGTGAACACTGAATGCAGGTGACACGTCCTGAACCCTGTCCCCATCGTCACCTCCCTGAACTGCCCATCCCTGATCACCAACTCTGATGGAAGGGATGGAGGGACAGGGCACAGGGAATGGCTTCCCAGTGCCACAGGGCAGGGCTGGATGGGATATTGGGCAGGAATTGTTCCCTGGCAGGGTGGGCAGGCCCTGGCACAGGGTGCCCAGAGCAGCTGTGGCTGCCCCTGGATCCCTGGCAGTGCCCAAGGCCAGGCTGGACATTGGGGCTGGGAGCAGCCTGGCACAGTGGGAGGGGTCCCTGCCATGGCTGGGGTGGCACTGGGTGGGCTCCAGAGACAAATCCACCCCAGATCAGGAATGGTGGGAGCCAGCTCCATTCTAGTATTTACAATACAGCTCATTTTTAATGATGCCAATCAGACAATTCTCAGTTTTTCCCCACAAATGCTCTCTCAGACTGAGAATAAGGTGATTTTTCATCTCTAGATACAAGCTGAGAGCAGTGAAGAAGAAGTTACCCTTTTGGGGCTGGGGTTTCATTAACATCTTAATTACTCTCTCATTTCTGGGACAGTAATTACCATCAGCAAACTGCACTGTGGGTAAAAAGGAGCATCTGCAGCTGCACCTTCCCAGCCAGGAGCTCCAGAGAAGGGAGGGATCCTTTATGCTGCCAGTGAGGAATTGTCCCCTTTTGGGATTGTCCTGGGTAATGTGGACACCAGCAGGAATTTCTGCCTGGAAAGGGTGCTCAGGCCTTGGCAGGGGCTGCCCAGGGAGGTTTGGAGTGCCCATCCCTGGAGGTGTCCCAGGAAGGGCTGGAGGTGGCACTGAGTGCCCTGGGCTGGGGACAAGGTGGGGATGGGGCACAGCTTGGGCTCGGTGGTGTTGGGGTCTTTTCCAGCCTCAGTGACTCTGGGATCCTGATCCACCCGGTTTTTAAGCAGCCAGCAGTGCCCTGAGCCCTGAGGGAAGCCCCCTGGCACTCACCTTGAGGGTGTAGACGCCCATGCGGCCCGGGACCTTGTAGAAGATGCCCTCCTCGCCGCGGGAGTTGGTGTGTAACATGGCATTCAGGCAGGCCAGCGGCGACGTCCCGCTGCAGAGAGACCCCGTCAGTGCCCCCGTGCTGCTGGGGAGCCCCCACAGCCCTCAGGCAGCCCCACACACACAGAGCCCACACCCAACTCCTGCTCCCAAGGAGTACAAGTTGAAGCTGCCACAATAAGCAACAGGGAAACCAGCCCATGGATGCTCCAAACCCGGGAAAAAGCAAACAAAAACCCCTCACATTTGGGCTCTCCCACGTTTTTGCCAAACATCAAAGCACCCCCAGAGTTTCCAAGCTCTGGGTGAGCCTCGGAGCAGGTTTGGGGTGAGCTGAGGATGGGCTCTGAAGGGATTCAAAGTTGTGTTGAGGGCTTTTTCCCAAAAAGGAACCCAAGTTGTGCTGGAACGAGGGCTGTGGGGTAAGGAATGGAAACCAACAGTGCCATTCACCCTGGGAAGAGGGGAGCTCTCCACTCCCAGCCAGGAGAGAGGAGACAGATCCATCTTTTCTCCAGCATTGGAGGGGTTTTGTTTGGTTTTTTAAGCCCATCCTGCAGCAGCCAGCAGCAAACCTGGGCAGGCTCAGCAGCTGAGCTGTGTCCCCTGGGCAGGGACAGGAGGGTCACAGCCTCTGCCACCCTCGGGATCAGCACAGCCCTGCACAGGAACCGAGGGGGAATCCCTCCCCTCCCAAAGGGGAGCAAGAGGCCACTGGCCCCTGGGCTGTGCCAGCTCTGGGGTGGCAGCAGGGCCAGGGCAGTGCCTGTCCCCTGTGCTGGCACTGCTGGGGCACCTCCAGTGCTGGGGGCAGCTCTGGGCCCCTCTTGACAGGAGAGCCCTGGAGGGGCTGGAGCGTGCCCAGGGCAGGGAACGGAGCTGGGAAGGGGCTGGAGCCCCAGGAGGGGCTGAGGGAGCTGGGAAAGGGGCTCAGCCTGGAGCAAAGGAGGCTCAGGGGGGACCTCAGAGCCCCTGCCAGGGCCTGAAGAGGCTCCAGGAGAGCTGGAGAAGAACTGGGAACAAGGGATGGAGGGACAGGACACAGGGAATGGCTTCCCAGTGCCAGAGGGCAGGGCTGGATGGGATATTGGGCAGGAATTGTTCCCTGGCAGGGTGGGCAGGGGCTGGCACAGGGTGCCCAGAGCAGCTGTGGCTGCCCCTGGATCCCTGGCAGTGCCCAAGGCCAGGCTGGACATTGGGGCTGGGAGCAGCCTGGCACAGTGGGAGGGGTCCCTGCCCACGGCAGAGGGTGGAGCTTTCAGGTCCCTTCCCACCCAAACCACTCTGGGATTTGATGATTTGATGCCTTTTCCCAGTCACTCCCAGCCCGATCACACGGAATCCCTCCCATTCCCGGGAAGCCCCGGGGCAGGAGGAGAGCTCTGCCTGGGACCCGCGCTGTGCCTCCCCCAGCACACCCTGGATAAAACCTGCACCAGGGCAGGGTAGCAGCATTAATCCAAGCCCTTCACAGGATCCAGAGCCATCCTTTGGAGGCTCCCCCAGGAATGCAGCCTTGGCAGGACCATCTTCACTAAACCTTTCCTCCTCTGGCATCTCCACTGCTCCTACAGAACTGATTCCCTGTTGAACAGCTTCTCCCTATTTTTTACTTGTTTTCCCACATTTGCCCATCTTTTGGCACATGCCTGTCTCTGGAGGCTCTTCTGAAAGCTGCCCCAAAGCTGGCACTGCTTTGGCCTGGCAGAGCTCAGCAGAAAACATTTGGAGTTAAAATCAGTCAATAAATTCCAGCTAACCCCCAACTGAATGGGTCTGATGTGGGGAGAGCTTCCATGTCCACACCCCATCCCTCCTGCCCCTGGGGAGCTCTCAGTTCCATGAGGAACCATCCTGGTTCCAGGACTGTCCCTCACTTTAGGCCTGCCCTGGGTGCAGGGTGGCAGTTCCCAGTCTGCCCAGTGTCCCCAGTGCCCCCAGGGCCACAAGAGCTGTGCCACCAGCAGCTCCCAGCTGAGCTGTCCTGGATCTCCAGAGACACAGGAACCCCAGACTGAAATCCAAACCAAACCAGCCCCAAAAGGAAATGGAACCAAGCCCAGGTGCTCCCCCAGACCCCAGATGAAGCCCAAGCCATTGGGGCCGTGCTGGACCTGCCTGATCCCGAGGGGAAGAGCTCGGGGTGTTTTCCTGGCATCACAGCCAGGGCTGCCCCCAGCCCTGGCAGTTCGCTCACCATCAATCCCACAGGGGGCTGGCATGAGGCTGAGGAGGTGAAGTGTCTTCTCCTGGGATGGGAGGATCTCAGCCCTTGCTGGGTCTCTGCTGCCCCTGTGCTCAGCATTCCCAGATTCCCCTCTCCAGCTCCCTGTGCTCTGCACCTGCCTCGGGTTCCCTGAAATGCTGCAGCTGCCTAAACCCAGCCCCAGGAACCAGATCCCATCTCTTTTATTGCCCTTTCTCCTTATCTTACCAGCAAAGGCCATTCCTCCCTTTCCTGGGAGCACACACTGGCAATTCCCACCATTCCACCCCAAAAGCAGCCCATGGAGAAGCAGGGGATGTCAAAGATGAGTTTCTGCCCACCCCAGCTCCATCACCACTGCCTGTCCCCCTCAATCCCCCCCATCCCTCCCAAATCCACCCACAGAGCCACACTCAGCTCCAGCACTGCCAGTGTGCCAGTCCTCGGGGTGATCCCAAATCGGGATCCATCCCTCAGGAAGGAGCCTCTGGAGCTCAGCAGGACCCTGCCATGGCCTGGAACTGCTCTGCTCCCCTGAGTCCCTCACAGAAAACTCCCTCAAGGCCCTCAGCTGATTTCCAAAGCTTCTTCCCCAGAACATTCTCCAGCTTGGAATCGTGGTCATGGAGTGTCCTGGGCTCTGAGCTCAGCTCTGGTTCATGGCTGGGGGTGCAGAAGCTCAGCCCTGCTCAGTGAGAGGCAGGAACAGCACCAGGGTTGGGATTAGGGTCGGGCTGACGGGGCTTGGGGCAGCCTGGGATAATGGGAGGGGTCCTGCCCATGGCAGGGGTGGGTGAGGTGGGCTTTGAGCTCCCTTCCCACCCAACCCATTCCACCATTCCATTATTCTGTGCCTCAGAATGCCAGGAACCAACTGCAGAAGTCAGGCCTGGCTCGTGCCAAGGCCAATTTCCCTGGATCTGCCTGGGCTGGTTCCATCCCCAGCCTCCCCCGTGCAGTGAAGAGACTCCAGGCACCATCAGGACATCGGGATTTTGTCCTGCCCAGTACCACGAGCCCTTCCCAAAGGGCTCAGCCACCCCAGCAGGACAGAGCTGCCTCTCCAGGCCACTGCCCTGACCACAGGAGCATTTCCCTGATAGAACCTGGATAAATTCCTGACACAACTGACAGGGACATCCTCCACCTCCAGAAAATAACTGGTGTCACATCCAATGCTTCCAAGAGTCATTTTTGGCCAAACCCTCCGCAGAGGATTCCTGCTGCAGCCCATGATGTGCCCTGGACACAACGGGGGCAGCCTGGATCTGGGATATCTGGCACCCACGGCTGCCTTTCCAGGCAAGCAGAGCCCAGGATTTGGCTTTCCAGGGCTGTGCACAGCAGCTGGGGCTGTGCTATGAGCACAAAGTGCTTCCAGCTGCACTTCCACCATGCTGTGTGCTATCCCAGCTTCATTCCAAGTGGGAATTCCCTGCTAGAGGATGGCAAAGCCCATTCTGTGGCAGGGAGTGGGATGATCACCTTCAACCATTACCCAGTGCCAGGGACACTGACAAGTAGAAGGGATCCCTGGGAAAATCCAGATAATCCCACTGTTCTCACTGGTTCCCATCTCGGCTGAGCAGTCCCAGGAAGGTCGGGATTGGGATGCACAGGGGCAGTTTTGAGCTCTGGGCACGGAATGAGCTTGGGTGGAAGCACAAAATTCCCACTTGCTGGAGTTTAGGAGACCCAGCAGTGACTGCACAGCCTCTCCCAGGCTCAGCTTTCCATGGCATTCCGAGCACACACTGAGCCTTCCTGGCTTTCCCTGCTCCAGGAGCTCAGCCCAGCCTGGGATCTGCCACTGCAGCAGCAGCAAACCCAGCCCCAGCCAAACTCTGCTGCCTGGGCCCTGCAGTGGGAGAACTGGGAAACTCCCAGTTTATTGGCTCTTTGAAGTTTTAGGTCACTTCACTTCCCCACGGCTGAGGTGTGACTGGAGCCTGAGAAAAGCCAGGGAGGGACAAATCCAGTGCTCCCAGCTTGGCAAAGGCCAGTGGGGTGAAGCTGCAATCCACCCAGGGGTTAAGCTGGAACCAAAAAAGGGTTCAGCCTGGAGAAGAGAAGGCTCCAGGGAGAGCTCAGAGCCCCTTGCAGTGCCCAGAGGGGCTCCAGGAGAGCTGGAGAGGAACTGGGGACAAGGGAGGGAGGGACAGGACCCAGGGAATGGCTTCCCAGTGCCAGAGGGCAGGGCTGGATGGGATATTGGGCAGGAATTCCTGGCACAGGGTGCCCAGAGCAGCTGTGGCTGCCCCTGGATCCCTGGCAGGCTGGACAGGGCTTGGATCAAGCTGGTGCTGCCAGTGCTGCCTGCCACAGCAAGTGGTGCATTAGTGAAGATTCCCCTCGACTGCAGCTAAAAAGAACTGATTTAGGAGACTTCTGGAATTTACAAACCTGTGACTAAAAAAGTAAATTGCATTTTTAAACTTTTGCCTGAACAAGGGGTTCTGACAACTTGTAAATATCCGTTCTGTTCTGAAAATGACCGTTTTCCATACCCACACTCTACCCAACGAGCTGGCAAACTGCTCCCAAGGGGATGTCCAGCAGGTGCCAGTGCCTGTGCCAGCAGGACAGGCACATTCCGGATTTACTGGGGCTGCTGGAAGGGCTAAAGCAGTGTTGGGTGGTGGTGGCAGGGAAGAGGCAGCTCCAGGGCCAATCCAAGGCACAAGGAATTGATGTTCCAAGCTCTGCCCTGCTGAGGATGTCTCTGAGCTACCCAACACCTCAGTCTGACCCACACAAACCATGGTTTCCTCCCCAGAATTCCCAGATTTCTGCCACCATTTCCACTGGACATTTTAAACTCCACATCAAATCCAGACTGGGCAGGAAGAAGGCGTTTGAGTGAAAAATGAAGGTTATGGTGAGGAGTCTGCTCTGAGGGCTGCTGGGGAAGGGCAGGAAGGAAGTGCAGGATCCTTCCCACTGTACAACCCCTCTGGATCATCCCTTCCCCACTGCAACCCCTCTGGATCATCCCTTCCTGCCCTCCAACCCCTCTGGATCATCCCTCTTCCCACCAGTCCTGCTCTAAGGCCGCAGGGACTGAGGTGACTTTTCCAGTTCTCAAACAAAAGTGGGACCAAACCCTTCCCTCCTGGTTCCCCTTGGGATGCATTTGGACTTCCCAGCCCTCACTCAGCCCATCCTACAGGGATTTCTCTCACCCAAGGTGACTTTGTGCTACAGTTCCAGTTTTCCCTGCCCAGCAGATCCTGGCTGCTCTGCAGGATCCCTCAGGAGCAATTCCTCCAGCAGGGCTCCCAGGATCCCGCAGGCACAGGGAGCTGCTGGGCAGGAAAAGCCCCCGGAAACGTCCCCAGGGAGGTCACTCGGCCCCAGGGAAGGTTCAGCAGTGCCAAGGGAAGCTCCATACATACCCCAGGAACCATTTCCCCCCTCCCTGTGTGGCTCAAGACTCCGCTCAGGGAGGGTTTCCCACTTTTTCCTTTGGAGCATCCCCCGTTCCCCCTCTCAGCCCAGGAGCTCTCTGCTGAGTGGTGCAGCCATTCCCACCCAGGACCCCCCCAGTTCCAGGGCTGGGCATGCCAGGAGAGCCGGTGCCAGCAGCGGGGCTCGGGCAGGGTGAGGGAAGCCGCTCCCTTCCCGGGTTCCGTTCTCCCAACATGCAGCACCCGTGGCCCCGGACGAGAAGCACAAACCCCACATGCAAACCCAGCCCCACACAGGCAGCAGGGACAGGGACACAGGCAGCAGCTCCCAAGCCCCGAGGTTCCCAGCTGGGAGTGCGGAGGCACAGGGAGGGCAGCGTTCACCGCGGTTACACCAGGGATACTCCCAGGAGCAGGGGAGGCTGGGGCAGGAGGGGCTGCGGGGAACGGGAATCGCGGGGGGCATTAGGACAGGAGCTGGGAACAAGCAGCGCTGGGTCTGGTCTTACCTTCTGCAGGTGGAGAGCAGCCCAAAAAAAGGAGAGAAACACCCCTTTAACAACTTCAGCAAAACAATGGACTCGTCATCAACCCGCACAAACCCTCCCCCCTCCGCCACAACCACATCCCCCAGCTTTGGGGCAGCCTGTGGGAACCCCGAGCCCAGGTGAGGAAGGACACCCCTGCCAGGTGCTTCCAGCCCAACTCCAGCCTGGAAACCTTCACTGCCCCCTTCTCCTGGGAAGGAACCTTGTGGGAGCCAGGGGGGCCCTTGGAAGTCCTCATGCGGAAACACCGTGGAACAAGAACTCACTCCCTCCTTCTCCCCCTCAGCACTACTCCCAGCTCACAATTCCAGGGGATACAGCAGCCCTGCACCCCAAACTTCCAGTGGTTTAACAGAGCAGGAGCTTCCTCACCCAGGCTCCCCAAGAACGCAAATCAGTGCACATTTGGAATGTCCCCCACAGCCCTGGGGGCACCTGCAGTGTCTCACCCTGCACCAGCCCTGACACAGCAGCACCCCAGTGGGGATCTCTGCTTGCACCCCAGCATTTCAGGGGGTTCCTGGAGCTGCTGGGTGCCCCAGGGCAGGAATGGGTGCAGGATCAAGGGGAGTGCAGCCAGAGATGAAGCTCAGGAGCCACACTTGGAGCACTGCATCCAAGGGCCTAGGAGAAACCTGGGGATGGGGCTCAGTCTGGAGGACACCACAAAGCTCTCAGAACACACTCAAATTGGACTAATTAATAGCTTTAATTAACGGTCTGTCCCCACAACTGGATCTGAGCTGCAGGAACATCAGGGACTGGGATATGGCAGGTCCTGGCTGGGAACAAACCCCTCTCCAGCCCTTCCATCTGTGGGTGTCAGGTGCAGGCAGCAGCCCCAGGATGACAGCACTGGTGCCCACAGGCCCTGCTCGGGGCCCTTCTCATCCCCAGCGAGTGTGAACCAGCAGCTCCTGATCCTAGAGCAGGAATCAGAGGTGAAGCTCCTTCCCCTGAGGCTTTTGGGGCCTGCAGTTAAAATTTCAGTGCTTCTGGGATCCTCTCTGTGTTTCTGCTACAGAACCACGAGCCAGCCTGCACTCAGGAGAAACCCAAATGGAGGTGGTTTTGGAGGCCTCAGCTCTGGTGTTTTCCAGGAGGGAGAGTCAAGCTCTGAGGTTCCCATCAGCAGAGGGTTCCACCCTGAGCTCCTCCTTGCAACAGTGAAATTCTCAGCAATTTTATCTCAGGGAAACAGCAAAAACTGCCACAACCAGGCTGGGCTGGGAGAAGGGGAATACTCTGTTAGTTAAGGATTTCACACCTGTGTAAGAGGGCCATGCAGAGTCACCTGATGGGAGTTTCTCCTGCACACAATTGTATTTACCCCTCCCTACCCAACCTTCCTGGAGCAATGCTCTTGTTGAACTATTGAAGTTCGAACCAACATCTTCCCCTACATTTATTATTTATGGGTTCCACCAACTCCTCTCTGTGTTCTGCACAGACACCAAGTGGTTCAGAAACCTGGCCCTTGTCCCCAGTCCCTTTCCAGCTCTCCTGGAGCCCCTTGAGGCCCTGGAAGGGGCACTCAGGTCTCCCTGGATCTTTCCCTTCTCTGCCTTCAGTCACAAACATCATCTGGGAACTGCTCATGTGCTCCAGAGAAAGCCAAGCCCCACTGGGAGCTGCAGGGACCCTCTGGAGCCCATCCTGCTGCAGCCCCAATCCCGAGCAACTCAAACACTGAACCATCCCACAACTAAAGTGCTTCCAACAAACTCCCCTTTCCCACCGGTAAAACATTGTGGAAGAGCCCCAGAGTCCCAGCTGTGGGTCAGAAATCCTGCCCAGGACAACCCAAAGAGGCTGGCAGTGTTTTTGTGGACATTTTACCAGACCCACATTCCAAAGATCTCACTCAGAGGGATCTGAGGTAACCCAGGCTGGTGATTCCTCAGGAAGGAATGCCTGGATGTCCCTGTCCTACCCCAGACACCCAACGTGACCAACATCCAGTGCCTGGGACAAGATCTCAGGGTGTCCCAGGACAAGGGCAGGGATGGATGGGATATTGGGAAGGAACTGTTCCCTGGGAGGGTGGGCAGGCCCTGGCACAGGGTGCCCTTCCCACCCAAAGCAGTCTGGGACTCTCTGATTCCCTCTCTAGTCCAAGCACCACCAGCAAAAAGGGAAATTGGGTTTCTGTGCCTTTTTTCTCCCTCAAGAAGTGGTTCAAGAGTCTCGTTGGGTTCATGGCAGGAGTTCCTTGGACATCTGAAGTGAAGCAGCCAGAGGACCTTGCCTGCTCTCATCCAGAGATGGAGTCAGTGCTTACAGTTCCCCTTGTTTAACCATTATTTGGGCAAAAGCAGCCCCTGTGTTTGGCCAGAGGCTCCCAGGATGGTGCTCTACACACAATCCAAGGAAAACCAAGCATTCAGGGCTATTGAAAGGAGAAGCTGGCAGAGACATCTTCCAAAAAGCTCATTTGGATGAGATTCTCTTACCCTGGTTTTAACACACCCAGGGAGACCAAGGAAATCCAGTGACAAATCACAGGTTTGGATTTACAAAGCTCCTTCTCATCAGACAGAAGTGACTCCCTGTTGCTGCCTCTGCGTGCCCACCTATGCCATCACTCCCACGCATTGCAGAGCGGGGAACATTCCCAGCTGGAGAACACCACGGTCCCACACACCTTCAAAGCCTCCTCTGGCAGTGCCACAACACGCCCAGGCTTCCCCCAGCACAATGGCAGCGGAGATAAGGCCCCAAATCCGGGATGTGGGGCAGGTCCTGGAGCCAGCCCCGGGCATGGTGCCCAGCCCCGGGCGTTTTTCCATGGATTTCACTGGGGCAAGCAGCGGCCTGCAGGCAGGATGGGCTCCCAGGGAGCAGGGCAGCCTGTCCCAGCAGGCAAACTGGGAAAGGGCGGTGACAGATCACACAGCAAAGGGGAGCTGCAGCTTTGGGATGTCTGAGGAACCCAATGCTGACTCCTCTGAGCCCTGGCCCTGGGCTGACCTTCACAAATGTCACCACTAAAATCCCTTGAGGAACTGGGTAAAACCCTAAACACAGGTGAGGTCAGCCAGGAACCCCCTGGGCTCTGTACTGCTACAGAAGAGTCTTATGGAAGCCCTGCTCTCGTCCACAGACCCTCACATTGTCCTGCACATGGCAGAAATCCCTCTTCCCCCAATCCCTGATGTTTTTCCACACTCAACTGCAATTCCCTGCAATCCCAAACCCTCCACAGCAGCCCTGGTGCCTCCTCCCCCCATGCCCTGGAGCTGCCTCCCCGAGCAGCTCCTGCCCAGGGATCATTAGAGGGAGAGGGACTGGCTGCCCTGGCAAACAGGAAAATGAGCCCAGCTGGGCTCCCCATTGCCTCTGCCTCCTTCCCAGACTCGAGGAAAGCCACTTGTCACTTCCAAACCTGTTCTCAGTTCACTGAATCCGGGATTTTCAAAAGCCTCATGTGAAAGGTGATGCTTAACTCACCCTCCCATCACCTGCAAGGATCTGAGGCCGTAGATGGGGAGTTAAAACCCACAACAAACACCCCAAAGTCAAAGCTGGCAGAGTTTAAGGATGAGAGGCTTTGTGGGAATCCTCTGCTCCCAAATCAATCTGCAGCTGGGCTCAGTAAAAGCCAACTGCACTGAGAGCAGACCCCCACCCTTCACCCAGCTGAGGGTGTCACCTGCTGCTCCCCCAGAACGTCCTCATGGGGGGGACTCAAAACTTGGGGAGCTCCACATGCTCACCTGGCAGCTTTTATTCCTCCCCCAGCAGGACTTTTCCTTCAATAAAAGCTGGTTTGTGTTAAGCCCATCTTGTCACGGGCTGTGACTGACCAGAACCCCAACCCAGCCACAAATCCTGGCACTGACTGCAATTTAATTGCCTCAAATGGGACAATCCTTTGGCTTTTAACCTAAATAAAGCCTTATTACATCAAAATAAAGCTTTATCACATCGATGTTATATTTAAAAGCAAAGATCCCTGCCCAGCATCCCAGTGTGGCCAAGGGGAAGAGCTGAAATTTGAGTTTCCCACCTGGCTGCTCCCACAAACACCTCTGGGACTGGAGATCCTGGTGCTCAAGGCAGCTCCTTTAGAGAGGAAAACAACTCCCAGAGCTCAGGCTCAGCCCCAGATTAGCTCTCACAGGAGGAGGCTGAGAAGGATGAAAAGTACAGCTGCATTTCTGCTCTGCTTTTTTTGGCTGTTGGGTACAAAATCTGCCCTGACCAGCCACAGATTGGATCTCTTGGGTCCCACCTGGGCTCCTGCCTGAGGCTCTGCCCCCAAACCACCAAATTTTGCTAAAGAGGTTCATGGGTGTCAGTACTGTGTGTTTGCTGCCCCTGTGCTCTGCCACCAGCACTGACCAGTGAGCTCCAGTCTGCCCAGTGCCCCTCCAGTCTGCCCAGTGCCCGAGGGGCCGACTCTGAGCTGCAGTTTGTGCTTCTGAGTTAACAATATTTAGCACAGAACTGCAGCTGCCCCTGGCTGCCCCACCCACAGTGAGGGGCACCCCCAGGGCAGGAGCTGAACCTCACTGTGGTCACTCCCCAGGAGCCAAAGGTGTCCCTGTGAATGGACAAATCCCACATTTCCCAGAGCAAACAGCCCTGTGCCATCCTCAGCTTGAGTGGGAGATGCTGCTGGGACAGCACAATTCCTGCACTTGGGCCCTTGCCTGTTCCCTGAAAGCAGATGGATTGCTGGACCCAGCTGCCAAAGGGGAATGGAAAACAAAATTAAGTCAAATTTAGGATGGCTGCTTAATTCCAAAACAGATGAGCAGGCCCAGCCCATCCTCTTGATGCCCCTCTCTTTTGCTTTGCCCTCAGAAATTGGAGGAAATACTTTGTACTTCACATGGGCTATTGCTCCTCAGCCACCCCTGGAAAGCTGATTCCCACCCCTCACCCCTGGGAGAGCCAGGACTCTGGAATTAAGCTGAGCAGCTCAGGAGCTGCACTGGAGTTGCTCCATGCCCTGACCAGATGGATACCATGGAGCTGGCCCTGCTCTGCCCAGCATCCCACCAGGCTGCTCTGAGGTCAGGAATGTCCCTAAGGAACAATCACACCCCCTCCAGGTAATACAGACAACAACAGCACCAGGAATCCAGTTTTCTATGTAAGAATCTTTAACTGAGGCTGCTTTGTTACTCCCTGCATAATTCTGAGTTCTGCTTAGGTCAAACTGACTGTTCTTTTATTTTTTTAAAGAAGAAATTAAAATTTGTTACATTTTCTGTGGCCCCCGGAGCCCGAAGCCCCTGCCCAGGCCTAGGTTGTCCTGCACACCTGGGAGTTGGGGATGACCCTTACCCAGCTTTTTGGGGACTTGGGAGCTGTTTGCAAACGGGACCCAGACCCCAAAGCTGCAACATTTCAATCCCAAAATTCCTCAGGAGCTGGGGGGTAACAGCAAACTACCCTGAGCTGGAAGCAGAGCATCAGTGGGCTTTACTCAACTCACCTGATTTCCTTAAGTCCTTCTTTCTGGATAACTTGAAGGATCTCTTTATGGCTCATGGGTGTGTTGGGATATTTCTCCAGGACCTGGCAAGCAAGAGCAGATTGAGAGGAAGTCACTCCTTTGCATTCTGAATTTACATCCAACTGCACCAAAACCCACATTTAATGGCTTGGACTTCTCCAAGGACACAACCCAGGGAGGACTACAGACACTCCCCACCTCCCCCTGAAGGACTCAGGGAGCAGAGAGGTTCCAGAGATTGGCTAAAGGACTTCTCTCCGTGCAATTCCCAATTTTATTTCCAGCGAGCTGCCCTCAGATAGAACTCCCTGGAGAATTAAGTACAGCCACAGGGTAGCTCCCCAGCAGGAACTCCACTTGGAATGCTGCAGGAACTGCCCAGTACCTCAGATACACTCCCCAAACCCCAAATCCTTAGGCTGAAACAGCTGCTGAGCTGTGTGGCTGAACGTGTTAACGGGGGTTTGATGCTGCTGGGGCTGTCTGAAACTCTCTGCCCACACCCCAGGCTGCAAGTCCCTAACTCTGGCCCAGGAAAAGGGGTCCTCTGTTAAGCTGCCACATTCCCAGCCCTTCCCCAGCTCCTTGGGATCCCTGTGCCCCCTTCCAAGGGGACGGACACGTTGCAGGGTGGCCGGGGAGCTGCTGGAGGCTGAGGCAGGCAGATGCCACTCACTGCACGTCACTGGGATATTTTGGGCCTCATTTGTGCTGGGGGGGGCGGAGGGGGGATGGGCAGGAAATGCCTCGTTTCCGTCTTAATCATCAGCTTTTGACCCGAGCCCAGCACATCAAACCCCAGGCCTGACTTAGGCTCAGCCCAGAAGCACCCAGGGTGCTCAGCACAAAGCCCGCAGTGACTCTGCAGGAGGAGAGGAGCAGTTCCCATTCCTGCTGAGCAGCTGTGCAGAACCCACGGCCCCCCTGGACCCTGCCCCTCATTCCCTGCAGGAACACCAGGTTATCCCCATCCAGCTCTCCTGGAAGGGACCTTGCAAGGCCCCTGCTGAGCTGCAGCATCTCCCTGTTCCCACAACAAATCCCGACATTCAGCTCCATCTGCAGCTCTGGAAGCTCCAGCTGATGGCCCCGTCCTGGAAAACCTCTCAAGTGATGTTGAGGCCTGACTTTTATGGAATTGTGGAATGGTTTGGGTGGGAAGGGACCTTAAAGCCCACCCAGTGCCACCCCTGCCGTGGGCAGGGACACTTCCACTGTGCCAGGCTGCTCCCAGCCCCAATGTCCAGCCTGGCCTTGGGCACTGCCAGGGATCCAGGGGCAGCCACAGCTTTTCTGAGCAGATCCAAGTGGGATTCCTTGCACCCATGGTACAGCCTCAGGGGCTCATCCCACCCCACTTCCAGCTCTGCTGTAACTTCAGACACCACAGCAAAAGGATCCAGAACAGAGGTGTCTGCAGAGTGATCGCAGCCAGCTCAGGGCAGTTTCTGGTTTCCATCCTCCCTATGTTCACACAGCTCTGCCCAGGAGACAGCTCACCCTGTACTGCCAGCTTGGAGCTGGATCCCAAAGCTCATTCTGGGAGCCCAGGGAAGGCCACAAATTAAGGATATCTCCATTTCCACCTGTGCTTTCAACCTTTCCACTGCAGGTGGGGAAACCAGGAGAGAAGTGAAGTCGTGCCGATTGTCCATTCACAGGGAGCTCAGGCCATTTCTCCCACACACAACTCCAACTGCACGTTTCCCTCCTGGGCACTGTGGTATCCCTGCCTTCCCCTCCCTGGAGGTGCTCCTGATGAGCCCCACATGGCTCAGACTGGAGCAGCAGCACCACATCCCACTGGTTTGTCACCAGGCACCCCTGAGTGCGAGCCAAGGCCGTGTTCCACCGGGGAGCCTTGGCAGTCAGGGCCGAAGGGAGGAAAGCTCTTCCACTTCCATCCCCCCCTGTCCTGGGACATTTCCCTGCTCTTCTCCCAGGTAACCCTTCCCCGTGTCCTCCCTCCAAAGGGCTCCTTCCTGCGGCTGAGCCCAGCAGGATGAGGCTGCACAGGTCTGGCCTCCTGCCACCCCTCCTGGCTCCCTGCAGATCGGGTGGGGCTGCCCTGGGGAGGTCACTGGGGATGACCAACCAGCTCCCCCGGGTGTCTCTGCTCTCTAGGAGAGTCCTGGAACCACAGAATGGGTTAGGCTGGAAAAGCCCTTGGAGATCATCAAGCCCAATCCATCCCCCAGCACTGCCAAGGCTGCCACTGCCCCGTGTCCCCAAGAGCCACATCCACTGGGCTTTTAAATCCCTCCAGGGATGGGGAATCCACCCCTGCCCTGGGCAGCTGTGCCAGGGCTGGAGAGCCCTTTCCATGAAGGGATTGTTCCCAATATCCACCCTGAGGCCGTTCCCTCTCCTCCTGTCCCTGTTCCCTGGCAGCAGAGCCCGACCCCCCTGAGGCCCCTCCTGTCAGGGACTTGTGCAGAGCCACAAGGTCCCCCCTGAGCCTCCTTTGCTCCAGGCTGAGCCCCTTTCCCAGCTCCCTCAGCCCCTCCTGGGGCTCCAGCCCCTTCCCAGCTCCGTTCCCTGCCCTGGGCACACTCCAGCCCCTCCAGGGCTCTCCTGTCAGGAGGAGGGGTCCAGACCTGGACACAGGATGTGTTTCCAGAGGTCGATGGTTCCCAGAATCCCCAAAGCACAGAAATCTCAGAGAACAAGGCCCAGACTCCAGCACTAGGCTGGACTCCAAGATCCTGGAAGTCTTTTCCACCCCAAATGGTTCCGTGGTTAACCCAGCTGCTGCCCCATGTGTGTCCTGGCTCTCAGAGGCTTTGCTAAGTCAGGATTGAAGCTTCTTGTGTTGAGCAACCCCAGCCACGGGGAGAGCCAGGAAAGGAGCAGAGGGGTCCCCAGGCTGGGCTCAGCCTGCAGTGCCCTGGTGACAGTCTCACCTCAGCTCTTTAGGAAATGTGTTTTGTATCAGCTCTCAGCCTCATTAGATAAACAAAGCAGTTCACACCTCCAGCTGCAGCAGCAACTCTGTGCTGCCAGACAAGCTGATCCAGAAGAACCAGAAATGAAGATTAAAGAGACTCTTAACAAAAGAGATACACCTTGAAAGAACAGATTCACCCTAAGTACCTTCTCCTCTCTCTTCTGCTCTTTTAATCCCAGATCAGATCTTTCACTTGAGTAATTTTTAGTCACTGTGTGCAAATAAATAAAATCTTACTGTGCCACAGGACTGAGTCTGAGAGGCAACTCAGCTCTGACCAACTGAGCCAAGCTTACTGCCAACAAAAACATTAATTCTGGAATGGTTTGGGTGGGAAGGGACCCTAAAGCCCATCCCGTCCCACCCCTGCCATGGCAGGGACACCTCCCACTGCCCCAGGCTGCTCCAAGCCCTGTCCAGCCTGGCCTTGGGCACTGCCAGGGCTCCAGGGGCAGCCACAGCTGCTCTGGGCACCCTGTGCCAGTGGAGTTCTCCCTACAACAGTGGGTTTCACAGCACACCTCCCTGTGCATCCTGAAGACTGTCCTGGCCCAAGAATCCCAGAATGGTCTGGGTTGGAAGGGACCTTAAAGATCATCTCATTCCAGCCCCTGACGACCCTGTTTTCTGGTTCCAAAAAACCAGAATCACCAGGAGAAAATTCATTTCCTTGCTTTACATCTTGGGTGGTCTCAGTGGGCTTCGAGGGCTTTCCCAACTTTAACCTCTTTTAATTATGGTTTTGCTGAGCTCAAAGTCCACTTTCTGCTTCCAGGCCAATCTATTGCAACACACTCCAGAGGATCCCTCCTGCTCTGGCCGTGCTGTCCACTGGCATTCCAAAATTTTGGAACAGAATGCAAGGACTCAAGAATTCCCAGTGGGAAAAGCTGCACTTCCAGCACCTCTCTGCGTGACAAGGACTGGCCCACAGTGAATGTTCTCTTAACCTTGCAGGAAAATATTTCCACCACAAGTCTGAGCTCGCTGCTGGAGGCAGAGAGGGGGACAAGCAGGTCCCAGCCAGCAGGAAGGACAGGGGTGGGCAGGAGAATGGGATTGGAAGGTGCTGGGCCTCTGAGAGGACCCTCAGTGAGCAGTGGTGATGCCTTTGGAACAACTAACCCCAGCCCTGTGGGGGACAGGCCAGAAACCACCCAAACAGGTGTCCATGAGCTGTTTATTAACAACCAGTGCTCTGCTGCTGGTGTTAAGTGAGAATAAGAGGGGTTTGAAGGTTCAAACCAAACCAGCCAGCCTCTAACCGTGACTGTCCAAGGCTGGCTGCCTTGGGAGAAGAGTGACATGTGTTTGCCAGCATGGACAACCCCAACTCCAAAACCATCCCAGCTCCACCTCAAAGCTTTCACCACATTTTTAGAAATCTCTCCAAGTGGAACCAGCAGCCCCTCTCTCTCCCTGTACCCCAGGAACAGCAGCCAGGGCTCCCTGGCAGCTCCTGGGGTGACAGCGATTCCCAGCAGCTGCACCACAGCCACCCTGGGCAGTGGGAGCCACAGACTGCACCAGGGGGGTCAGGGCCCACACAACCCCAGTTTTGGCACTTGGCATGGGCACAGCCACAGCTTCACCCCAAAAACACCCCAGAACCCCCAAAACACTGACACACATGGCACAGACACAAAGGGACCTGTGCTACCAGAGGGGCTCAAACAGCACAGAGAAACTGGGACAGAGAGAGATGCTGGCAGAGCTCCAGCCTGGGGCAGAGGGGCTGGAAAAGGCCCTGGGGGGGCTGTGCCAGCGGCTGGACATGAACCCAGGGGTGCCCAGGGGGCCAGGAGGCCACCGGTCCCTGGGCTGTGCCAGCTCTGGGGTGGCAGCAGGGCCGGGGCAGTGCCCGTCCCCTGTGCTGGCACTGCTGGGGCACCTCCAGTGCTGGGGGCAGCTCTGGGCCCCTCCTGACAGGAGAGCCCTGGGGGGGCTGGAGCGTGCCCAGGGCAGGGAACGAACTCGTTCCCTCCACTTTCAATGCCAGCCATCAGGAAATTCAGCAATAGGTGAACAAAACCCAGCGTTTAGTGCTGATTCCTCGGCTAAGAGGGATGAAATGCTATGACAGGGAACCCTCCACATTTCCCAGGAACAAATCCATCCCCCCTCACAGGCACAGAGGTTCATGGCTCGGTAAGAGCTGCAGAGCAGGCTCAGGACACCACGGTGGCAGTGGGGACACCAGGGCAAGGACTTGTCCATGGAACGGGAGCCAAAACCCTCAGTGAGAGATTTACATCCAGCCCTGCCCTCACCCAGACCAGTCCAGCACAACCCCCCTTACTGGGCAGCTGCCAGCTCTGCCCCAGCTGGCCACACCTTTCCATTTGGGAAAGCTCTGAATGACCCAGGTCCTGCCCAGGTAACTCTGACAGTGGATCATGCCAGCACTCAGAATGAAAAGCCTCATGCAAAGGAGTGTTTGAAGGGGCTGGGTTTGTTTGGGGTTGCTCTCACCAGCAATCAGCCCATCAAGGTTCAACCCAGAGATTCCCCAAGACTGGATACGAAGGAGCACCTCAGCCCATGAATGCTCTCAGCAAGCTTTGGCAAAAACACACTTTGGAACTCCTGCTGTTGGTTATTCCCTCGTGCCAAGAGGGATTTAAACCTGGACTCTAATGGTACAAACACAATCAGCACTTACACTCAGGCTCCTTCCTGGAAATAGAACCTAAAATTCCTAAATCCATGAACCCACAGCAGCTGAGGAGTTTCCACAGGGATCAGCACATGCTCTGGAGAGACAGGCAGCAAAACCTGATCATCTGGTTACACCTCAGCCTCACATCCAGCACGGAGCCCTCAGCTCCAGGCATTCCTTCCCAGGAGAGAATTCCAGCTGCAGCTCCAGACACCAGCAAAAGCTGCACATTTCCTCCCAGCAGGGAATCATCCCCTGCAATGCAAACCTGGGAGAGAAGTGGGTCAGCTATAAAAAGCCCCGGGTGGATGTGAAATTCCTGCTCAGTCACCCCGGAGCAGCCGAGAAAACACCGCAGGAGCCCCAGGGGGATGAGGGACTTGACCCAGATTGCAGGATCTGCTCTACTCATCCTATTAGCCAAATGCTGCCCAAGGTTTTAGGCAGAAAGGAGGTCAGGGAGGAATGGACAATCCCGTGTCATCAGAAGCCAGGTGCCATTAAAGGCCACGTTTCACACTGAGCTGTCACACAGCTCTGAAGGGGCTGCAGCAGGGGAGGAGAGATCCCAGAGCCACCTCCCTCCTGGGGGACCTGGACAGCACCTGCTCAGCTGGGAGAGCAACAAGGGCCTGGGGGAGGACATGGGAGGACTCCAGGCTCTGCTGTCACAGCAGCTCTGTGGGCACTCCCTGCTTGTCCTGCTGAAATCCACCCTGAAGAGGTGGGGCAGGACAGGGACACAGGGCTGGGGGTGGTTCCACCACCCAGCAAGGGCAGGAACCAAAGCTGGAATCCCACATTGGTTGGGGTGGGAAGGGACCTCAGAGCCCACCCAGTGCCACCCCTGCCATGGCAGGGACACCTCCCACTGTGCCAGGCTGCTCCCAGCCCCAATGTCCAGCCTGGCCTTGGGCACTGCCAGGGATCCAGGGGCAGCCACAGCTGCTCTGGGCACCCTGTGCCAGGGCCTGCCCACCCTCCCAGGGAACAATTCCTGCCCAAGATCCCATCCAGCCCTGCCCTCTAAACTGTATTTGTGATGTTTCATTTCGAATATCTGTCCAAAAGGACACTGAAGTGCTTATTCACACAGAACATTTCTGGATCAGTGGAAAACTCGTGCAACCACAAGACACTGTGACCATTCTGCAAACTGCCCCGAGCTCCCACCAACTTCCAAACCTCCCACCCAGTCACTCGACAAGCCCAGCTCTAAGTGGGGAATAAACAGTTTCAGAGAATCACAGGATATCCTGAGCTGGAAGAGCCCCACAGGAATCGAGTCCAACTCCTCGGTTTGAAAGAAGCCCAAGGATTACACCAACCCCAGAGGCCAGGAGAGGTTTGCTGTCTAGGAGGGATTTTTATAGGGAAAACCAGGAGGGACCCCCTACAAAACAAAGCTTCTGGTCCTGGAGCTTATATCCCTGAATTTAGACCAGCACATAACCTGGAATGGCACGGCTGAGGAGAGGCCTGGGTACAACATCCCTTCAGGAATAACGTGGGGATGAGGGGGAGAGGAGCACATGTCTATAGGACTAACAGGGAGATCCTTTCCAAAAAATCCCTCTGCATTATCCTGAAGGTTTGAGAAGGCTGAGGGGTTTCACAGGGGGCCTAAAGATGACAGGGGAAGGTCCCAATTACCAGCAAGAGACAATTATTAATTATAATTATTAATTCCTAAGACAGACTTGCTATACCACTCCTGGCTGTCCATTCAGGCTCCCCCACACAGCACAGGAGTTCAGGATCCACACACAGCCAAAGCTGGAGCATTTTTTTTTGTACACTGAGCTGTCAAGTCTTCAGCTCCCAATAGGCATTTTTGGAACTAAATTAATATTTGAGTCCAAGCCCTGCAGCAGCTGCTGCCTTTAGCCAGGGCAGCTGGCACAGGGCTGGAGCACATCACCATTTCCCAGCCAGCAAATTCCTGGGAATGCAGCTGGAGAGCAGACAGGGAAGAGGTCAGAGTCCCAAACCTGCACAGCAGCCCCACAAGGAAGTCCCCAAAACAAGCAGTGCTCAGCCCTGCTGCCGGGGCAGGGAGCCAGCCCAGCCAGGCAGCACAGCAGGGCCCTGGGAGGAGCTGCCAGGACTTCTACAGAAAGCTTGGGCATGGCAAAGCCAGCACTGGCTGCTGCTGAACTCAGACACGTTGCTTCCCTTAGCTCCCTGCCAGGAGGGTTTGTCCCAAATGCCTGAATGCCCCCTGAGGCAGGAGCTCCCGTGGCCCAGAGTCCACACTGGGGCTGAAGGAGCTCCCACAGCTCTGGCACGGCTCCTTCCCCTGGGCTGCACCACCACGTGTGCCAGCAGTGGGAAACAGGAGCAGGGACCTAAGCCCAGCCAAAAATAGCATCTCCTCTTGTTTTAATTGAGGAAAGAAAAGCTTTGTGTGATCGAGTTTGCCAAGCAGCTTCACACCCTCGTGGACACTGGAGACAGAGGCCAGAGCAAGGGCAGGGCTGGCACAGTCCTGGGATCACTGAAGTTGGAAAAGCCCTGTGGAGCCATCGAGTCCAACCTGGGCCCAACCCCCACCTTGTCTCCAGCCCAGAGCACCGAGTGCCACGTCCAGGCCTTCCCTGAAGATAAAGATGACCCTAACCATCAGGGCACCTGGAGCCAACCTGGGCCCAGGCAGCTCTTCTGGAGGGTTCTGTTCTCCCACATTCCTTCCCCTCTGGAGCAGCAGAGAAACCTCAGCACTCATCGCTTCCTTTTAAGGCTGGGAAACAGAGCTGTCCACAGGCCGAGAGCCACACCAGCCCAGAGATGGACAGGAAGCCTCAGTGGCCTGACCTGTCACAATAAATGGCATTTGAAGCACATTTGCTGCCTGCTTAAGGGAAGTGCACTGTGTGTGGGGACTGTAAATAAAAGCAGTTTGTTACTAAAGTGCTCATCTACAACCCAAAACCTTTAACTGAACAAACCCTTTCCTTGCAGAATTTGTATTTGACAGCAAGAGGCAGGAAGGGAAGGGAAACCCTCAAACCCTCCCAGCACAAGGAAATAAGGAAAACCACCAGTTTAAGCACCTCAAGCCTTGAGCCAGGCACTGGGACAGCAAGGGCAGTGCTGGGTCTCCCCTGTGGGTTGTTCATCCCCGAGTGCCCCAAAGCAGGAGGTCGCACACTCAGGGGGGTACTTCAGCTGCCTCTCCAAACAGGTGTGTATTGAGGAGAAGAAAAACCATCCCAGGTCAAGCATGAGTGCAAATGTGCCTGCTGAAGGATAAACCCATCACTGCCACAACACTGCTGAGCTGGGACAATTCTCCTGGCTGCCTCCTGTGCAGCTTCACATGGCAACAGCTGCAGGAGGGGAGCAAAGAGACCCTGAACTCCTGTCCCTGCCTTTGAAAGATTCTACACGACAGGGAAGCTCACTTTGCCAGTTATGGGGTGAGTTAATGCTTTAAAAGTGAGTTTATTGAGCTCAGGGAGACCTTAACCCTCAGTGAATCCTTTACTCTGTACTGTTCTAATGGCAGTTCCTTGGAGCAGCCTGGGTTGGGATCAGCTTTATGGTCAAAGGCTCCCAGCCCCAATGTCCAACCTGGCCTTGGGCACTGCCAGGGATCCAGGGGCAGCCACAGCTGCTCTGGGCACCCTGTGCCAGGGCCTGCCCACCCTCACAGGGAACAATTCCTGCCCAAGATCCCAGCCAGCCCTGCCCTCTGGCACTGGGAAGCCATTCCCTGGGTCCTGTCCCTCCATGCCTTGTCCCCAGTCCCTCTCCAGCTCTCCTGGAGCCCCTTCAGGCCCTGCCAGGGGCTCTGAGCTCTCCCTGGATCCTTCTCCAGGTGAGCACCCCCAGCTCTCCCAGCCTGGCTCCAGAGCAGAGGGGCTCCAGCCCTGGAGCAGCTCCGAGGCTCCTCTGGCCTCTCTGCAGCAGCTCCAGGTCCTTGTGCTGCTGTTGGCCCCAGGGCTGGGGCAGCTCTGCAGGTGGGGTCTCACCTGAGCACAGGGGCTTCCATTGGACCCTCTCCAGCAGCTCCCAGAATTGAACATAACACAACCCACGTTTGTGCATCCTGTGCCAGCAAGCACAGGGGAAAAGAGGAGAACTGGGCTCTGTTATCCCAGGGGATGCTCCCCTGGGCCAGTATGGACTGAGCTCAGGAAAAGCTGGGAGGGATAATATTTATTGCTGCTTTTTGTAAGAGGCTGGAGACCAAATTCCAATTTCCCCACATGGAAAGGAGGAAAGAAAGAACACAAACTGCAGGACTTGCTAGAAGAAGGAATGGGATCATTTTTACCAAGTGACCTCATGAAATCAGCTTTGAATTCAGGACCCAGTGAAGCACAAGGAACTTGTGCACTCCAGCTCCTGCGGGGACAGCACAGTCAGCAGAATATCCCTGACAAGGATATTCCGTTATCAGAGCACCAACAACATGGATTTTATGCCTAATATCCATGAGAGCCCTGAGAACAGCTTCAGGAGAACACAGTTCACAGCTGGGCTTCTGAAAATAAAGTTTTCATGTGCCCCAAAGAGAGAAGTTCACAAGTTCAGATCCTGCCCCGAAGCTGCATCCCTACAATGACACCCAGGCATTCCTGTGACCATCAGCCACACCAGGCTGCCTCAGAAGGAACAAAAGTGCTTTTGACCAGGATTGCTTTGGATGTTCTCACACGGAACTGCTGCAGAGCCAGGAACAATCCGAGTGTCCATGTGACACCCAGCTCCTGCTCACTCCAAAGGTTCAGGAGCAGCTCCTGCTCCTACCCTGGGTTTGCTCCCTGCTCCTTCCTGTTAAATCCACCTGGGGACAAGAGCACAGGGACACCCCAGAGCTGGCCAGGAGCCCCAGCCCTGGTGCCACCCAATTGTTTGACTGACTTCAGTTAAAAAACAAATTAATGAAATTAAAACTCGTGTAAGTATGCAACCCATGTGCCTGGATAATCCCAGGATCATGGAGGTTGGAAAAGATCTCCAAAATGTGTCCAAGCTGTGCCCAATCCCCACCTTGTCCCCAGCCCAGGGCACTCAGTGCCACCTCCAGCCCTTCCTGGGACACCTCCAGGGATGGGCACTCCAAACCTCCCTGGGCAGCCCCTGCCAAGGCCTGAGCACCCTTTCCAGGCAGAAATTCCTGCTGGTGTCCACCCTGAGCCTGCCCTGGCCCAGCCTGAGGCCGTTCCCTCTCCTCCTGTCCCTGTTCCCTGGCAGCAGAGACTTGGACCAAGCTGGCCTAGTGGAAGGTGTCCCTGTCCATGGCAGGAAGAGCTCTGAGGTCCCTTCCAACACCAACCCTTCCAGGATCCTATAATCCCTCCCAATTTTCATCCCTCCTCAGCTCCACAGCAGCTCCACTGCTCTGCTTCCCTGCAAAGCAGAGTTTTGGAGCACCCACAGAACGTAAGCAAAGGGCACAAATATCCAACCCTCACATTTTATTTGAGGGCTGTTCAGTGGCACTGAGAGCACTGTCACTGCGTCCCACCGAGGCTGCTCCGTGGGGACGTGCATTTGGGTTACACCTCCAAGAACCTCCCAGCACTGGTGACAGCAGGGATGTTTTAGGGACACTACAGGAACTGGACTGACTGCCCCAGCTGCTCTTGGCCCTCTCTTCTGGCTCCTCCAAACAGATGCACAGAGCAGAAAACCCGACAGTCACAGAAAAGGCAAATCTCTCTCTCTCAAGCATCCGGTTCAGGTGTGTTTAACACGTGCTGGGGAGCAGCTGCAGCTCAGGGCTGAACCCCAAAGCCACAGTTGGGTGTTCAGTGAGCCCTGGTGATTCTGAGCAGCAACTCACACCTCCATTACTGTATTTGCACTCAAATCACACTTGGTGCACAACACCTCAGCCTGTGCCACACGGGGGTTCTGCACAGTTTGAATTTCCCTCTTTATAAGCCTGAGAGCACATCCAAGCACACTCAGAAGCTGATTGTCCCGTTTCTCTCAGACACCAAAGCTCTGTTACCAAACAGTGACCAGGTCCATTTCCACCTCCTGCAGGTGCTGCAAAGGCCATGGAAAGGGGGGACAAGGTGATCCCAACCAATCTGGGATTCTACAGCCAGGAAACACCACTGGCTTTGGGTCTCAAACACTGTCACCTGCAAAAGCCTTGCCCTGAAATGCTCAGCCAGCCCTCTACAGGTGCAAGTCTGAGCTGCCTGGGGAGGAGACCACAGCCTGTGCAGAAAGGCCACTCAAGGCTCGTGTGCTCTTAGAGAGGAGCTCCCTCAGGTCTGCACGAGGCCTCCAACCCCTCCTGCTAACATTAAATGAACCAGACCAAGCAGGAGTGTGGCTGAACTCTGTGGTAAAATCCACACCTACAGCACATTTATGGCTTTAAACAAGGAGAGAAATTCCTCCCTGGGAGGGTGGGGAGAGGCTGGGATGGAATTCCCAGAGAAGCTGTGGCTGCCCTTGGATCCCTGGCAGAGCACCCTGTGATAGTGGAAGGTGTCCCTGCCCATGGAGGGGGTGAAAAGAGATCAGATTTAAGGTCCTTTCCAACCCAAACTGTTCTGTGACTGCATGAAACACAGAGAATGTCTCTGGGGTCCCTCAGCAGCACTGAATTTTTCTCCTGGAACATGGCAATGGTGAAGGGCTTCCCACACTCCCACCTGGGACCTTGCTGGGAGAGGCACTCCGGGCAGGCCTGGGGATTCCCCAGCTGGCACAGCCCCTGTTCCCTCTCCCCTCGGGTGCTCACACTCCTGCCCCACCCTGCTCTGCACAGGGAAACAACATTCCAGCGCTTTTCCAACGGCACTGACACTCTGGGACAGGTGGGCTCTGCTGCCAAGCCAAGAGCCAGGCCCTGCGGTAGCTTTTAAAGTAGGTGTACTACTAATTGTAATTGTAATAGCAATCAAATGAGCCCCACCTCAGCCAGCACTGCACTGGCAGCCCATGGCTCACCCCAGCGATGGGAAAAGGGCTCCCCTGAGCTCCAGCCACAGGAGTCACCTGCACACCACAGCTGCAGGGATGGCATCTGCAGCAACTCAGAGCCCTTCAAGAGGTTAAAATTTCCAGCAGGAGCAAAGGAACTTGGAAATGAGTGTTTAAAATGGCAGGCCAATAATTGGATTATTGTGACTGGAAGGAGGATTTTGTAGTCTGCTGCTCTGCTCCAGCCGTTAGAGGGGATTACACTTCCACCTCATCCCTCACAAATTCTGTTTCCACACAGGAACCATTTTTAAGCCTCCATTTGTCTGTTAGAGATGCCCAGGGTGAGGTTAAAGCAGATTTCAGCTCACTACAATGCCAGGGCCCAGAAGTGCAGGTGTCAGAGGACCAAGCTGAGCTCACACCTGCAATCACTGGCTCTGCTGGGGAGTCACAGAATCCCAGGATCCCTGAGGCTGGAAAAGCCCTCCCTGGCCATGGAGTCCAAGCTGTGCCCGATCCCCACCCTGTCCCCAGCACAGGGCACTCAGTGCCACCTCCAGCCCTTCCTGGGACACCTCCAGGGATGGGCACTCCAGACCTCCCTGGGCAGCCCCTGCCAAGGCCTGAGCACCCTTTCCAGGCAGAAATTCCTGCTGGTGCCCACCCTGAGCCTCCCCTGGCCCAGCCTGAGGCCGTTCCCTCTCCTCCTGTCCCTGTTCCCTGGCAGCAGAGCCCGACCCCCCTGAGGCCCCTCCTGTCAGGGACTTGTGCAGAGCCACAAGGTCCCCCCTGAGCCTCCTTTGCTCCAGGCTGAGCCCCTTTCCCAGCTCCCTCAGCCCCTCCTGGGGCTCCAGCCCCTTCCCAGCTCCGTTCCCTGCCCTGGGCACGCTCCAGCCCCTCCAGGGCTCTCCTGTCAGGAGGGGCCCAGAGCTGCCCCCAGCACTGGAGGTGCCACAGCACAGAAACCCTTCAGGAAATGCTTGAAATTTTGGGAAAAACACATCCAAGAGCTGCAGCTGCTCAGGGATCTGTGAGTGAGGAGTGAAGCAAAGTGCCCTTCTCTATGAACATGTGACAGAGCCTGTGCCCAGTCCTGCTGTCTTGTGCAGCCCCGAGTCTGTTTCCCTGGAAGCAGTGCCAAGGTAATTCCCTGGCCAGCAGACACAGAGCTGTGTCACGTGCTGGGAGGACACAGACAGTGGCTCAGTCCCCAGAGCTGTGGCCACCACCTGCCCTGTCCTTCAGAAACCTCTGCAAAGGCATTTTACAGACGGGACAGACCACCTCTCACCACTGCTCCGTGCCTGTCTTGGAAATTTGTCCCTGGCCACAGCCTGGGAACAGGGAAGGAACCCTCTTAATTCCCAGGGCATTAAAAACAAAACAAAGCACCACCAAAAAGCCCAACAGAGCAACAAGCAACTCCCTCCAGTAAAAATATCCAGGAAGCATTTACCAGCTCCAGCTATCAGCTCATTCCACAAGCTGGGATTAGTCCCTGAATCTTCTGCAGCACCACCTTGTTCAACCCCTCAGTGATAAGTGAAAAGCCCATTCCCAGGTTCTCCAGGAAGAGCCTGCTGTGCTCCACAGCTGCCTTCTGACTTTTCCCATGGAGCAATCAGGGAGGAGAGTGACCTGTTGGAGCCAGTCCAGAGGAGACAGCAAGGGGATCTGAGGGATGGAGCAGCTCTGCTGGGAGGAAAGGCTGGGAGAGTTGGGAATGTCCAGCCTGGAGAGGAGAAGCTCAAGGGTGACCTGTGGTCATCCAGTGTCTGAAGGGGTGAACAAGAAATATGGAAAGAGACAACTGACAAGAGCTGGAGGGACAGGACCCAGGGAATGGCTTCCCAGTGCCAGAGGGCAGGGCTGGATGGGATCTTGGGCAGGAATTGTTCCCTGGGAGGGTGGGCAGGCCTTGGCACAGGGTGCCCAGAGCAGCTGTGGCTGCCCCTGGATCCCTGGCAGTGCCCAAGGCCAGGCTGGACATTGGGGCTGGGAGCAGCCTGGGGCAGTGGGAGGTGTCTCTGCCTGGATGAAGTTCAGAGTCCCTTCCTCCCCACACCATGCTGGCATTCTCAAGCACCCGCCTGCAGCAGCTGTCCCTCACAAAGAGGTCACCTGAACTCTTGGTGTCCCTGAGTGACCCAGCCAAGGAGCATTTCCAGAGCCCATCTCCACACAGCCCCAGCTCCTCAGCACTGCCGGGTGCTGCAGCAGGAAACCCTTTCCTCAGGTCACCCGCGGGGACTTCCCGTGAAAAACAAACACCAAATCCCTTCAGCCTCAGCCCATTCCAGCTCACACTTCCCTCCCTGCACACAAAGCACCACGGCCTGGCTGGGGCTTCCAGGCAGGAATGGGATGGCTGCAGGGCCCAGTGGCACCAGCACAGACCCACCACAGTGGAGCAGGGACACTCAGGGAGCACTCGGATCTGCTCCCTGCCTCCTGTGAGGAAGCTGCATCCCAAGGACTGTGCTGAACACAAGGAGAGGAAAAGCAACAACTCGGGCACCTGAGCAGTCAGAACGTCCCAGAGGAGTTCTCTGCTGCACAACCCAAGTCCTGTCAGCAGTGGGACACCAGGGCACCTTCAACCTCAGCCATGGATACTGGATATAGCGGTGTCCATGGAATGGTTTAGGTGGAAAGCAACATTAGAGCCCACCCAGTGCCACCCCTGCCATGGCAGGGACACCTCCCACTGTCCTAGGCTGCTCCCAGCCCCAATGTCCAGCCTGGCCTTGGGCACTGCCAGGGATCCAGGGGCAGCCACAGCTGCTCTGGGCACCCTGTGCCAGGGCCTGCCCACCCTCCCAGGGAACAATTCCTGCCCAAGATCCCATCCAGCCCTGCCCTCTGGCACTGGGAAGCCATTCCCTGGGTCCTGTCTCTCCAGCCCTTGTCCCCAGTCCCTCTCCAGCACTCCTGGAGCCCCTTTAGGCCCTGCAAGGGGCTCTGAGCTCTCCCTGGAGCCTTCTCCAGGTGAGCACCCCCAGCTCTCCCAGCCTGGCTCCAGAGGGGCTCCAGCCCTGGAGCAGCTCCGAGGCTCCTCTGGCCTCTCTGCAGCAGCTCCAGGTCCTTGTGCTGCTGTTGGCCCCAGGGCTGGGGCAGCTCTGCAGGTGGGGTCTCACCTGAGCACAGGGACAGAACCCTCCCCACTCCTGCTGCTGTGGGTGTGGGATGCAGCAGGACAACACATCCCAGATCCGACCACGGCCAGTGCCAGCCCAGATTTGCTCTCTGTGCCAGCACTCGGGGAACAGGCAGCAGTTCCAGATCTCTGATAAGCCTGGGCTGCCAGAGCCACAGCTCTGAGCTTGGGCAGTGCCCTGGCATCCCCCTGGCTATGCACACACAACCCCTGGCACAGCTCTGGATGCAGGATCACAACCCAAGCCTGGCATAGCTCAAGGCGCAGCCCAAGCACTGGCAGAGGCCAGAGGCAGCCAGGCACCTGCAAACTGTGTGCTGTTCACCCCCCCTACTCCCAGCAGCACCAGCTTCTCCCCCCTGCTGCAGGTGGGTTTTGAGCTGCAGGGACCTCAGCCCCTGGCACAGGCAGCAGCTCCCAGCCCTGTGCAGCTGCACAGGCACCGAGCGAGGCAGGAAATGAGAAAAGGTTGTTTATCAACAGTAACTTCCTGCCTCATGGGGACCCTTCTCTCACCTCACCCTGCTCTGCTGCCCCATTAACAGCCCCACACCTCTGCAGAGCAGCACAGCTGGAATCTCAAGTAATTCCCTCATCCCTACAGCTGCCCCAGGTCCTGCCAGCAAACAGCAAGGCCTCACTTCCGGGTCTCACCTCCGAGCTGCTCCAATGGATTCCATTAATTCAAGAATAAATTACCTGGGTGCTCTCCCCTCCTCACATTCCCACGACCTCCCCAGAACTGGAGGACACCTAATCCCAAACTCCTGGCCAGGAGGACTAAACTGGAACAACAACAGATCAGCACCAGAAGTTAATTATGAAAAACAATGTTTTTTTGCTGGTTTAGCTGCCTCAGCCACCTGTGAGCATCTGTGGAGAGGTGACAGAGAAGAGAGGAGGCAGAGGGGGGCAGTCCTGTCCCAGAAAATCCAGCTGAGGCTGCTGTGCAGGGAGCTGGGGAGTTTCACAGGACAAGCTTGTCTGGAGAGTCAGTTCTATGAGGAGCAGCTGAGGGAGCTGGGAAAGGGGCTCAGCCTGGAGCAAAGGAGGCTCAGGGGGGACCTTGTGGCTCTGCACAAGTCCCTGACAGGAGGGGGCTCAGGAGGGTCGGGCTCTGCTGCCAGGGAACAGGGACAGGAGGAGAGGGAACGGCCTCAGGCTGGGCCAGGGCAGGCTCAGGGTGGGCACCAGCAGGAATTTCTGCCTGGAAAGGGTGCTCAGGCCTTGGCAGGGGCTGCCCAGGGAGGTTTGGAGTGCCCATCCCTGGAGGTGTCCCAGGAATTCCTGGAGGTGGCACTCAGTGCTCAGGGCTGGGGACAAGGTGGGGATGGGGCACAGCTTGGCTTTGATGCTCTGGGAGGGCTTTTCCAAGCTGGGTGACTCTGGGATCCTGTGCCAAGCAGAGCCCCAGGCCTGTCCCCTGCAGCCCAGTGATCTTGGGGTCACCCCAGAGCCAGCTCAGAGCTCAGTGAGGGAACCTCCTACACAGAGGGGACACCTGGAGACAAAAGGGGAGATCCCTGAGCTTGGGGACAGTTTTATGTCACCTTCCAAAAGCAGAAGCACGAGGCACCTGAGAGCTTCTCCATTCCTTAGCATGGTTTTTCAATTCTCCCCACAAACCCCAACCAGCAGCTGAGAGCCAAGCCCAGCAACTCGGGCCAAGAACCACAGCCATGATTTGAACCCCAAAACCCAGGGAAATGTAGGGGAGATTGGAGCTGGAGTCTGACCAGAGTCCTTCAGCATTCCTGCTGAGCACACAGATTTGCCAAAGCTGGGGTTTTGGCAGGCATTTACTCCTCCTTTCCTCCTTTTGTCTGCCTGTGCCCTGGCTCTGGGCAACGTGCAACCTTCAGGTGTGAGAGGTCTCAGTGCAGCTTTGCTAAATACGTGAGTTAGCCCTTAAGTGGATTCTGGAAGGGATCAGTGGATGGACAGCAGTGCACAGAGCCTGGAAAAGAGCTGGTCCCACTTCTACCCTGCACTGGAGATCCTGCCACTGTTCTTTCAACAGAAACTGTTAAAAACTACACACAAAAACATATGCAGAGCAACACCCAAGTGTTTGCCTGTAAGCCAGTAAATATTTCCCTAAGGTCTCTAGCTGCACAGCATCTCCTGAACACAGCAGCTATTCTGATGCCTTGCAAGCTGTAAACACAAGGTCCAAATGAATTTATTTATTAAAATATCCCTTGCAAGTCTCAGCCGCAGGTTTCTATTTACATTTGCTTCCCAGCCAGACTTTTCAAGTCTTGTTTGAACAGATCCCTCTTCCAGGAGGGTTCTCAGAACCCCAGCTCCTCCCCCTCTCTGTGAGGGGGATTTATCCCGGTCTGAGAAGTGTGAGCTGAGCTTTCACAACTCAGTGTTTCAGCCAAGCTCCCGCAGGTCGCACTTGTGGAGTTTCCTCTCCCATTCCTGTCCCACTTCTGAACTTCCCTTTTCTCCACCCTCTGTGCCCGCCCCGCACAGGGACTGCACCGAGGCCAGCCTGACGACAGCACAGCAACAAACCCTGTCACGCTGGGGAACCGGGTGACAAAAATTCACCTTTTAGGATTTGCACCTCTACCTGACCTGGGGCAACTCAGCAGCTCCCACCTGAGCGGGTTCAGCTGCACGGAAGGCAAATACGGAGAACCCCCCCGTGCCTGTCACTCGCTCGCGGATGTGACTTACACCCTCGCTCGCCAAATCCAAGCGGCAGTCCCTCCCCCACGCCGCTTCCCGGGGAAATTCCTGCCGGGAAGCGTTAAACAACCGAAGAACAGGTCAAAATAAAGCCCCTGCCTCCGCCGGCGCGGGCGGCGGAGCGGAGCGGTCGCAGGGCCAGGCGGGCC